>NW_008991762.1:74013-89287 GCF_000313855.2 Musa acuminata subsp. malaccensis
TTACATGAATGTCCCTCTCAATTAGAACCCTCCTAGCTAGAGTCCTAACAGACCCGCCCTCTTCAAATCAGCCTTGTCCTCGAGGCTGACGATTCATGAATTTTGGGAATTTAATCTTCAAGTCGTCATAGTTCTCCCAAGTGGCATCTTCTGTTGGTAGGTTCACCCACTGTATTAGCACTTTAGTAGTGTTTCGTCATCGTCGAGTCACGATCCGTCGATCAATAATGGTATTTAGCTGGGTCTGGATTTCTCCTTGAATAGTCATATTTGGCGGGTGGCTTCGGGCTGTCTCCAAGCACCTATTTACAACTTCTGTCTGGCCGTCGATTTGTGAGTGATATGCCATACTCCTTTTTAATTTAGTACCCTGCATATAGAATAATTTTGTCTAAAATCTGCTCGTGAAGATACAAGTAGAATTTATCATAAGCACAATGCGTCCCTTATAGTGTAATTTTTTTAAGTCCCAATTATAATGAGCCACGGAGCTTGGTGCTTCCTCCAAATTTTTTATAATCTTACTAGTCTCTGAATCTTCCTACCATTCCATCTTAATATCCTCAAGGAAGCCACTGGTCGGAAGTGAAACGGCCGAAACTTCAGCTTGCTCGGGTAGTTGCGAAAGCGAATCTACAAGAATATTCTCTTTCTCCTTTTTGTAAGTTATTTCATAATCAAATCTAAGAAGTTTTGTTACCCATTTTTGCTGCTCAGGGGATAATATCTTTCGCTCCAAAAAGTACTTGAGGCTTTTATGGTCGGTTTTAATTTGAAATCGTCGACCAATCAAGTAGGGTCTCCACCTCGTTGTTGCGCGCACAATGGCGAGCATCTCCTTATCATATGTTAACTTATTTTGATGGGAGGGAGATAATGCCTTGCTAGTGTATGCGAGTGGTCGACCATCTTGCATGAGAATGACTCCAATTCCGACTCCAGATGCGTCGGCCTCAATAATGAAAGGTCGGTTAAAATCTGGTAGTGTTAGCACCGGCGTCATCGTCATGGCTGCCTTAAGTTTGTCGAAGGCAGCGGAGGCTCTGTCCAACCATTGGAAGACATCTTTTTCCAGTAAGAAAGTAAGTGGTGCATTGATCTTTCCATAGTTTTTCACGAACTTACGGTAGTAGCCTATTAAACCCAGAAAGCCATGTAGCAATTTTATGTTCCTCGGGGTCGACTAGTTTTGCATTGCTCCAATTTTGAAGGGGTCCACTGCTACACCTTCCTCTGATATGATATGCCCAAGATATTCCCCCTTCTGTTGAAGAAAGCAAAAATTCGTAGTGGTTGTTATGTGTTCAAAAGGTGGTTTTCGGTATGTCTTCTTCGCACGCTCGTATTTGATGATACCCGGATCAAAGGTCTAGCTTTGTAAAGATTTGTGCTCCCTTTCATCTAGCAATTCATCTACTATTGGAATAAGGTATTTGTCCTTGATGGTTATGCCATTAAGAGCTCAGTAATCAACACATTTTCGTCTTGTTCCATCCTTCTTGCGTACAAGTAGCACCGGTGAAGAGTAGAGGTTGCAACTTGGCCGAATAACTCCTGTTTTGAGCATCTATTTTACAATCCTTTCTATTTCATCCTTCTGGAGATATGGATACTGATATGGCTGAGCATTTACTGAAGATTTACCTGGAAGAATCGTTATACAATGATCATGCCGACGGGTAAGAGGTAGGTTGCACGGTTCGTCAAATATATTTAAAAATTCAGCAAGTAAAGGAAGTAGATTTGGATCTTCAAATTCTGTTGGCTCTCCCTTAGTTTGCTGCTCAAGTTATACCAAAAAGTCGCTACATGCTTTATGCAAAACCTTCTCCATTTGTTGTGTGTAAATCGTTGTTATGTCGCCCCCACGTTTCCCGTGCAATGTCACCTGTTTCTCCTTACTGTAAAATTTCATAAATAGTTTCATAAAATACCAAGAAACATCACCTAATGTCGTCAACCATTTAATTCTGAGTATGGCCTCATGATTGTTAAGAGGGAGAAGGAAGAAATCTGCAATTATCTCTTGGTCCTGCAGCAATAGTTTCTCTTGCGGGCGCCTATGATCACAATTCAAAATCCTTCCGTCGGTGACCTTAACATCTAACCTGTTGGGAAATCTTTGGGGGCGACATCACATGCGCAGTGGAAGAACAAGAAAATAAAATCCCCGATTCCCAAAAAAATGTTCGTCGTCGTGCGAAGATTGATGCGCAAAATCCACGAAACTCAAAACTGCGTATAGAGTAGATTGTGTTACCTAGGGAGATCGTATATCCCTGTTTCCTTGCAGATCTTTAGGAGAGGGTGAAGGAGGTCAAGCATCCTCCTCTCTAGCGGTGATCCACACAGCAGGGTTGCAACGACCCTCCTCAAAACTCCAGGCCTGCTCTGAGGTGGAGAGGGAGAGGAGAATAGGAAAGGCAAGCAAAGACTCTAGCCTATGAGGCTCTGAATCCCTCCTATTTATAGAGGTCCCCTGTCAAACCCTAATGGGTCCTCCCCTAGTGGGTATTGGATCTGCATCCAATAAGACAAGAGCTCCGTCGGATATCTCATATCCGAACCTCTACTCATCGCAATGCCTACCATATGTGTGTGACCCTCTAGGCCCAATATCGAGCTGGCCGTGAGTCATACCTGTCAGAACTCCTTCTAACTCAGTGAATTATTATCTCTATAATAATTCACTCGACTCATCGACTACGGACGTACTAGGCCACTACGCCGTAGTCCCCAGACGATATAGGGGAATCCAATCCATTGGACCTATCTGTCCTCAGTTACCGTGTACCTATAGTCCCTCATCCATCTAATATCCTAGAGACTGTATATCGAGCATGGTGCTGTCAGACCCATACAGTTTCTACTCGAGTCTCGCTCTAATCGGATTCTCCCGGAGAACACTTTCTCTCTCAACCCGAATGACCCTGGCCAGGGATTTGTCTGAGCAAGAACACATGGGATATTCCTCTCATGACGCCGAGAGTGGATGATCCTCTATCGACACTCAATATCTCTCGTAAGGTCGACTACCACTCCCAATGACCAACTGTACTAGATCTGGAACAGCCAAACCTATAAGTCTGGTATCAAAGAGTGGAGCACCCATACAGGACATCCTTGGTGTCTCAAGTCTAAGAACCAGATATACCACTAGGACTACGGAATCGCTGTCTGACAATAAGGCATCATCAACCATCCAGCATTCCGTAAGCGGATCAATCAGTGAACTCATTCTCCAATGAGCACTTGTACTATATCCCTAGTGTCCCTACACGAGCAGCTATGAGACCAACTGCATCCATCATATGGACGGGTATACAACACACCAGTCTGTCCGGTTATCACGATGTCCCAGGATTATTTAGGATATGTGTTTAAAGGTGAATCGATCTCATTATCGTGATCTCATCACGATCCGATTCCCATTGAACAAATCCAAGGACATCACAATATATATATGCATTTATGCAATAGTTATAAAGTGATATACGTCAAAATATAATAAGCAAAAAGATTCTGTATCAAGTCACATGTGCCATCACTCATGTGATTGGCTTGCTGGGCACCTATGACTAGCAATCTCCCACTTGACCTAAAGTCAATCACCTATGTGTCTGATCTCCATCTGTTACGCCCCTCAAAATATCGATAATATTAAAATTCAAGAAAACAAATCAATCCAGGATCCAAACTAACATTTGAGGTCACTAAGAAAACATTCAGATTAAAATTTCACCTCTATAATCTATAAATTTATAAACCCTGTGCAGTTCATAAACATACAACACATCGCTCGATGATTCATAAAATCTGAACTCAACTCATCAAAATAATAACCACAACATAAATTCATAAATTTATAAACCTTGTGCAGTTTATAAACATATAACACATCGCTCGATAATTTATAAAATCTGAACCCAACTCACCAAAATAATAACCACAACATAAATTCACAAGTGTGGGAATTTATACAATCACAAAACCAACGTTTACCATAAGTTCATATCATTACACGAATTAAACTTAACATTCCAGAATCTTAAACATGAGAGGTCCTTTAAACTTTTACAAAATCCACAAGTTTAGATTCATCGTCAACATTTCATTAGATGCAGCGTGTGCTTATACAACAAAAACATATATATTAATAAAGATCTGCCCAAAATCTTTTAGCTTTCCACTGCCTCAGCCCAATCTTAACATTTAAGCAAGCGACAAGCTATCCTGAAAAATTTATACAACAACGGGGTGAGCATATAAAGCTCAGCAAGTGACTAACATATCCATGTCAAAAGAGGATAATTTCCAAAGAGATAAAGTTTCAAAATGCAAGGCAGAATATAAGAATTCATAGACGTAATATCATTAGGTGCAAAATCACAATTGTCATTTCAATCATACATATTTGGTTCATAACAGATGAGGCCTAGAGTAATTGGAGCATATCAACCACGAATGAAACGTTTCGGAGCATATCAATAACAAATGAAATATTTCGGAGCTTATCAATGACGTATGAAATGTTCCGAAGCATATCATGGCGTATGGAACATTTCGAAGCATATCAACAATAAATGAAACATTTCGGAGCTTATCAATGGCGTATGAAATGTTCCGGAGCATATCAACGACATATGGAACATTTCGAAGCATATCAACAATGAATGAAACATTTCGGAGCTTATCAATGGCGTATGAAATGTTCCGGAGCATATCAACGGCATATGGAACATTTCGAAGCATATCAACAATGAATGAAACATTTCGGAGCTTATCAATGGCGTATGAAATGTTTCGGAGCATATCAAGGGCATATGGAACATTTCGAAGCATATCAACAATGAATGAAACATTTCGGAGCATATAAATAACAAATGAAATGTTTCGGAGCTTATCAGTGGCGTATGAAATGTTCCGGAGCATATCAACGGCGTATCAAACATTTCGGAGCATATCAATAACAAATACCAAACAGAAGCTCAAACGTCATCTTTGACGTTGCATTCATATCATTCTTATCCAAAGCATGTACAAAAACACATAACCAAAGCTCTGGATATCATATCAAACATACAGAAGGTGAAGTGGGACCATAATATAATATGGTACATCCATTTCTGAATGACCACCAAACATAAGTCTCCCACGTCTGGGAGGTCTCCCACTTTTGGGAGCTCCATCCACCCACGTCTGAGTGAAGTCATAGGGGCCGGCAGAGCATCTCAGGCTCTATGCATAACTCCTTTCACCATTTCTGGCGAAGGTTCACAATATCCCACAAACACCACAGTACAAAAGGATAGTATGAACAATGAATAGCACATATCGGAAGCACACGCGGAACAACAAAATGTACATGTGCCTTTACGAGTCAATCCGAAGTAAGCAATAATCTTTCACAATTATATTCAGATTTGAAAGGAATTGAAAGCAAGGGCACATATGGAATCCAAGCAATCACATACAACTCAATTCAAATAAGAAGGTTAGATGAATTCGATATCCAAAGGAATGAAACTAGAATAGGCACACATCGAAAGCAAATGCGGAATAATGGGTTATACATATGCTTATATAAGCCACAATTGAGTGAAGGGAACTGAACAAAATCTATTTCCAAACGAACGAAAACAGAAGATACGAAATCGATCAAAGCTCGATTTCTGACAGAATTCGAGAGGCTCATTGGATAAATATTTCATATTGTCAATTATGCTCCAATACCCACAAGAAGGCTATTGTCGAAAGATATATCAATCTATTTTCTATTGAAATAAGTTTCGTACAAATCATGGTTTCCAACAAGGAGTTACCTTTGATTTGGTAACACCAGGTCAAAAACAAAATCACTGTTTTGCAGAATTCATAGGGTCGGATTCAACAGATAATAGGGTAGGCATTTGAATTCCAAATTTTTCAATCTATATGTCAAAAGAAAGGTCTACAAGTCTATTTTCGAACGAAATCAGTTTAGTACAAATCAGAATTTCCAACAGGGACTTATAGGTATTTTAGTATCGAAAGGTCAGAAATTTTGATCCCTGTTCTGCAGCATCTATAGGCTCATTTGAAACAGACGGTTGGGTAAGTATTCGGTGTCCAAAATCTACAAAATCAGTGTCAAAAGAAAGATATAAGAGTCTAATTTCATAGAGCGAGGTCCTGCCTGAATCCACATTTGGTGCTAAAAATTATAGCAGAAACAGTGTATAGGGGTCAGTTTACCGAAAAAATTTCAGATCATTGGTTTTATGTCCAAAGAGAGGAATATCAGGTTCTAAGTATAAATCTTTTAGAATCAATATAGGAACATATACTAATACTTCTGTAGGATGGGGTTAGAACACTTGCCTTTGAGAATTTTGACCCTAAATGAGAAGATTTGAGCAAGAAACCTCAAAGCCCCCAATTTTTTTCTTCTTCTTCTTCCCCCTTTTTCTTCTCTTTTTCTTTCTTTCTTTCTCCTGTGCTTCCACGCAGCTGCCTTCTCTGGTTCCTTATGAACGAAGGCAGAGAGGCTTAAATGGTGGGATTTGTAATTTTATGCAATTTGCAGTTTAGTCCTTGTATTATTATATTTACGATTAGGTCCTTAGGGTTTACATATAGGTCCTCAAAACTTTTTTTTTTGAACAAATCCCCCAAATCTTATGAATAAGTTCTCAGATTCATACTTTGGCTCTTTTATCAAAATTAAAATAGATACTTACATTATAACTATAAACTTATACGAAAATTTCGATAACGAGGGATGTTACACCATCAGACCCCTGTGAGGCTCAAAGACAATGTGAATTTATAGGGGTATTTTCATAATTTGGACAAAAGACAGAAACTGAAATTTCTCAAATTCCGAGGGGCAAAACTATCTTTTGCCCAGAAAACCCTAATGCCCTACTACCCTTTGCTGCTACCGCCGCCGCCGCCACCCTGCTGGCGGCGGCCTGTGCGGCGAGGGGGGGTCGCTGCCCTCGCCTGCTGGCGGCACGCCCGCTGGCGGCGCTACCGCAGCAGGTGGGTGCCCCCACGGGAGAAGCGGCCCTGCGACGCCTCACCCCGCGGGAGAAGCGGCCGTTGGCGCCTCTGCCCGCGGGCTGCCAGCTCCGCCGGACGCAAGCGTGCTGCAAGCAGGCCGCCGGGCGGCTACTGCAGACGCAGCCCCTATGCTGCCTGCCTTCGGCTGCACTGCACGCACGCAGATCGAGGGCAGCAATTGGTGCTGTCCTTTCTCGCTATTGCGATAACGATTTTAACATCAAAAGTTTTTCCTAAACACACACACGTAGTTCAAAACCAATCATTCGCATGAACAACTTGGCTCTGATACCAATGTTGGGAAATCTTTGGGGGCGACATCACATGTGCAGCGGAAGAACAAGAAAACAAAATACCCGATTCCCAAAATGATGTTCGTCGTCGTGCGAAGATTGATGCGCAAAATCCGCGAAACTCACAACTACGTATAGAGTATATTGTGTTACCTAGGGAGATCGTATATCCCTGTTTCCTTGCAGATCCTTAGGAGAGGGTGAAGGAGGTCAAGCGTCCTCCTCTCTAGCGGTGATCCACACAGCAGGGTTGCGACAACGCTCCTCAAAACTCCAGGCCTGCTATGAGGTGGAGAGGGAGAGGCGAATAGAAAAGGCAAGCAAAGACTCCTATGAGGCTCTGAATCCCTCCTATTTATAGAGGTCCCCTGTCAAACCCTAATGGGTCCTGCCCTAGTGGGTATTGGATCTGCATCCAATAAGATAAGAGCTTCGTCGGATATCTCATATCCGAACCTCGACTCATCGCAATGCCTACCATATGTGTGTGACCCTCTAGGCCCAATATCGAGCTGGCCGTGAGTCATACCTGTCAGAACTCCTTCTAACTCAGTGAATTATTATCTCTGTAATAATTCACTCGACTCATCGACTATGGACGTACTAGGCCACTACGCCGTAGTCCCCAAACGATACAGGGGAATCCAATCCATTGGACCTGTCTATCCTCAGTTACCGTGTGCCTATAGTCCCTCATCCATCTAATATCCCAGAGACCGTATATCGAGCATGGTGCTATCAGACCCATACAGTTTCTACTCGAGTCTCGCTCTAATCGGATTCTCCCGGAGAACTCTTTCTCTCTCAACCCGAATGACCCTGGCCAGGGATTTGTCTGAGCAAGAACACATGGGATATTCCTCTTATGACGCCGAGAGTGGATGATCCTCTATCGACACTCAATAGCCCTCGTAAGGTCGACTACCACTCCCAATGACCAGCTGTACTAGATCTGGGACAACCAAACCTATAAGTCTGGTATCAAAGAGTGGAGCACTCATACAGGACATCCTTGGTGTCTCAAGTCTAAGGACCAGATATACCACTAGGACTATGGAATCGCTGTCTGACAATAAGGCATCATCAACCATCCAACATTCCGTAAGCGGATCAATCAGTGAACTCATTCTCCAATGAGCACCTGTACTGTATCCCTAGTGTCCCTACACGAGCAGCTATGAGACCAACTACATCCATCATATGGACGGGTATACAGCACACCAGTCTGTCCGGTTATCACGATGTCCCTCTCGAGTAACCTATGACCAGGATTATTTATGATATGTGTTTAAAGGTGAATCGATCTCATTATCGTGATCTCATCACAATTCGATTCCCATTGCACAAATCCAAGGACATCACAATATATATATGCATTTATGCAATAGTTATAAAGTGATATACGCCAAAATATAATAAGCAAAAAGATTCTGTATCAAGTCACACGTGCCATCACTCACTTGATTGGCTTGTTGGGCACCTATGACTAGCAAAACCTACAGTGATTCTCGATAGGTAATGCTATCCGAACAGCAAGCTTACTATTTAGGAAGTTAGTAGTGCTACCCGTATCGATGAGAATAGTGATCGGTTGTTGTTTGAGAAGGCCTCCAACTTTCATCGTTTGCGGGTTTGAGTAGCCAGCTAGTGCATGTACTGTAACGTCAGTCGGTTGTGGCTCTTCTTCCGTATCTTCTTTATGTTCAAGGTTCTCTTCTGAATGTTCAATGACCTCTTCTTCTATTGGTTCAATCATAAAAAGTCTCTCTTTCATCGTTTGCGGGTTTGAGTAGCCAGCTAGTGTGTGTACTATAACGTCAGTCAATTGTGGCTCTTCTTCCGCATCTTCTTCATTATGTTTAAGGCTCTCTTTTGAATGCTCAATGACCTCTTCTTCTACTGGTTCAATCAAAAGAAGTCTCCCTTTTCTACAGCAATACTTGTAACTCCACGGCTCATCGCAATGCCAACATAATCGCTTCGCAGATTGCTCCCGAAGCTCTTCTCTTGTCAACCTCTTTGGTGCAGGGACTCGATCGATGGTAGGGGGGCTGAGGGCTTCAGTATTTCGGGTTGAGGAGCAACTCTAGTCCTCCAAGCTTCATGATTCAATCGCTCCTCTTGATGTCGTGCGAAAAAGATGGCTGCGATAAGCGTGTACGGTTGTCGTGCTTTAACTTCTCCCCGGATCTCCGGCTTCAAGCCCTCAATGAAGGTCCTCAATAGCTGTTTTTTAGACCAATCACAAGTTTGATTAGATAACTTTTCAAACTTGGTTTGGTACTCTTGAATGGTGGAGGTTTGTCGGATCTTTGCTAGTTGTCCGTCAATATTCTCGTAATCGGTTGGTTTGAAGCGGATTAGCAATCCTTCTTTGAATTGTCGCCATGAAAGGACTCCATAAGTGCGTTCAAACCAGTCAAACTACTGTATGGCATCCCCTTCAAGATGTATAGCTGTAATTTTCACCATAGATGCATCCGCGGTTTTGTGGTACTGAAAATATCGCTCCGCGCACGAGATCCAACCAATCGGGTCTCCTTCTTCCCATCTAGGGAAGTCCACTCTCATGCATGGATAGTTGGGGTCAATCATAGAGCCTCCCCTCGCTTGGAACTCATCTCTTCGGGCTTGGTGCAATTGGGCAAAGCTCTCTCCGTGATATGATTTTTTCGGGCTTAGTGGTCGGCCCAATCTGAGTTCGGTAAAGTGCGTCCGAATCTTATCCTCCATTCGCGCCTCCAAGGCTTCGAATTTAGCATTGATTGCTTCCTTAGATGCCATAGTATATGCCTCCAAATCTATGATGTTAAGATCTCTCTTTTGTTGTCAGGTTAAAGTCATGTATAGGTTGAGAGAAGTGATGGTCGAAAGGGTTGGTGGATCGGTGGATGTAGGCTACGATTTAGGCTTGTTTTGTGGCTGTTTTAGGTGCAGTTTGAGGGTGTGGTTTGGTGGGGTTTTAGGGCTGTGGATGAAATTTTTGGATCTGTGGTAGATGGCAGCAAAGATTTGATAGAAATCAATGGAAGTTGCAGCAAGTATGTGCTGTCTTGTAAGAGTAGAATTGTCATCGAAGAAACAATGGTTTCTCGATGTAATTTCTACCAAAAACATGAGAGAGTTGAGGAGGGAATTGATAGCAAAATCACAGTTTATATGACAGCAAGGATGTCTAATTTAATCAAGAGAATTTCGGTAGTATAACAGCAAGGAAATTGGTGCAAGTTGCGATAGTAGAATTCTCGTCGAAAAATTTCAACGGTTTACGACGAAAATTTACAGCAACACAAAATCGGCCTCCTTGGAACCCTTGAAGATTCTAAACTTGAGGTTGATCTCTATAGGGGATCGGCCTCCTTGGAACTCTATAGGGGTTTCTCCCTCCAAGTTGCTGCTCAAAGGCTGCAGAAAAGATTCATCTATTGCTTATCAAAAGAGGAGGAATACAAGGCTATTTATAGGGTTTCTAAACCCTAACTCCTAATAGGACTCCTACTCAAGACTCCTACTTCTAACCAACTCATAATAGGACTTCTACTCAAGACTCCTATTCCTTTACAACTCCTAATTCTTCTCTATGAAATTGTAATGAGTAGGTAAAACAAGAAGAAGAAGGAAAGATTTTACCTTATGGAGTGTTTCTTGGAGGATGGAGAGCTTGGACCAATAAGAATCCCTCTCCAAGACTTCTAGAGGTTAGACTGAGAGTTAGGAAGGTTTTTGGGAGAGTTTGAGGGAGGCCTTCACGGGTTGGGGGCGGTGTCACCGTCGGCCCTAACCCTTTGGTATTTAAAGGGTGTCTCGGGTGGTGCCACCGCCAAACTGAGCGGTGCCATTGCCTGGCGCCCGAGCGCTCAGGCGATGCTACCGCCGGTTCTGGCGGTGCCACCGCTGGCGTGCTGCAGAAGAAGAAAAAAAAAATCCTTTCTTCCCCCTTTTGTTTTTCAGAGATGTTTGACTCAAGATAGGTTAAGATAATGAGTTGTACTTCAATATATCATTTTGAATCGAAGGAGAATGATGAAGTCAAATCCATAGAAGAACGAAAAAGGATAAGACATTTTTCGGAAAATATATTCAAACAAGCTTATTTTCAGGGATAATTCAACATGCCTAGTTCCCTTCTAATGAATTCAAATTGGTCTTCATTTAAGGCTTTTGTAAAAATATCTGCCAATTGATGCTTTGTGTCAATAATTTCTAAAACAACATTATTGTTAAGGACATGATCGCGTATGAAATGATGCCTAATATTGATATGCTTAGTTCTAGAGTGTTGAATTGGATTTTTGGTAAGACATATGGCACTAGTATTGTCACATTTTATGGGAATGTTTTTGAAGTGAATTCCATAATCTTCTAATGTATTTTTCATCCAAACAACTTGTGCACAGTATACACTTGCAGCAATGTATTCGGCTTCCGTCGTAGATAGTGCAACTGAATTTTGTTTCTTGGAAGTCCAAGAAACAAGTGCATGTCCTAAAAATTGGCATGTTCTGGATGTACTTTTTCTATCTATCCTGCATCCGCCAAAATCGGCATCTGCATAAGCTATTAAATTGAATTTTTTAGATTTTGGATACCACAATCCTAAATTTGGAGTTCCTTTAAGATACCTAAATATTCTTTTAACACTCTTAAGATGAGATAATTTAGGATTAGATTGAAACCTAGCGCAAAGTCCTACACTAAACATAATATCCGGTCTAGTCACGGTGAGGTAGAGTAGACTACCTATCATTCCCCTATATGTTTTTTGATCAAAATTTTCACTATTTTCATCCATATCTAACTTAGTCGAAGTACTCATAGGGGTGCTTATTGCTTTTGAATTATCCATGTTAAATCATTTTAACAATTCTAATGTATATTTTTAAATTGGTTAAGAAATATACCATCACTAAGTTATTTGATTTGTAATCCTAAAAAGAAAGTTAATTCACCCATTAAACTCATTTCAAATTCATGACTCATACATTTGGCAAATGATTCACATAGTGATTTATCCGAAGAGCCAAAAATAATATTGTCAACATAAATTTGCATAATAAGAAAATTGTTTTCAAAATATTTGATAAACAATATAGTATCAATCTTGTCTTTGGTAAAATTATTTAAAATAAGAAAGGAACTAAGCCTTTCATACCAAGCTCTAGGAGCTTGTTTCAAGCCATAGAGAGCCTTAGTCTTTGAATACATGATTACGAAGAAGAGAATTTTCAAATCCGGGATGTTGTTCGACATATACTTCTTCGGAAATAAAACCATTCAAGAAGGCACTTTTGACATCTATTTGAAATAGTTTAAAATTATTACTACTAGCATAGGCAAGGAGCATCCTAATGGCTTCTAATCTTGCCACGGGAGCGAAGGTTTCTTCGTAGTCGATACCTTCTTCTTAGTTGAAACCTTTGGCCACTAATCTAGCCTTGTTTCTAACCACAATACCATTTTCGTCTTGCTTATTTCTAAAGACCCATTTAGTACCAATGACTAAATGGTCACTAGGTCTAGGAACAAGCTTCCATACCTTATTTCTCTTAAATTGATTTAATTCCTCTTGCATTGCAATAACCCAAAAATCATCTTTTAAGGCTTCGTCAATGCATTTAGGTTCGATTTGAGAAAAGAAGGCGGTGTTAGCACAAAAATTCTTGAAAGAGGAACGAGTTTGAACCCCTTTTGATGTTTCTCCTATAATTAGCTCCTTTGGATGAGCATCTATATACTTCTATTCCTTGGGTAAGGAAATTTCGGAAGAAGGTGCATCCAAGTTGCTATTTTGAGGGGGTTCATTTAAATTCAAATTATCAAAACCAAGATCATCATTAAAATCATTTTTCTTTAAATCAGAAATTTCATTAAAAACTACATGAATAGATTCTTCTATTACTAATGTTCTTTTGTTAAAAACCCGGAAAGCCTTAGAAACGGAAGAGTAACCAAGAAAGATGCCTTTATCGGATTTAGCATCAAATTTTCCTAAGGCATCCCTTTCATTCAAAATAAAGCATTTACAACCGAAAACTTTAAAATAGGAAATATTTGGTTTTTTGTTATTCCATAATTCATGAGGAGTTTTTGATAGGGATGGTCTTATTAGGACCCTATTCATGATGTAGCAAGCCGTATTCACGGCTTCGGCCCAAAAATACTTGGGTAGACTATGTTCATTTAACATCGTTCTTACCATTTCTTGTAGGTTTCTATTTTTTCTTTAAACTACTCCATTTTGTTAAGGATTCCTCGGAGTGGAGAAGTTGTGATTGTATCTATTAAGTTCACAAAAATTTTGAAAGTCACGGTTTTGAAATTCGCCACCGTGATCACTCCGAATTGATGAAATCATGAAGCCTTTTTCGTTTTGAGTGAGTTTACAAAATTTAGAGAAACACTTGCAACAATCACTTTTGTGAGCTAAGAAATATGTCCAAGTGTATCTAGTATAGTCATCCACAATTACAAATGCATATTTGCTTCCTCCTAGACTTGTCGTGTCAATTGGTCCAAATAAGTCCAAATGAATCAATTGTAATGGTCTAGTGGTGCTAATTTGAATTTTTGGTTTAAAACTAGTTTTTATTTGTTTGCCTAGTTGACATGCATCGCATACTTTATCCTTAATAAACTTTATATTTGGAATTCCTCGTACTAATTCTTGAGATGAGATCTTAGATATTATTTTCATGCTTGCATGGCCTAGTCTCCTATGCCAAAGCCAAACCCATTGAAAGATAACTAGTAAGACATCATCAATAAAAAAATTTAATTTGTTACCTATGGTTCCCTTGCCAATGATTTTGCCTTGGTTGTTGTCTCCGAAGGTAACGTACCCTTCTTCTTTGCTAGTGAGCATAGATAAATGAGATGGATCTCCAGTCATATGTCTTGAGCATCCGCTATCGAGATACCATCTCTTGCTCCTAGCTTGTGATGGTGTATGTTTCTACAAGAAGGGATTATTTTTAAGTACCCATTTTCTTTTGGGTGCCTTAAAAACTGATCTGACTTGTTCATCATATTGCATAGAATTGATCATAGTTCCTTTAGGAACCCAAATTAGTTTGTTCGGACTAATTTTCTTGAATAGACATTTATAAGTTTTATGTCCATATTTGCAATAAAAGTTACAATTGCTTTGGTGCCGAACATGTAAGACAGGGCCTTTAATGAAGGTGGTTGGATTTTGGTGAGGACTTCTCACAAATCCGATTTCACTTCTTTTAGGAACGTGACCCTTATTTGTAAGGATCATGTTCAAAGACTTACTACCAACCTCGAATTTCTTCAAGGTGTCCTTAAGTAGTAAGTTCTCCTTTTGGAGAGTTTCTAGATCATGGCATTTTATATATGGAGCTAAACTATCATGATATTCAGTCTTTAATTTATCGACATTACAAGTGAGACTATCATGCTCCTTTTTTAGCAATTTGTATTTTCTACTAATTGTCTTACATTCATCAAATAACTCATGGAAGGCATTTAATAATTCATGAAAAGGTAAATCTGCATCAATTAAATCTGTTACCTCTTCTCCGATGGCCATTAGGGCGTAATGAGCAACTTGCTCGGTGTTGGACTCCTCTTCTTCGGACGCGCTTGAATCATCCCACGTTGCCGTGAGCGCCTTCTTCTTTGATGTTCTCTTTTTGGCTTGAGGAGAATCGTTCTTGTAGTGTCCCGATTTTTTGCACTCATAGCAAATCACTTGGTCCTTCTTGCGTTCAAATTTATTTTTTGTATTATTTTTAAATTTATTCTTTCTTAAATATTTTTTAAATTTTTGAGTCAAAAGTGCAATGTCATTGTCACTGTCCTCATCACTTGATGTTCCTTTCAAGTGATCTTCTTTTGATGTGAGTGTCATATCCTTCCTGTTCTTTGGAAGGGGTTCTCGAGCTCGTCATGAGCTTGACATGTCATTTCGTAGG
>NW_008991762.1:162413-176539 GCF_000313855.2 Musa acuminata subsp. malaccensis
GGATGGCTACGGACATGGGCTGCAGTGAGAAGGTGTGGGGTGTCGGGTAGGAGAAGGGAAGAAGAGGAGAAGAAGAAGAAGAAGAAGAAGAAGAAGTAGAAGTGGGTGAAGAGGCGGCAC
The DNA here is from genome assembly GCF_000313855.2 of Musa acuminata subsp. malaccensis. NCBI lineage: Eukaryota > Viridiplantae > Streptophyta > Magnoliopsida > Zingiberales > Musaceae > Musa > Musa acuminata. The sequence continues at coordinate 162,534 of NW_008991762.1, forward strand.
CTCTGTTTCCTGCAGGAGGACACAGAGGAGAGGAGGTGCTGTTCGTCGGGGAGAAGAAGGGGAGGAAGGAGAAGAAGAAGAAAGGAAGGAGAAGGGAAAGAAGTAGCTGCGGCTACGGCTGCGGCTGTGGCAGCTGCAGCTGTGGAAGGGAAAGAGAAAGAGGAAGGAAAAAGGGAAGGAGAGGAAGAAGAGAAGGGGAAGAAGGGGCTGCGGCTGCGGTGATGGCAGCTGCAGTTGGAAGAGAAGAAGGAGAGGAAGACGAGCAGGGGAGGAACAAGAGGCTACGACCGTGGCTGAGGCTGCGACTGCAGTAGTGCAGCTGGGAAAGAAGAGAAGGAAAGGAAGAAGAAGAGAAAGGAAAAGGGAAGAAGAGAGGAAGAGGAGAAGGGGAGGCAGCTGCTTTTGGGAAAGAGAAGGATTTGGGCTGACACCTTCTTTGGATCTTCGGATCAAAATCTGTGAAAGGCAAGTGTTCCGATCCTTCCTATTGCAAGCTTTCTAATCTTTCCTATTGCAAGTGTCCTAACCTTTCCTTACTACAATTTTGCTTTGAATATGAGGAACTTTGAATTGTTCTAGCCTTGTATTTGATATATCTCCTGTTTAGACGTAACGATTCGAATCTGTGCAACTTTTGAGATTCCGACCTTTCTACTCTGTTATGGTTATAACTTCATGTATTGACCTCTGATTTGGACAAAACTTATTTGATCAGAATATATACTCATAAACCTTTCTTTTGATAGCTTATTTTAAGAATTCGGAGTAAGTTTGCCTGCCCAAACTTCTATTTCAAATGAGCCTATAGATTCTGCAAAACAGGGATTGTAATTTCTGACCTTTTGATACTGAACTGCCTATAAGTCCCTGTTGGAAAGATTGATTTATTCAAAGCTTATTTCCTTGGAAACTAGACTCATAGATCTTTCTTTGATACCTAGATTGAAAGATTTGGAGTCCAAATGTCTGTCTAGTTTTCTATTGAATCTGACCCTGTGAATTCTGTAAAATTGAGATTTATTCTTTGATCTTGGGTTACTATATCTATTGTAACTCTTTATTGGAAACTTCGATTCATACGAGACTTATTTTTTCTGAAAATAAATTGAAATATCTTTCCACAATAGCTTTCTTGAGTATATTGGAGCACAATTGATAGTTTGAATCATTTGTTTAATGTGCCTCTCGAATTCTACCAGAAATCGAGCTTTGGTTGATTTAACATATTCTGGTTTCATTCCTTTGGAAATTGATTTCATTTAACTTTCTTGTTCAATTGTGCTTTATATTACTGCTTAGAATTCTTGTATGCTCTTTTCTATAAAATTATTTACATTCTTGAAAACTATTATGTAACGTTTATGCTATATCGTATTGACTCATATAGGCACACGTATATCCCATTGTTCCACATTTGCTTTCGATATGTGCCTATTCCAATTTCCTTCCTTTGGACATTGAATTCATCTAACCTTCTTATTTGAATTGAGTTATATGTGATTGCTTAGAATCCTTGTATGCCCTTGCTTTCATTTCCTTTCAAATCTGAATACAATTGTGAAAGATTATTTTTTACTTCGTATTGACTCGTAAAGGCACATGTATGTTTTTTTGTTCCACGTGTACTTCCGATATGTGCTATTTATTATTCATACTATCTTTTTGTACTCTAGTGTTTGTGGGATATTGTGAACCTTCGCCAGAAATGGTGAAGGGAGTTATGCATAGAGCCTGTGATGCTCTGCCGGCCCTTATGACTTCACTCAGATGTGGGTAGATGGAGCTCCCAGATGTGGGAGAACTCCCAGACGTGGGAGACTTATGTTTGGTGGTCATTCAGAAATGGATGTACCATATTATGTTATGGTCCCACATCACCTTCTGTATGTTTGATATGATATCCAGAGCTTTGGTTATATGTTTATATACATGCTTTGGATAAGAATGATATGAATGTAACGTCAAATTCAACGTTTGAGCTTCTGTTTCATATTTATTTTTTGATATGCTCCGAAATGATTCATATGCCATTGATAAGTTTTGAAATGTTTCACATACCATTGATATGTTCCGAAATGTTTCATTTGTTATTTATATGCTCCGAAACATTTCGTACCCCATTGATATGCTCCGAAATGTTTCATCTGTTATTGTTATGCTTCGAAATGTTCCATATGTCATTGATATGCTCCGGAATATTTCATACACCATTGATATGTTCCGAAATGTTTCATCTGCTATTGTCCTAATTTTTTGTTCACAATACCCTTTTGTACTCTGGTGTTTGTGGGATTATTTGGACCTTTGCTAGAAATGGTAAAGGGTATGTGCTTAGAGCCTGCGATGCTCTAGATTATGCTTGGTGGTCATTCAGAAATGGATGGACCATATTATGTTTGGAATCCCACTTCACCTTCTATCTGTTTCATCTATTTTTGTTACGCTTTGAAATGTTTCATACCTCATTGATATGCTCCGAAAATTTCATGCGCTAATGATATGCTCCAATTACTCTGTGCTCCATTTGCTATGAACTGATATGTTCTAAAATATCCTATTTGCAATTGATATGCTCCGGAACATCTCGTACGCTGTTGATATGCTCCAATTACTCTATGCTCCATTTGTTATGAATCAAATATGTTATGAATGAAATGATATTTGTGATTCTGTATCTAATGAGATGATATCCTTGAATCTCTTGGATTCTTTCGTGCATTGTGATATTTTGTTCGTTTGAAACTGTCCCTTTTCATGCTAGATATGCTTTGTCACTTGCTGAGCTGTTTTTAGCTCACTCCGTTGTTATATAAATTTTCAGGTCAACTTGTCACTCTCTGAGATGTTTGAATTTGGTTGAGGTAGTGGAGAGCTATTCAGAATTATGGGCAAGTCTTGTTGGTTATTATGTTATTATTGTATAAGCATATTTTGTATGTAATGAAATATTGTCGATGAACTAAAATGGATATACCTTGTAAAAGTATTAGACGATCTCTCTTATTTGGAATTTCGGAATGTTAAGTCTAGTTTACGATGATATGAACTTGTGGTAAATGGTTTGAGTTCTGATTTTATAAATTACTTAGCCTATGGATTTATAAATGTTGTTCATGTTTGTTAAGTTGGCTTAGGTTGCCATAAATGTGAATTATCGAGAGATGTGATATATGATTATAATCTGCACAGGTTTTATAGATGTGAATTTGATAGAATATTTTTTAGTGTCCTTAAATGTTAGTTTGGATCCTGGATTGGTTTGTGATGAAAATTATAATATTATCGATATTTTTGGGGGGCGTGACAATGTAAAAGTCTAAATCATTGGTTTCTCTCCTTCGTTTCGGCAATGACAAAGGGGGAGAAAGATTGCTAGCTCAAGGCAAATGCTAGCTAGCTTGTACTTTTCCCTTCTTTTCGACAAAAACAAAAGGGAGAAAGCTTTTGCTAGTTAGAACATGCAAAGAAAAGCAAAGTGCAATCTTGCACAAGAAGCAAGTGTTGAATTGCCATGATTGAACTTAAGAATCTTGTTATGCTTTTGTGCTTATATGTTTGATGAAAATCTAGCTTCATGTTACAAAAACTTGTATATCTTTTAAAATAGCTTGAGCTACTTCTCCTTTTGTTGATGATAAAGGGGTAGAAATATATGAATTGATACTATGAGTGCCATATTTGAATGAGAAATATATGAATTAATGCTATAAGTGTCATATTTGAATTTGAATTATGTTAAGATATCAAAAGAAGCTTGCATCGAAATATATGGTATATTGATGATCGAAATGCTATGATTGCCATATGCCATGTTTGCATCATGTTAAGATATCAAGAACTTACATCGTAATTTTACTTGCTGATATCTTGCCATGTGCTGAAATGCTACGATTTGTTGCTAAAATGATGCATGCAATACTTATGCTTTTTATTATGATGTATATGATGTATTGCATATGATGTGAATCATGATTAAAATTGCCTTAATTTGAATTCAAGGTTTATCTCAATTATGGAATTTTGAAATAAGAATGATTACTCACCTTTGTCATGATTTAGAAATTGGCATAAAGGGTCTTCCCTTCTTTAGAAAGGGTCTTCCCTTATTTTTGACAATGACTAAGGGGGTGATAGCTAGCTTGCACAATTCAAGAAGAAAGCAAAAATTGCACTTCTCAAAAGAGAAGAAATTGCTATCTTGAACATCACCGAGAATTGCTAGCTTGAAATCTCAAGAAAATGCAAAAAATGTGCTATCGTGCCTATCTCGAGAAAAGCAAATATGCCAACTTGCATATCTTTGAATTTGCTAGCTTGTATATTGTAAAACTTGCATATTTCAAGAAGCAAGAGTTGCTTTCTTGAATATCTCTAAATTGCTAGCTTGCATGTTCTAAAATGTTGTAACATTGCTAGCTTGCATGATGTAGAACTTGCTATCTTGAACATTACCAAAAATGCTATCTTGTATGCTGTAAAACATGCATATCTAAAACTTGATAGCTTGAATGTTCTAAGTATAATGTAACACTTGCTAAATTTTCTAGCTTCAAAACTACATGATGATAAAACTTGATATTATGTTTTTCATGCAATAAGTTGAATTAATACTACAAACACAAGAATAGTTGGACTTTTCCTTTTTGTTGATGACAAAGAGGGAGAAGTATGAAGTTATGCATAAGTTTATGCATAAGTTCATGATGACGTGTTGCAAATATTCATGATGAATATTGCAATGACTTGAATTCAGTTTGAATTCAAGGTTCTATGGCATATTGATAAGGGGAGTTTGTTTAAACTCCGGGAGTTAAGTTTAACTCCGTCATCAAGTGGTTGTCATCATAAAAAAGGGGGAGATTATTGAATCTCATATTTTGATGATGAAATCACTTGATATATGTTTATGTTTTAATCTACGTTTTAAGTGACGCAGGATGCTTCGATCAAGATGAGACAATTAAAGTAGGAAAAATCATGTTGTGCCCGAGGAACATGTCAGAAAATTGGGCGTTGGGCCGGTGGATCGGTCGACGTATCGATAGAAGGCTTCGGGTCGTGGACTCGGGCATTGGGCAAAGAAGAGCGGGTATTGTGCCAAGGATATCAGAGTTGTGGAGTCAACTGGCCAATTGGGCAATAGGCCGCAGGAGAGGACGATATGCCGAATAATCAGACGAAGCGTCGAGGGACTAATGACATGCCGGATAACTTGGTTAATTGCTTAGGATTAATTGTCTCGATCGAAGTTTTTTTTTACATGTGCAGGATTAACTACGATGGAAGAAAGACATGCAGCAAGAGTTACGCCGGAGTCAAGACCATGATCACGTTGGGGGTTCGAGAGTTCGACGGAAGTCCGGACGGTCGTCAGAGGTTCTACGGGAACAAATCTGAGAAGTCCAGGAGCTTGCCAAAGAAGCTTGTTGGAACTCGCCAAGTGGATTGTCGCAAGTCCAGGAGTTGGCCGGAAGTCCGCCGGAGCATCGTCGAAGGTTCGTCGGATGTTCGCCGGAAGTTCACCGGAAGTTCGTCGGAAGAAGCGATTGACGCACCGAAGCAAGTTGTAGTAAATGTCTTAAGAAATATCGTAGTTAGCATATAGATTAAGTTAGGAATGGGAGGTGATTCCATTAACTTAATCTGGAGGCAATTGGGCCCTTGATAGACCCAAATTGGGCCGAATGGATCAACCCATTCGGACCAGAATTCCTACTAGGCGGTGACACCGCCAAGGTTGGCGGTGGCACCGCCCAGGAGATGGTCTCCTAGGAAAGCTGGGCGGTGCAACCGCCCAGGTCAGGCGGTGGCGCCACCCAAAGGCTCAGTCTCTGAGCTGCCAGGCGGTTGTACCACCCTAGTCAGGAGGTAGTATCGCTAGGACCCCGGAAATCCGGGAAAAGATATTTTTGAGCTCCAAATTTAAACCAGTTTGGGGCCTATATATACCCCACCCTTTCCTGAATGAAAGGGCACCGAAAATCCAATCTTACTTTGTGATTTTTAGAGCTCAAAAGTATTGTAAAGGCTAGAAGTTCTCCTCCCTCTTTTCTTCCAAGTTTTGAGCTTTCAAGAGAGGAGAGAAATTATGTAAGGGTTGTCTCCTAAGCCCATCAAAAGGAGTGAAACTGTAAAAGGGTGGTTGGCCTTTGCCTATTAAAGGAAGGCCTCTAGTGGATGTCGGTGACCTCATCGGAGGAGGAAGCTGAAAGTGGATGTAGGTCACGTTTGACCGAACCACTCTAAAATCTAGTTTGCATTTCCTTTGTGCTATTTATCTTAACTGCAAACTGCCTTCCTTACTTTACTTCAAATATGTTTCCATAAGCTTTCAAAGTTATTATCTACATGAAACGACTTTTACTTTGGAATTGGATTTCAACATACGAACGCAGTTTTAATCATCGAAAGTTTTCCGCTACACTAATTCACACCCCCCTCTTAGTGCTCTTGATCCTAACATGTTTAAGTACCTAACACACAAGTTCCAACTTTATGTAGGTCTGACAGAGTATTCCATCCTCCTGAGAGATATGTGATACATATTAGAGAAGAGGATGTTAAGGATATTGATCCTCAGACCTACAAGGAGGCAATTATGAATATAGAGTACGGGAAGTGATAAGAGGCTATGAATTCTAAAATAGATTTTATGTACTCCAATAAGGTTTAGAACCTAATTGATATTAGGATCAAGAGCGACACTAAGAGGGGGTGAATTAGTGCAGTGGAAAACTTTTCAAATTCGAAAGACTTTCGTTTCGATTAAAACTGATTCGGACGAAAATAGTTTCGATTCAATCCGTTTTGGAGAGATTATAAACTTGAAAGCTTTCATAAAAGTGCAAAAGAGGATTAAGGAGATTTGCAGTAATGTAAATTGCACAAATGAAAAGCAAACTAGGATTTAGAGTGGTTCGGTCAACGTGACCTACATCTACTTTCGGATTCCTCCTCTAACGAGGTCTCTAGTGTCCACTAAAGGCCTTCTTTCAATAGGTGAAGACCAACCACCTCTTTTACAGCGCTTTCTCCTTTTCATGGGTTTAGGAGAGAACCCTTACAAGTGTCACACCTCTCTTGAATGATCTCAAAACTTAGAAAGGGAGAAGGAGAACTCTAGCACTTGTTTACAACACTTTTACACCCACACCCCAACAACTCAAGATTATCTCAATGCTTTCGTGCCCTTTCATGCAGAAAAGGGTGGGTTTTTTATAGGCCCTAATGGCTTCAAAAATGGATCCAATTATTGAATCTCATATTTTGATGATGAAATCAATTGGTAAATTATTTGATCTAATCCATGTGACGATATATCGGGAGCTCGTCGAGAGTTCATCGTCACCGGAAGCATGTTGGAAGACTCACCGAAAGCTCGTCGGAAGATCACCGGAAGCAAGCCGGAAGCCTAGCCGAGAGTTGGTCGGGAGTTCGCCGGAAGCTCACCGGAAGACTCGTCGAAAAGTTCACCAAAAGATCACCGAAGCAAAAAGTCAACGTATCGGACCATGCTTGCCTTAATCATAGTTAGAACGATAATTAGAGTTGATTTGGGAGGTAATCCCAACAACTCTGTTAGGGGCAAACTAGGCTCGGAGTTGGGATGGTTTGGGCCGGAGTCAAGGCCCAACCATGATGCTGAATTCCTAGCCGGCGGTGGCATAACTTGGAAAGAAGCACCCCAGGTGGTCTGGGCGGTGACACCGCCGACAATTATTGTTGCCAGCGGTGGTACCGCTAGGACCCCAGAAATTCGGGATTAGGCACTTTTTGGATCCATTTTTGAAGCTATTGGGGCCTATAAAAACCTCACCCTTTCCTACATGAAAAGGCACGAAAGCATTGAGATATTCTTGAGTTATTGGGGTGTAAAAGGGTTATAAGCAAGTGCTAGAGTTCTCCTCCTCCCTTTCTAAGTTTTAAGATCATTTAAGAGAGGTGTGAGACTTGTAAGGGTTCTCTCCTAAACCCGTGAAAAGGAGAAAACGTTGTAAAAGGTGGTTGGTCTTCACCTATTGAAGGAAGGCCTTTTGTGGATGCCGGAGACCCCGTCGGAGGAGGAATCCGAAAGTGGATGTAGGTCACGTTGACCGAACCACTCTAAATTCTGGTTTTCTTATCATAAGTGCAATTTACTTTAACTGCAAATCATTTTATAGCAAACTACTTCTCCTCCTCATCTTGCTTATGCTCTCATACGTTTCAAGTTGCTATCTTCCGATTCAGTTTTCATCAAACATACGAAATATTTTATATGAAAATCAAAAAATTTTCCGCTGCACTAATTCACCCCCTCCTCTTAGTACCGTTCTTGATCCTAACAATTGGTATCAAAGCAAGGTTCACTCTCGTTTGGCTTAAAATCCAAGAGAGATGGCATTTGTCGGCAACCAAGAGGGTCATTCAATTACATGTCCACCCATGTTCAATGGGACGGATTACACATATTGGAAGACTAGAATGAGGATCTTCCTAATTTCAATGGATTTTGAGCTTTGGAATGTTGTCGAAAATGGTTTTCAAAAGTCTTCTCTCCTAATGAACGATTGGAATGAGTTGGAGAAGAAGACTTTCACTTTAAATGCCAAGGCATTGAATGTCTTGTTTTATGCATTAAATAAAAACGAGTTTAATCGAGTGTCGATTTGTGAAACGACTTTTGATATTTGGCACACTCTCGAAGTGACTCATGAAGGCACTAGTAGAGTGAAGGAGTTGAAAATTAATCTTTTAGTGTATACTTATGAGTTATTTCAGATGAAATTGAGTGAGACCATTGGAGAAATATACACCCGATTTACGGATATCATCAATGGTCTAAAAAGACTTGGTAAAGGTTTCTCGGATTTTGAACTCGTTAATAAAGTTTTAAGATCCCTTCCAAAGAGTTAGGACCCTAAAGTCATGGCCATTCAAGAGACGAAAGATTTAAATAATTTTCCTCTATAAGAGCTAATTAGGTCACTAATGACCTATGAGATGACTTGTAAAGCTCATGAAGAGCTTGAGGACACCCTTCTAAAGAATAGGAAGGATATGACACTAAGAACCCAAGAAAACCACTTGAAAGAAAACTCAAGTGATGAGGACCTTGATGAAGACTTGGCACTTTTAACATGGAAATTTAAAAAATTCATAAGAAGGAATAAATTTAAAAATGACACTAAAAATAAATTTGAACCCAAGAAAGATCAAGTAATATGTTACGAATGAAAGAAGCCGAGACACTACAAGAATGAATGTCCCTAAGCCAAGAAGAGGACACCAAAGAAGAAAGCTCTCAAAGTAACATGGGACAACTCAAGTGCATCCGAAGAAGAGGAGCCAACCAACACCGAGCAAGTTGCTCACTATGCACTAATGGCCATTGGAGATGAGGTAACAAGTTCAATTGATGCAAATTTATTATTTGATGAACTATTAAATGCTTTTCATGATTTATTTGATGAATGCAAATCAATTAGTAAAAAATATAAATTATTAAAAAAGGAGCATGATTCTCTTGTTAGTAATTATAATATATTAAAAGTTGAGCATAATGATAGTTTAGCTCCATGTACGAAATGCCATGAAGTAGAAACACTTAGAAAGGAAAACTTGCTACTCAAAGAAATCTTAGAAAATTTTGAGGTTGGTAGCAAGTCATTGAACATGATCCTTGCCAATAAGGGTCACGTTCATAAAAAAAGTGTAATCGAATATATGAGTAGCTCTTACCAAAATCCAACTACCTTTGTTAAAGATCCTATCTTGCATATTTCACCCCAAAACAAATGTAACTTTTGTTGCAAACTTGGACATGTAGCTTATCATTGTTCATTTAAGAAGTGTAGTCCACACAAGTTGATTTGGGTTTTTAAAGGAACCGTAAAGAATTCCTATGATTGCCATGTTTGCACTATGCCATATTTACACTATGTTACTGTCATATTTGCACTATATTAAGATATCTAGAGCATACGTCGCAATTCTACAAATTGATATCTTATCATATGATGAAATGCTATGATTGCTAAACACTTGAAACGTTTATATTATGTTAAGATATCAAGAACTTATATCGCAGTTTTACATGTTGATATCTTACCATATGATGAATTGCTACGATTGCTATCTTTCACATTTGAAATATAAAACCTGAAAATGAATGTCAAGCCTTGACATCATTTTCAGAGAAATACATCATGATGGGAGTATTGATAAGGTTAAACGATCTTAACTTCTCAATATGTCTCTTGAATGTCAAGGCTTTGAATTCAAGAATGACTTATCTCAAGTATGGCATATAGATAGGGGGAGTTATAGTTAACTCCGTTATCAATTGATTGACATCAACAAAAAGGGGGAGATTGTTGAATCTCGGATTTTGATGATGAAGTCAATTATCATTTGTTATCTAATCCATATGTCGAGATAAGTGTGCAGGATTAACTACGATGGAAGTAAGACATGCAGTAAGAGTTACGCCAGAGTCAAGAGCATGATCACGTTGGGGGTTCGAGAGTTCGACGGAAGTCCGGACACTCGTCGGAGGTTCTGCGGGAATAAATCCGAGAAGTCCAGGAGCTTGCCAAAGAAGCTCGTCAGAACTCGCCAAGTGGATCATCACAAGTCCAGGACTTTGCCGGAAGTTCACTGGAGCAACGCCAAAGGTTCGTCAGATGTTCGCCGGAAGTTCGCCGGAAGCTCGTCGGAAGAAGCGATTGACACACCGGAGCAAGTTGTAGTAAATGTCTTAAGAAATATCGTAGTTAGCATGGAGATTAAGTTAGGAATGGGAGGTGATCCCATTAACTTAATTTGGAGGCAATTAGGCCCTTGACAGACCCAAATTGGGCCAAATGGATCAGCCCATTCGGACCCAAAATTCCTGCCAAGCGGTAGCACCACCAGGGCTGGCGGTGGCACCGCCTAGGAGCTCAGTCTCCCAGGAAAGCTGGGCGGTGCAACCGCTTAGGTCAGGCGATGGTACCGGTTGGGCTTAGTCTCCGAGCGAGACTGGGCGGTGGTACTGCCCCTGTCAAGCGGTGGTACCGCCTGGGCTCAGTCTCCGAGCAAGACTAGGCAGTGGTACCGCCCATGTCAAGCGGTGGTACCGCCTAAGCTCAGTCTCCGAGAGGTAGTACCACCCAGTTATGGCGGTAGTACCACCAGTACGCTAGAAATCCAGGAGATGACACATTTGAGCTCCAAATTCAAACCAGTTGGGGCCTATATAAACCCCACCCTTTCCTGCATGAAAGGGCAACCGAAAGTTTGATCTTACTCTCTGATTTTAGAGCTCAAAAGTGTTGTAAAGGCTAAAAGTTCTCCTCCCTCTTTTCTTCCAAGTTTTGATCATTCAAGAGAGGAGTGAAAATTCTATAAGGGTTGTCTCCTAAGCCCTCAAAAGGAGTGAAACTGTAAAAGGGTGGTTGGCCTTCGCCTATTGAAGGAAGGCCTCTAGTAGACGCTTGCGACCTCGTCGGAGGAGGAAGCCGAAAGTGGATATAGGTCACGTTTGACCGAACCACTCTAAAATCTGGTTTGCATTTCCTTTATTATTTTTATCTTAACTGCAAACTGCTTTCCTTACTTTACTTCAAATACGTTTTTGTACGCTTTCAAAGTTATTATCTGCACGAAACGACTTTTATGTCGGAATCGGATTTCAACGTACAAACATAGTTTTAATCGTCGAAAGTTTTTCGCTGGACGAATTCACCCCCCCTCTTAGTGCTCTTGATCCTAACAGAACAATCTTTTGGAAGTTCGCACGTTACCTTGACGAGAACTTTTTGTCGTACCCGACACCCGGTGAGCAGCTGTTTATGGACTTACAGTTGTTTGTTCAACCTTTTAAGGTCTTTGTTTTCCTCCTCTCCCTCTTTTCTATTGTGCAAACAATGTATTCGTTGAATTGCTTGTAAAGCTTCCCTTTTTTGTGAGACGTTGGGACTTTTCCGTTGTTCATTCTTCGAACTAATCAACTTTCTCTTTTACAGGTCCTTCGGAACCTGCGAGAGGTTGCAAGCGGGCTGATCTTTGCGGACGTATATTGCAAGGGCGAGGCATGACTTAGGCAATGTAAGCCAAGTTCGCATCTTTGTCGTAGGGGTTCCTCATGACTTAGGTAATTCCAGCTAAGTCCGTGACATTGTGATATCAGAGCAGGCAAGCAATTCGAGCAAGCTACGAAGGAACTTCTAATTTTCGCCATGGCAAAGCATTGTGGCGAATCAAGCAAGACGGGGTAAGCCGAACCCTTACCCCAAGCAACCGCAGGTGGGCTGCAAGTGCATACTCGCTCTCATGTCGTTAGAGCCACTCAAATGGAGCACCCGAGAGCTGGGCGGTGGCACCGCCCAGCACTGTCAGTGTCTGACACTGACAGGCAGTGGCACCGCCAGCATCGGGAACCCAAAGAGAATTCAAATTTTGGAGCCCAAATTTGAATCCTCTTGAGGCCTATAAATACCCCTCAAATCTCAGCTGAGATTACAACTTTTTGAGAAGCAATTGATTGAGAGAAAGGTCTTAGAAAAGTCTTTGCTAGTCTTGTTTTCAATTTGCTAGTGTTCACCTCTTTCTTTCTTGCTGAAAATCTGTAAGAGAGTGAACCGCTTGTAAAAAGTTGTAAGAGGGGTATTTACCCTTCCCCTTCAAGAGATTTGCTAGTGGAAGGTGGGAGCCTCATCGAAGAGGGGCCTCGCAAGTGGATGTAGGTCATTTGACCGAACCACTATAAATTCGGCGTGATCTCTGGTTTGCATTTACTTATTGTCATTTATATTACTGCAAACCATTTGCACTTTAATGCTCTACTTCTTTGTCTCCATCTTACTTATCCCTTCAAGTTAAAATGCAATCGAAACGGTTTAAACGAAAATGTTGCTTTTATCGTACGAAGTTTCCGAAAGTGTTTAAATTGTTAAAAGTTTATCGCACATTACCGCTGCACTAATTCACCCCCCCCTCTTAGTGCCACTCCGATCCTAACAATTGGTATCAGAGCTAGGCTCACTCTCATATTTGGTTTGATACCCAAGAGAGATGGCTTACTCCGGCATACATGAGGGTCATTCTATAGCACGTCCACCCTTGTTTAATGGGTCGAATTATACTTATTGGAAGACTCGTATGAGGATCTTCCTCATATCTATGGATTTCGAGCTTTGGACTATTGTTGAAAACGGATTTCAAAAATCTTCTCTTCCGATGAGCGAATAGAATGAATCGGAGAAGAAGGTTTTTGCTTTAAATGCAAAGGCTATGAATGCCTTGTTTTGTGCACTAGACAAAAATGAATTTAATCGTGTTTCAATTTATGATTTGGCTTTTGATATTTGGAGAACTCTTAAGGTCACTCATGAAGGTACTAGCCGAGTGAAAGAGCCCAAAATCAACATCCTTGTGCACTCTTACGAACTTTTCCGAATGAAACCAAGTGAGTCCATCGGAGACATGTACACTCAGTTTACGGATGTCATCAATGGACTCAAAGCTCTTGGTAAAGATTTTACTAACTTTGAACTAGTAACTAAAATCTTAAGATCCCTTCCTAAAAGTTGGGATCCAAAAGTTACGGCCATTCAAGAAGCCAAAGACCTTAAAACATTCCCTCTTGAAGAACTCATTGGGTCTCTAATGACCTACGAAATGACATGTCAAGCTCATGACGAGCTCGAGAACCCCCTTCTAAAGAACAGGAAGGATATGGCACTCAAATCACAAGAAGACCACTTGAAAGGAACATCAAGTGATGAGGACAGTGACAATGACATTGCACTTTTGACTCAAAAATTTTAAAAATATTTAAGAAAGAACAAATTTAAAAATAATACAAAAAATAAATTCGAACAAAAGAAGGACCAAGTGATTTGCTATGAATGCAAAAAACCGGGACACTACAAGAATGATTGTCCTCAAGCCAAAAAGAGAACATCAAAGAAGAAGGCGCTCAAGGCAACATGGGATGATTCAATCGAGTCCAAAGAAGAGGAGTCCAACACCGAGCAAGTTGC
>NW_008991762.1:176688-196282 GCF_000313855.2 Musa acuminata subsp. malaccensis
CCTTTCTTGTAGAAACATACACCATCACAAGCTAAGAGCAAGAGATGGTATCTAGAGAGTGGATGCTCAAGATATATGACTGGAGATCCATCTCATTTCTCTATACTCACTAGCAAAGAAGAAGGGTACGTCACCTTCGGAGACAACAATCAAGGCAAAATCATTGGCAAGGGAACCATAGGTAACAAATTAAAATTTTCTATTGATTAGTTGAAATATAATCTCTTGAGTGTTAGTCAATTATGCGATAAAGGTTATATCGTTAGATTTGAATCAAATGTGTGTATTATTGAAAAACCAAACCATAACATAACTATGATTGCATTAAAACAAAATAATGTCTACACCATCAACCTTGATGAACTAAGTAATGAAATGTGCTTTTCCGCTTTAAATGATGATGCTTGGCTTTGGCATAGGAGACTAGGCCATGCAAGCATGAAACTAATATCTAAGATCTCATCTAGAGAATTAGTGCGAGGAATTCCAAATATAAAGTTTATTAAGGACAAAGTATGTGATGCATGTCAACTAGGTAAATAAATAAAAACTAGTTTCAAACCAAAAACTCAAATTAGCACCACTAGACCATTACAATTGATTCATTTGGACTTATTTGAACTAATTGACACGACAAGTCTAGGAGGAAGCAAATATGTGTTTGTAATTATGGATGACTATACTAGATACACTTGGACCTATTTCTTAGCTCACAAAAGTGATTGCTTCAAGTGTTTCTCTAAATTTTGTAAACTCACTCAAAACGAAAAAGGTTTCATGATTTTATCAATTCGGAGTGATCACGGTGGCGAATTTCAAAACCATGACTTTTAAAATTTTTGTGAAGTTAATGGATACAATCACAACTTCTCCACTCCGAGGAATCCTCAACAAAATGGAGTAGTTGAAAGAAAAAATAGAAACCTACAAGAAATGGCAAGAACGATGTTAAATGAACATAGTCTACCCTAGTATTTTTGGGCCGAAGCCGTAAATATGACTTGTTACATCATGAATAGGGTCCTAATAAGACCATCCCTATCAAAAACTCCCTATGAATTATGGAATAACAAAAAACCAAATATTTCCTATTTTAAAGTTTTCGGTTGTAAAAGCTTTATTTTGAATGAAAGGGATGCCTTAGGAAAATTTGATGCTAAATCCGATGAAGGCATCTTTCTTGGTTACTCTTCCGTTTCTAAAGCTTTTCGGGTTTTTAATAAAAGAACCTTAGTAATAGAAGAATCTATTCATGTAGTTTTTAATGAAATTTCTAATTTAAAGAAAAATGATTTTGATGATGATCTTGGTTTTGATAATTTGAATTTAAATGAACCCCCTCCTCAAAATAGCAACTTGGATGCACCTTCTTCCGAAATTTCTTTACCCAAGGAATTGAAGTATATAGATGCTCATCCAAAGGAGCTAATTAGAGGGGATACATCAAAAGGGGTTCAAACTCGTTCCTCTTTCAAGAATTTTTGTGCTAACGCCGTCTTTCTTTCTCAAATTGAACCTAAATGCATTGACGAGGCCATAAAAGATTATTTTTGGGTTATTGCAATGCAAGAGGAATTTAATCAATTTGAGAGGAATAAGGTATGGAAACTTGTTCCTAGACCTAGTGACCATTTAGTCATTGGTACTAAATGGGTCTTTAGAAACAAGCAAGATGAAAATGGTATCGTGGTTAGAAACAAGGCTAGATTAGTGGCCAAAGGTTTTAACCAAGAAGAAGGTATCGATTACGAAGAAACCTTCGCTCCCGTGGCTCGATTAGAAGTCATAAGGATGCTCCTTGCCTATGCTAGTAGTAATAATTTTAAACTATTTCAAATGGATGTCAAAAGTGCCTTCTTGAATGGTTTTATTTTCGAAGAAGTATATGTCGAACAACCTCCCGGATTTGAAAATTCTCTTCTTCCTAATCATGTATTCAAATTGACTAAGGCTCTCTATAGCTTGAAACAAGATCCTAGAGCTTGGTATGAAAGGCTTAGTTCCTTTCTTATTTTAAATAATTTTACCAAAGACAAGGTTGATACTACATTATTTATTAAACATTTTGAAAATAATTTTCTTATTGTGCAAATTTATATTGACGATATTATTTTTGTCTCTTTGGATGAATCAATATGTGAATCATTTCCCAAATGTATGAGTCATGAATTTAAAATGAGTTTAATGGGTGAATTAACTTTCTTTTTAGGATTACAAATCAAACAACTTAGGGATGGTATATTTCTTAACCAATCTAAATATACATTAGAATTGTTAAAACGATTTAACATGGAGAATTCAAAAGCAATAAACACCCCTATGAGTACTGCGACTAAGTTAGATATGGATGAAAATAGTGAAAATTTTGATCAAAAAACATATAGGGGAATGATAGGTAGTCTACTCTACCTCACCGCGACTAGACCGGATATTATGTTTAGTGTAGGACTTTGCGCTGGGTTTCAATCAAATCCTAAATTATCCCATCTTAAAAGTGTTAAAAGAATATTTAGGTATATTAAAGGAACTCCAAATCTAGGATTGTGGTATCCAAAATCTGAAAAATTCGATTTAATAGATTATGCAGATGCCGATTTTGGCGGATGCAGGATAGATAAAAAAGTACATCCGGAACATGCCAATTTTTAGGACATGCACTTGTTTCTTGGACTTCCAAGAAATAAAATTCAGTTGCACTATCTACGGCGGAAGCCGAGTACATTGCTGCAAGTGCATGCTGTGCACAAGTTGTTTGGATGAAAAATACATTAGAAGACTATGGAATTCACTTTAAAAACATTCCCATAAAATGTGATAATACTAGTGCCATATTTCTTACTAAAAATCCAATTCAGCACTCTAGAACTAAGCACATCGACGTTAGGCATCATTTCATACGCGATCATGTCCTTAACAATGATGTTGTTCTAGAATTCATTGACACAAAGCATCAATTAGCAGATATATTTACAAAAGCTTTGAATGAAGACCAATTTGAATTCATTGGAAGGGAATTAGGTATGTTAAATTGTCCGTAAAGAATAAACTTGTTTGAATGGATTTTCCATAAAGTTTTTCATCCTCTCTCCGTTCCTCGGTGAATCTAATCCTTCTCTTTCGATTCTAAATGACATGCTAAATTATCTTATCCTACCTTGAGTCAAACACCGCTCCCATCTGATTAAGATTAATGATTTTATGATATTTTATGAATCTCGAAATTGATTTTGATGGCTTGATTATGTGTTTCAAGTTGACAATTTGAATTTGAATGAGTTTATATTCGAATTATGATCTTGACTTATTGGAGTTACTACTTGAAAATTTTTTTTAATAACAATTTTCCTTTATGGATGAATGTTGAATGTTGAATTTTCCTTTATGATGAACTCCGCGTAAATATTTTAGCATACTTAATTTTGGATGATAAAATTTTTGTATAATCAATGTTATAATCATAAATCATGTGCTTCAAGTCTCATTCCCTTTTTGTTGATGACAAAGGGGGAGAAAAGTGATGACTTGTACCATTTTGATAGCATGACTTATATGAATTGCAAAAGCTTGTATGAATGTCTTATATGCCTTGCAAAATGCCTTGCAAAATCCTTGAGAATATCACAAGATTGATTGATTATATTGAAAGCATGCCTTACATCTATATCATGAAATTCATGTTGAAAATCTTTATCTCCTGTCGTAGTAAAAATTGTCACTTATCATTCGACTTGCAAATGATTTTCATCGTAGTTACGCATTTACTTATGCTTAATGAGAATAACGATAGGTTCTACGGTTAGAACTTATCGATTTATGCTTGAATTCAAAGGGATGGAATTCAAGTGTTTTTATCTTCTCATAATATGGCATATAGATAGGGGGAGTTATGTTTAACTCCGTCATCAATTAATTGTCATCATAAAAAAGGGGGAGATTGTTGAATCTCAGATTTTGATGATAAAATCAATTGATGAGTTAATTGATCTAATCCATATTATTGAGTTAAGTGTGCAGGATTAACTACAATAACCAAAAAACACAAAGCACGAATACCGGAGTCAAGTTTGAGGGACGTTTAAGAGTTCGAAGAATCGTCGGAGATGCTGCCGGAACCAACCGAGAAGAAATCGGGAACCTGTCGGAATTTTCGGAAGTTCGCCGAAGAGATCATCGGAGGTTCACAGAGATCACCGAGAAGGCTCGGCTACTCGTTAAAGTCATCACAAGTTCGGGAGGTTGCTGGGAGTCCGTCGGAAGAAGTTCGTCGGAAAGCTCGCCGGAACAAGACTCGACGTTCTCGGTTGAAAACTTACTTAGGATGTTTTTTTTGTTATGTAGTTCACTTGTAATTAGGATTAGGATTAAGAGATAATCCTATATCCTGGTTAGGGGCCAATTGGGCCCAAAATTAGACTTGGTTTGGGCTAAATTTGAAGCCCAACAAGTGAACCGAAGGGTCTGGCGGTGGCACCGCCCAGCACTGTCAGTGTTTGACACTTACAGGCGGTGGCACCACCAGCATCGGGAACCCAAAGAGAATTCAAATTTTGGAGCCCAAATTTGAATCCTCTTGAGGCTTATAAATATCCCTCAAATCTTAGCTGAGATTACAACTTTTTGAGAAGCAATTGATTGAGAGAAAGATCTTAGAAAAGTATTTACTAGTCTTGTTTTCAATTTGCTAGTGTTCACCTCCTTCTTTCTTGTTGAAAATCTGTAAGAGAGTGAACCACTTGTAAAAAGTTGTAAGAGGGGTATTTACCCTTCCCCTTCAAGAGATTTGCTAGTGGAAGGTGGGAGCCTCATCGAAGAGGGGCCTCGCAAGTGGATGTAGGTCATTTGACTGAACCACTGTAAAATTGGCGTGATCTCTGGTTTGCATTTACTTATTGTCATTTATATTACTGCAAACCATTTGCACTTTAATGCTCTACTTCTTTGTCTCCATCTTACTTATCCCTTCAAGTTAAAACGCAATCGAAACGGTTTCAAACGAAAACGTTGCTTTTATCGTACGAAGTTTCCGAAAGTGTTTAAATTGTCAAAAGTTTATCGCACATTACCGCTGCACTAATTCACCCCCCCCTCTTAGTGTCGCTCCGATCCTAACAGAGAGCTCGCAAGAAGAAGCAGAGTCCCAGATCGACAAGGTTGAGGCCCCAGTTGACCAATTGTCAGATGACACTAAAGACTCCATGCAACACCTATAGAAAGTCATGGCGGAACTCACTTCCAAGGTGACTATGCTCATGAGGACCCTGAATGCAGGAGGAAGCAACAGCCGCGTTGCATCGGCACAAAACTTGAGAGCACCCGAGTTGCATTGTTATGGAGGTGCCCAAGATGCCAAAGAGCTCGAGAATTTCTTGTTTGATATGGAACAATACTTTCGAGCTACGAGGCTTGATTCTGAAGAAACCAAAGTTTCTATAGCAACCATGTATCTAAACGGAGATACAAAACTTTGGTGGTGAACCCATTGGGAGGAGATCCAACAAGGTCAGTGTCGAGTTGACATATGGGAGGACTTGAAGCAGGAGTTGAGAACTCAGTTCCTATTGTAGAACACAGAGTTCGTCGCAAGAAGGAAGTTGAGACAACTCCAGCAAAATACTTCCATTCGAGACTATGTAAAGCAATTTTCTACACTAATGCTGGACATACAGGACATGTCCGAGAAGGATAAGCTATTCAGCTTCCTCGATGGTTTGAAGCCATGGGCTCAATAAGAACTACATCGAAGGAATGTCACCGATGTAATCGGGGCAATTGCCACCGCAGAAAGGCTCACCGACTTTATTTCGTCTGAAGACCTGGGAAAAAGGAAACAATCTTCAGGCAGTTGCCCTCCAAAAGATTCTCGAGGGAAGGAGCTTGGGGGTGAACAAATGAAGAATAGTTCCCATAAAGGGCCAAGCCCGAAAGGCAAGGCTTTGAAACCTGGCAAATGCTTCTTCTACGGAGAGCCGCACATGGTAAGAGAGTGCCCACAAAAACAAGCACTCAATGCTTTAACAGCTTCCATCCATCCCCCCCTATCGGACAAGGGCAAGGCTATCGCTCTTAGTTTGAGTAGTTCTGAATCCAGCAACGATGGTAAAGAGTCGTAAGGACCCCGGATGGGAGCAATGCATTAGTTGAATGCCATGCGGGGTCAAGTGAGGGAGAACACGAAGATAAGTTTATAAAAAATAGGAAGTGGCGAGCTAATATACGTAGACATAAAGCTCAATGACCAAACGACCAGTGCAATGGTCGACATGGGCGCTACCCACAACTTTATTGCCGATCGAGAAGCAAAGCGACTTGGGCTGATCTTGGAGAAGAGCCCAAGTCGAATGAAGGCGGTGAACTCGGAGGCCAAGCAAATCTCCGGGTTAGCAAAGGGAGTTCCCATCAAGATCGGAATATGGAGCGAGAGCACAAACATGATGGCGGTGCCATTGGATGACTTCCGAGTGATTCTTGGAATGGAATTCGTGCACGCGGCGAAGTTGGTGCCAATGTCATTCCTAAACTCCCTATAATAGGAGGTGTGTATCATTTCAAAGGTTTTCAGAAAATTTAGATTTATTTTTACAAGTTTTGAACTTGGTTACACTATTTTTGGATAGAGCCCAAATAAGGACAACTGCATCCAAATGTTATTTTTTACCAAATTTTTAGAATTGCTTCCAAGCTAATTAAAAAGTGTAAATACTATTAATTGGTAAATGGAATCATCAAAATTTATGAAATTTAACTGAAATGGAAAAAAATCAGCCTATTCACATGTTGAATTAACCATAAAATATTAATTAAAAGCCCCAAATTTTGTTATTTTTCTATAAAACTTTCAAAATTGATTACAAATTTTTTTTTTTTTGGTAAGTAATTGATTAGTTGGTGGAGCGATTTGTCTGGTTAATTCCGATAACGAACGAGACCTCAGCCTGCTAACTAGCTACGCGGAGGCATCCCTCCGCGGCCAGCTTCTTAGAGGGACTATGGCCGTTTAGGCCACGGAAGTTTGAGGCAATAACAGGTTTGTGATGCTCTTAGATGTTCTGGGCCACATGCGCTACACTGATGTATTCAACGAGTCTATAACCTTGGCCGATAGGCCTGGGTAATCTTTGAAAATTTTATCGTGATGGGGATAGATCATTGCAATTATTGGTCTTCAACGAGGAATTCCTAGTAAGCGCGAGTCATCAGCTCGCGTTGACTACGTCCCTGCCCTTTGTACACACCGCCCGTCGCTCCTACCGATTGAATGGTCCGGTGAAGTGTTCGGATCGAGGCGACGGGGGCGGTTCGCCGCCCGCGACGTCGCGAGAAGTCCACTGAACCTTATCATTTAGAGGAAGGAGAAGTCGTAACAAGGTTTCCATATGTGAACTTGCGAAAGGATCATTGTTGAGACCCACTGACGAGGACGACCGTGAATGCATCAACGATTGCGTCAACGACAACACCCCGAATGTCGGTTCGCCCTCGAGTGGGACGACCGAGGGGATGAACTACCAACCCCGGTGCGGATAACGCCAAGGAGGTCTGCTAAAAAAGGTTTGCCATTTTGCAAGCCATCATTGGATCTCGTCTTCTCCTCTTCCCCCCAAAGCCACTACTGTGGACTTTCAAGCCTCTCTTCTTCTTCTTCTTCTTTAGTCTATCAAGCAAGCCTTCTGAGGTCTCTCTCTTTTGTAGTGTTGCTTCCTAAACCCTAAGCCCCTCCAAACTGGTGAATTTGCAGGACGAATGGAGGCTAATAAGAATCCAAATCCCATATCACTTACGGACGCCAAATCACGCGAGGTTCCTCATCGAGTGCTCGGCGAACGGAGGACCGAGTTCGTGAGGATCATCATGAAATTGATTACAAACTAATTAGCAAGTGTAAATATTATAAATTAGTTTATGAAAGAATTAAAATATTGAATCCTATATATAATGATGAAACTAATTGATGAGTTTATTGGACTAATATACTTCTGAAATAAGTGATATAGGAAATACTTTGATCATAGACTTGTATCGCTAAAGGGCAAACTATTGAGTAGGAAACTCGAACGTTGTGCTGAAAAGTTATTATGTAAAAAATTGGACGTCGAGCTAACGGATTGGTTGACATACCAAAAATCGAACTTCATACTAAAGCTTTGGGTATTGTGCTAAACAGATTGAATATTATGACGAAAGATTAGATATCATGGAAAAGTCGATATGCCGATAGAATGGGTGATATACTAAAGGAAAGGAAAATATACCAGAGTTTTGGATGAAGTATCGAAAGATTATATAATTTACCAAAAAAGCATACAATGTGTCGAAAACTTCGTAAATATGCTAGATGTATAGTCGATTTGTCAAGGTCTTAATCAAGGGAGTTCATCGGAAGCTTACCGGAAGACTCGTCGAAAAGTTCGCCGGAGGATCGTCGAGTGAAAAATTGACGTACCGGACCATGCTTGCCTTAATCATAGTTAGAACGATAATTAGAGTTGATTTTGGAGGTAATCCCATCAACTCTGTTAGGGGCTAACTAGGCTCGGAGTTGGGCTGATTTGGGCCGGATTCAAGGCCCAACCAAGATGTTGAATTCCGGGCCAACGGTGGCACCGCTTGGAAAGCAGCACCCAAGTGGTCTGGGCGGTGGTGTCGCCTAGACTAAGCGGTGGTACCGCCGGTAGTAAATGCTGCCAGCGGTGGTACTGCTCCTATCAAGTGGTGGTACCATTAGAGCTCGGTCTCCGAGCCTTGTCAGGTGGTAGTACCAACCAGACTAGGTGGTGGTACTACCCAGTGTCAATTGACAAGCGATGGTACCGCTAGTACCCCAGAAATCTGGGATTATACACTTTTTGGCTCCATTTTTAAAAGTCATTGGGGCCTATAAATACTCCACCCTTTTCTGCATGAAAGGGTACCAAAGTATGATTATAATCTTGAGTTATTAGGGTGTAAAAGTGTTTTAAACAAGTGCTAGAATTCTCCTCCTCTCTTTCTAAGTTATGTGGTTCTTGTCTCTCAGAAAGGAAGCAGGGAACCCAAACATATATCGGCATTACAATTGAAGAAAGGAGTACGAAAATGTGAACTAACATTCGTGGCTGCTATGAAGCTAGAGCCACTTGACGAGAAGGCCATTCATGAACTTGTTGTGGTGGCGAACATCCTGAAGGAGTTCACGGATGTTATGCTACCCGAGTTACCGAAGACTCTACCGCTACGTAGAGGCGTGGATCACCACATTGAGCTGGAGCTAGGAGTGAAGCTACTAGCGAGACCACCCTACCACATGCCCCCTCCAGAGTTGGCAAAGCTCAGAAAGCAGTTAGGTGAACTGCTAAGCGATGGTCTCATCCGTAGTTCTAAAGTACCATTCGGAGCTCTAGTTCTCTTCCAGAAGAAACAAGATGGGAGCCTCCGACTATGCATTGATTACCATGCCCTCAACAAAGTATGGTGAAGAACAAGTAACCCATCCCACTCATCGTGGACTTGTTCGACCAATTGGGCAAAGCCAAATATTTCTCAAAACTCAACCTTCAGTTGGGGTATTATGTTAAAACCCTTGTAGATTCTAAACTTGAGGTTGATCTCTTTAGGGGATCAGCCTCCTTGGAACTCTATAGGGATTCCTCCCTCTAAGTTGCTGCTCAAAGGCTGCAGAAAAGATTCATCTATTGCTTATCAAAAGAGGAGGAATATATGGTTATTTATAGGGCATCTAACCCCTAACTCTTAATAGGACTCCTACTCAAGACTCTTACTTATAACCAACTCCTAATAGGACTCCTACTCAAGACTCCTATTCCTTTACAACTCCTAATTCTTCTCTAAGAAACAACCTCCTAACCCTAGCCGGCCTCTTCACCTCTTAATAGGGGTCGGCTTAGGTAGGTTTTACATGAATGTCCCTCTCAATTAGGACTCTCCTAGCTAGAGTCCTAACAGACCTGCCCTCTTCAAATCAGCCTTGTCCTCGAGGCTAACGATTTATGAATTATGGGAATTTGATTTTCAAGTTGTCATAGTTCTCCCAAGTGACATCTTCAGTTGGTAGGTTCGCCCACTATATTAGCACTTCAGTAGTGGGTCATCATCGTCGAGTCATGATCTGTCGATCAATAATGGCACTTAGCTGGGTCTAGAGTTCTCCTTGGGTAGTCATATTTGGTGGGTGGCTTTGGGCTATCTCCAAGCATCAAATTACAACTTCCATCTAGCCATCGGTTTGTGGGTGATATGTCATACTCCTTTTCAATTTAGTACCCTGCATATGGAAAAACTTTGTCCAAAATCTACTTGTGAAGATGCAAGTAGAATTTGTCACAAGCACAATGCATCCCTTATAGTGTAATTCTTTTGAGTCTCAATTGTAATGAGCCACGGAGCTTGGTACTTCCTCCAATTTTGTTATGATCTTACTGGTCTCCAGATCTTCCTGTCATTCCCTCTTAATATCCTTAAGTAAGTCACTAGTCGAAATTAAAATGGTCAAAAATTCAGCTTATTTAGATAGCCATGAAAGCGCATTTGCAATAACAATCTCTTTCCTCTTTTTGTAAGTTATTTCATAATCATATCCAAGAAGCTTTGTTATCCATTTTTGCTGCTCGGGGGAAGATATCTTCTGCTCCAAGAAATATTTTAGGCTTCTATGGTCGGTCTTGATTTGAAAGCATCACCCGATCAAGTACGATCTCCACCTCGTTGCTACGTGCACAATAGCAAAAATCTCCTTATCATATGTTGATATGTTTTGATGGGAGGGAGACAATGCCTTGCTAGTGTATGTGAGTGGTTGACCATCTTGCATGAGAACATCTCTAATTCTGACTCCAAATGCATCGGCCTCAATAATGAAGGGTCGGCTGAAATCTGGTAGCACTAGCACCGACATCGTCGTCATGGCTACCTTAAGTTTGTCAAAAGTAGCAAAGGCTTTGTCCAACCATTGGAAGGTACCATTTTTCAGTAGATAAGTGAGTGGTGCACTGATCTTTCCATAGTTTTTCATGAACTTGCGGTTGTAGCCTGTTAAACCGAGAAAGCCATGTAGCAATTTTATGTTCCTCGGGGTTGGCCAGTTCTGCATTACTTCTATTTTGGAGGGGTCCACCATCACACCTTCCTCTGATATGATATGCCCAAGATATTCCACCTTTTATTGAAGAAAGCAAAAATTTATAGTGGCCGTTGTGTGTTCGAAAGGCAGTTTTTGGTATGTCTTCTTCGCACACTTGTATTTGATGATACCCGGATCGAAGGTCCAGCTTTGTGAAGATATGTGCTCCCTTTCATCTAACAATTCATCTACTACTAGAATAGGGTATTTATCCTTGATAGTTATGCCATTGAGAGCTCGGTAATCAATGCATATTCGCCATGTTTCGTCCTTCTTATGTACAAGTAGCATCGGTGAAGAGTAGAGGCTGCAACTTGGCTGAATAACTCCTGTTTCAAGCATCTCTTTTACAACCCTTTCTATTTCATCCTTCTGGAGATGTAGATACTGATATGGCCAAGTATTTGCTGGAGGTTTGCCTGGAAGAATCATTATAAAATGATCATGCCGATGGGTAAGAGGTAGGTTATGCGGTTCATCAAATATATCTAAAAATTCAGCAAGCAAAGGAAGTAGGTTTGGATCTTCAAATTCTATTGGCTCTCCCTTAGTTTGCTGCTCAAGTTGTACCAAAAAGCTGCTGCATGCTTTATGCAAAACCTTCTCCATTTGTTGTGAGCAAATCATCGTTACGTTGCCCCCACGTTTCCCATGCAGTATCACCTATTTCTCCTTACTGTAAAATTTCATAATTAGTTGCATAAAATTTCAAGAAATATCACCTAATGTCGTCAACCATTTAATTCTGAGCATGGCCTCATGAGCAATAAGAGGGAAGAGGAAGAAATATGCAATTATCTCTTGGTCCTACAACAATAGTTTCACTCGCGGGCGCCTACGATCATACTTCAAAAT
Source organism: Musa acuminata subsp. malaccensis (assembly GCF_000313855.2). Taxonomy (NCBI): domain Eukaryota; kingdom Viridiplantae; phylum Streptophyta; class Magnoliopsida; order Zingiberales; family Musaceae; genus Musa; species Musa acuminata. The sequence continues at coordinate 188,657 of NW_008991762.1, forward strand.
CCATCCATCGGCGACCTTAATGTCAAACCTACTGTAATTCTTGATAGGTAAGGCCATTCGAACAGCAACCTTACTATTTATGAAGTTATTAGTACTGCCCATGTCGATGAGAATAGTGATCGATTGTTGTTTGAGAATGCCTCCAACTTTCATCATTTGCGGGTTTGAGTAGCCGGCTAGTGCATATACCGTAACTTCGATCGATTGTGGCTCTTCTTCTGCATCTTATTCATGTTCAAGGCTCTTTTTTGAACGTTCAATGACCTCTTTTTCTACTAGTTCAATCATAAGAAGCCTCCCTTTACTACAGCGATGCTCATGACTCCACAACTCCTCGCAATGCCAACATAACCCCTTCGCATATCGCTCCCGAAGCTCTTCTCTTGTCAATCTCTTTGGTGTAGGGACTTGGTCGACAGTTGGGGGGGCTGAGGGCTTCAGTATTGTTAGTCGAGGAGCGATCCTAGTCCTCCAAGCGTCATGGTTCAATCGCTCCTCTTGATATCATGTGAAAGAGATGGCTGCCATAAGCGTGTACGGTTGTCGCCCTTTAACTTCTCCCCGGATCTCCAGCTTCAAGCCCTCAATGAAGGTCCCCAATAGCTATTTTTGAGACCAATCATGAGTTTGATTAGATAGCCTTTCAAACCTGGTTTAGTACTCTTGAATGATGGAGGTTTGTCGGATCTTTGCTAGTTGTCCATTAATGTTCTCGTAATCGGTTGGTCTGAAGCGGATCAGCAGTCCTTCTTTGAATTGTTGCCATGAGAGGACTCCATGAGTGTGTTTAAACTAGTCAAACTACTATATGGCATCCCCTTCAAGATGTATAGCTGTAATTTTCACCATAGATGCATCCGTGGTTTTGTGGTACCGAAAATATTGCTCCGCGCGCGAGATCTAACTAATTGGGTCTCCTTCTTCCCATCTAGGGAAGTCCACCCTCATGCGTGGATAGTTGGGGTCGGTCATAGAGCCTCCCCTTCCTTGGAAATCATCTCTTCGGGCTTGTTGCGATTGGTTAGAGCTCTCTCCTTGAGGTGATTTATTCGGGCTTAGTGGTCGGCCCAAACTGAGTTCGGTTAAGAGAGTCTGAATATTATCCTCTATTCCTACCTCTAAAGCTTCGAATTTAGCATTAATTGCCTCCTTAGATGTCATAGTATATGTCTCCAAATCTGTGATGTTAAGATCCCTCTTTTGTTGTTGGATTGAGAGAAGTGATGGTCGAAAGGGTTAGTGGATTGGTGGACGTAGGCTGCTATTTAGGCTTATTTTGTTGCTATTTTGGGTGCAGTTTGAGGGTGTGGTTTAGTAGAGTTTTAGGGCTGTAGATGAAAGTTTTAGATCTATGGTAGATGGCAGCAAAAGTTTGATAGAAATCAGTGGATGTTTACTGCAGAATTATGTTGTCTTGTAAGAGCAGAATTATCGTCGAAGAAACAACAGTTTCTCGATGGAATTTCCATCAAAAATTTGAGAGATTTGAGGAGGGAATTGACAGCAATATCTCAGTTTATATGACAGCAAGGATGTCTAATTTAATCAATAAAATATCGGCAGTAATAGTAAGAAAATTGGTGCAAGTTGCGATAGCAAAATTCTCGTCGAAAAATTTTAGTAGTTTATGACGAAAATTTACAGCAAAAAAAGTCATTTTTAGAAATGAGTTCTTCAATAGATAAATCTTAGATGGAAGTCAAGATTATCTATGAAGTGTATAAGAAATTTCATTCAAAAAAGATTGCAAATAGATGGGTTAAGGCAACAATATGCGGCTGAAATTTTCTGCATAACAGATTTTCAAGTGTAGCAGATTGGACGTAAAAGATCAGTAGTTTATATTAAGATTTTTTTGACAAAACTAAAGAAAAATATACTATTAGGAAGTGTCAAAGCTATCATAAAAAATTCACAGTGATTTGGATAAAAAAAACATAGTAACAAGATCAAACAAACTGTGCTATGCAGCTGAAATTTTACAGTGCAGATTTTCAAGTATAGCAGATTAGACATAAAATATAAATAGTTTATATTGAGAATTTTTTGATAAAACCAAAGGGAAATCTGCTGTTAGGAAGTGTTAAAGCTGTTATAAAATTTTGTAGAGATTTAGATAGAAAAAATGCCGTAGCAAGATCAAACAGACTGTGCTATGCGGCTGGAATTCTGCAATGTATCTTTCGTCATAGAGATGAAAACTTTACGATGAAAAGTTTATGCAGCAATTTTGGAACAATTTTTTTTTTGGATTTTTGAATAAGGATAACTAAATTGCAGCAACAGAAAGGTAGGAAACCAGAACCTGTTGCAATTTACGGGGAGATCAAAGGATGATCTATGGTGGTGGAGATGATGGCGAAATTTGGCGATGATCTTTTAAGCAATTGTGGGAATCGCTTTGAGCAGTTGTGGAGGGCTAATGGATGGTTCTGGAAGGGCAGCGAGATGCCAAGAACGCTGCTCTAATACCAGGTGTTATAACCCTTGTAGATTCTAAACTTGGGGTTGATCTCTTTAGGGGATCAGCCTCCTTGGAACTCTATAGGGGTTCCTCCCTCCAAGTTGCTGCTCAAAGGCCGTAGAAAAGATTCATCTATTATTTATCAAAAGAGGAGGAATACATGGCTATTTATAGGGCTTCTAAACCCTAACTCCTAATAGGACTCCTACTCAAGACTCCTACTTCTAACCAACTCCTAATAGGACTACTACTCAAGACTCCTATTCCTTTACAACTCCTAATTCTTCTCTAAGAAACAACCTCCTAACCCTACCTGGCCTCTTCACCTCTTAATAGGGGTCAGCTTAGGCAGGTTTTACATGAATGTCCCTCTCAATTAGGACTCTCCTAGCTAGAGTCCTAACATATTGGTAGGTACGAATTGCTAAAGGCGATGAAGCGAAGGCTACCTATGTGACAAGGTATGGAGCATTTGAGTTTTTGGTGATACCTTTTGGCTTAACCAACACTCTGGTCATGTTTTACACTTTTATAAACTAGCTATTCAAAGAGTATTTGGATAAGTTCGTGGTCGTCTACTTAGACGATATAGTCGTCTATAGTCAAACACTCGAGAAGCATGTCAAGCACCTTTGGACAATTTTCAAAGTTCTTAGGGAGAACACTTTGTTCGTGAAAAGGGAGAAATGCTACTTTGCTTAAACGAAGATCTTATTCTTGGGGCATCGAATCGATGATGACTACATTCGGATGGACAAATCAAAGGTGCAAGTGGTTGCGGAATGGTGAACCCCAAAGAAGGTGCCAGAGTTAAGATACTTCCTTGGTTTCATCAACTACTATTGATGCTTTATAGTGTTAGGAAAAGAGTCGACACTAAGGGCGGGGGGGGGGGGTGTGAATTAGTGTAGCGGTAAAAATTACGTCGGTTTAAAACTTCGTTACGATTAAATTCATTTTCAATGAAAAACCATTTCATAAAGGTATTAACTTTAAAAGTGTATGGAAGAGCATAGTGGATGTAAAGCATGTAAAGTGGTTTACAGTAAAGTAAATTGCACAAGAGAAACGTAAACCAGATTTTCATAGTGGTTCGGTCGTTGTGACCTACATCCACTTCACTGATTCCTCTTCCGTTGAGGCCACCGGCATCCACTATCGGTCTTTTTTCAATGGGTAAAGACCAACTACCCTTTTACACCCCTCTTATCCTTTTCACAGGTTTAGGAGACAACCTTTTACAACCCTCTTTTACAAGGTATCCCTCTCACACCTCCCTTAGAACTCTCTCTCAACTTTGGGAGGAGGGAACTCAACTTTCTAAGGTTTACAACTTTAGAATAATAGGATTTTGCTCAATATTTCTTACTGATCCATGCAGGAATAGCTGGGGTATTTATAGGCCCCAAATGGATTCAAATTTGGAGCCCAAAATTCAAACCCCCAAAATTTCAAGGTACGGGCGGTACCACCACCTACAGCCTGACACTAGGTGGTACCACCACCTAGATAGTCTCGGAGACTGAGTCTGGGTGGCACCACCACCCAGACTGGCGGTACCACTACCTGACATAGTCTCGGAGACTGTGCCAAGATGATTTCACCTGTTTGGTCACTGTTTGGGCCTTTCTCTTAGCCCAACACAGCCCAAACTTGGCCCAACTATCCCCTAATTGGGTTGCCCAATTCTAATCCCTATTATGTGCTAACTATGAATTTTAAGACATTTACTAAGCTAAACAATGTCCGTAAGTCTAGGTTTCTTCCGGTGAGCTTCCAACGATCTTCCGGCGAACTTTCAGCGATCTCTCGGCAATGTTCCAGCGGACTCCTGGCAAGCTCCTAGACTTCATGATGATCTTCTTGGTGAGTTCCAATGAGCTTCTTTGGCAAGTTCCAGGACTTCTCGGTCAATTCTGATAGAACTTTCGACGAACGTCCGGACTTCCAATGAACTCTCGAACTCCCAACGAAATAGCGTTCTTGACTCCGGGACTTCATTTTGCTTTATGTCTTACTATTGTAGTTAATCCTACACATATAAAAACACACTTCGATCAAGACAATTATTACTAAGCATGAATCATTTTGTCCAGCATATCATTGGTCCATTGACGCTTCGTCCGATTCTTCGACGCATTATCCTCTCTTACGGCCTATTGCCCAATCGGCCAATTGACCTCCGCAACTCCAATATCTAACGCAATATCTGCTCTTCTTGGCCCACTGCCCGAATCCATAGCCCGAAGCCTTCTGTCGATACGTCGATCGATCTTCCGGCCCAACGTCCAATATTCTAACATGTTTTTCTCTAGCCCAATATGATTCTTCCTGCTTTAATTATCTCTCCCTGATCGAAACATCTTGCGTCACTCAAAATGTAGTTCAAATCATAAATGCTATCAATTGGTTTTATCATCAAAATTTAAGATTCAACAATCTCCCCATTTTTTATAATGATAACCAATTGATGATGGAAACCTTAACTCCCGGAGTTTAAATAAACTCCCCCTATCAGTATGTCATATTGATAGAACCTTGAATTCAAGCTAAATTTAAGTCATTGCAAATTTCATCATGAATATTTGCAATACGTCATCATGCATAACTTGATCATACTTCTCCCCCTTTGTCATCAACAAAAAGGAGAAGTTCCAACTATCAAGTGTTTGTGATATAATTTCAAATCATTGCATGAAAAACATAATATCAAGTTTTATCATCATGCAATTTGTAAGCTGGAAAATTTAGCTAGTGTTACATCATGCAAGCTACCAAGTTTTAGATATGCAAAGTAGTAAGATAGCAAGTTTACAACATACAAGCTAACAAAAATTTTGAAAGCAAATGCAAGATAACTTTTTTGTTGAAGTGTGTAAGCTAGCGATTCTTGCTTCCTATTGCAATGTGCAAGTTGCAAGTTTTGCTTCCTGAGATTGACAAGATAGTGATATTCAAGATAGCAAGCGCTTTCTTCTCTTTTGAGAAGTGTCATTTTTGCTTCCTTTGCAAAGTACAAGCTAGCAAAATTCTACATTATTTTACAACAATCAAGCTAGCAATTTGGCAAGTGTTACTTCTCTATGAAGTATGAAGGCTAGCAAGTTTTTGAAAAATAATGCAAGATAACAAGCTAGCAAGATACAATGTTTTATATGTAGCAAGCTACATGAAGTATGTTTGCATCTTCTCTTTAGATGTGCAAGCAAGCAAGCAAGTTTTTGCATCTTCTTGACTTGTGCAAGCTAGCTATCTCCCCCTTTGTCATTGTCAAAAAGAAGGGAAGAATACAATTTTGTATCTCTTTTTTTCTTTACAACAATTTTCAAATCATGACAAAGGATGAATAATCAAAGATGAAAAATCAAGTTATGAATGTCAAAACAATTTTTCATCATGAATATTTTATCATTCCATGCATCATTATCATAAGTTGAAGTATTGCATGCATAATATCAAATCATCATTCATAATTACATTAATGTTTTAATCATTATTTCAATATGTTTGTGCATCATTATAGTTTCAATTTACAATATGCACAATTTTAAAACTTTACATATCATCCTTACTCTATGCATGATACTAAAAATAAATCAATCATTATATCATACATGATACTCATAAGCTAGCAAATTTATATCATTTTAGAGCATCAAAACAATATTATAAGTATTTCATGCATTCATATCATCAATGTTTCAATCATTATTTCAATCATCAAAAATGAAAGATCAAGTCTAAAATTCAAGAGATCAAGATCATAATTCAGAAAATGTATAAGAAGAATTTATGCATTTGGAAGATCTAACATGTCTACGTTTCTCATTTAAGCTAGCAATTTTCTTTCTCCCCTTTGTTATTGTAAACAAGGAAGAAGTAGAGTGGAAGAATACAATTTTTACATCAATACTCTACTTATAACATAAGGTTTACAACCACAAATACAAAGGAATTTACACATTATTTCATAAAAGATAATAATATCAAAACATGAATGCCATAAGACATGATTTATTTCATCAAATCTCTTCTTTTTATAAATAGAAAAAAGAAACATAAGAGATCAAATGATACAGTATCTTGATTCATGCATAAGAAATCTCAAGTTATAAATCTCGAAAGATCAAGATAAAGCATATTCAAATTCAAATTGTCAACTCAAAATCATTTTCAAGAGATTCAAAAATAACAAACATACATTCATTAATATCTCTTTATTTTTAAAGATCGATAAAGTAGAGATTGAGAAATTCTTTAAGAAAATTGTTTTCCTTCCCCCTTTTTTATTTGATTTATTTCACACAAGCATGCCCAAGTTTTTATGCCAAGTTAAAGCATGCATCATTGTTTAAGATTGAAAAGTAGATTTCGTCATAAAAACCATCAAGACCAAAAAAAAAAATAACACATTAAACATCAGTCTTCTTTAAACAAGAGATTTAATTCATCATTTTAATTCTAATGATAATATATTTTCCTTTTTATGTGTTTCATTTTAAGTGATTGATTTCATATAAGCACGATCAAGTTTTTCATATGAAAACATACATCATAGTTTAAAATTGAAAAGGCCACGTTCATTAAGGTAAAAATCGATAATCCATAAATCTCCAGAATCATCATGTATAAATTCAAAACATAAACTCATTGAGCATGATATCAAATCATTACTTCAAATGAAACTTGATTTCATTAATCATAGAGCATCTTTAATTAAAATTAAGAAACAATATGATTAATCTTGTTAAGTGTACAAGCATTAGATTTGCATCATTAAAACATCAAGCATGATTTCAATCAACATTGGAAATACACATTATTTCTTCTTGAAAAACATACATAGGATTATTATTAGATTTAAATCTAACATTTTATTCCTTTAACATAAAATATATAATTTTCCTTATCATTTTCAAAATTACTAGCATGATCCCAATTTTTGTATTTTTATTACATTATTAAACATGTAATTTTTAAAAAGAAATTTAGATAATTTTTTTAAAACTAAATTAAAAATAACTCATGAAGAACATTAAGTAATTTCAAAGTAAATTAAGGGAGTTTCGTTTGAGTTGTTTACCTCGTCCCGAAGAGAAAAATATATTTTTATCAAATTTAATTTTGCTATTAACTAAATAAATTGGGAATGATGTTAAATA
>NW_008991762.1:202215-224287 GCF_000313855.2 Musa acuminata subsp. malaccensis
TAAAAATGTAATTTTTAAGAAAATTTAAAGAAAAAGAAAAATGCATCATGAAAAGCATCATGTAATTTCGAAGTAAATTAAAGGCATTTTGATTACCTCAGCGTCGAAAGACGTAAAGGCGTAGTTTGCCACCTCACCTTTGTTGATTTTCTCCTCGTCTTCAGAGGAGCTCGATTCATCCCAATTTTTGTTCTTCTTCTTGCGTTCAAAGCAAGTAGTTCCGTTCTTTTAACTTTTTATTTTTTGTTTCATTTGTAGTTTAAGTTCACCATCACTTGAGCTTATGCTCGAGTGGTCTTCAAATGTTCTATGTCCCAAATCCTTCCTGTTTTTTGGAAGGTGGTTCTCAAGTTCTTCACGTGCATTGCACGTCATTTCATATGTGATCAAGGAACCAATTAGTTCTTCAAGCGGAAATTAGTTCAAGTTTTTCTATTCTTGAATAGCAGTTACTTTTGAATCCCAAGGTTTAGAAAGTGAGCGCAAAATCTTGTTTACGAATTCAAAATCCGAAAAACATTTTCCAAGAGCTCTTAAACTATTGACGACATCCGTGAAACGGGTGTACATGTCACCTATAGTCTCGCTTGGTTGCATTCGAAAAAGCTCAAAATCATGCAATAAAATGTTAACTTTCGAGTCTTTGACTCTACTAGTTCCCTCATGCGTGATTTCAAGTGTTCGCTAAATGTCAAAAGCCGTTTCGCACGTAGAAATCCGATTGAATTCATTTTTGTCTAAAGCGCAAAATAAGGCATTCATAGCCTTCACGTTTAAAGAAAAATACTTCTTCTCCAAATCCGACCATTCGTTCATCGGTTTAGAGGGAAGTTGAAAATCGTTTTCAACAATATTCCATAAATCCAAATTCATAGAAGTCAAGAAAACTCTCATTCGAGTTTTCCAATCAGTGTAGTCCAATATGTTAAACAACGGTGGACGAAAAACCGATAAACCCTCTTGAAAGCCATGAAGAGCCATTTCACTCGGGTGTAAATCCGAAATGAGAAATACCGGGCTCTGATACCAATTGTTAGGATCAAGAGCACTAAGAGGGGGGGTGAATTAGTGCAGCGGAAATCTTTCACTATTAAAATCGAAAGCTGCGTTCGTTTGATAAAAATGATTTTGATGTAAAAGCCGATTCTAAGATTACTTTAACTTAAGATTAAGCGAGATGACGTTAAAGTAAATCTACGAAGGCAGTTTGCAGTTTATGATGAAAATTAGAATGCAAGCGCAAACTGAAATACGACGTTCGTACGATAAAACTGGTTTACGTCTAAATGCCAATTTTGAAGATACTGAACTTTGAGATACGTTTTATAAATGCGCAGAAGGCAGTTTGCAGTTATGCTTGAAATCAAAACGTAAACGTAAACTGAAATGTAATGATCGTACGAAAAAGTCGATTTACGTCTAAACGCAGATTTGGAAAGCTCTGAACTTAGAAACTCGTTCGTAAAAGCGCAGAAGGCAGTAGCTATTTAGGAGGTTTGCAATAAATATAAAATGCTCAAAGTAAATGCAAACCGAGATTTAGAGTGGTTCGGTCAATCTTGACCTACTCCACTTTTGGCTTCCTCCACCGACGAGGTCACCGATGTCAACTAGAGGCCTTCCTTCAATAGGCGAAGGCCAACCACCCTTTTACAGTTTCACTCCTTTTGACGGGCTTAGGAGACAACCCTTACAGAATTTTCTCTCCTCTATTTACAACTCAGAACTTGGAAGAAAAGAGGGAGAAGAACTTTTGGCCTTTACAACAATTTTGAGCTCTAAGAATCACAGAAAAAGATCATGATTTTGGTGTGTGTCTGTGCTCTTTCAGTGCTGAATGGGTGGGGTATTTATAGGCCCCAACCCAGTTCAAATTTGGAGCTCAAAATTGTCAATTCCCGGAATTCCGGGATCAGGTGGTTGCACCTCCTGACTGGAGCGGTTGCACCGCCTAGCAGAGCTCGAAGACTGAGCCTCTGGGCGGTGCCACCTCTGTCAGGGGCGGTTGCACCTCCTGCCAGAGCTCGAAGACTGAGCTCAGGCGGTTGCACCTCCTGACTGAGGCGGTTGCCCCGCCTGGCAGAGCTCGAAGACTGAGCTCAGGCGGTGCCACCTCCTGTCAGGGGTGGTTGCACCTCCTGCCAGAGCTCGAAAACTGAGCTCAGGCGGTGCAACCGCCTGACTGGGGCGGTTGCACCGCCCAGTCTCGCTCGGAGACTGCCTCCTAGGCGGTGCTACATCCTACCCTGGCGGTGCTACCTCCTAGCACTATTTCAGGTCCGAATGGGCTGATTCATTCGGCCCAATTTGCGTCTTTCAGGGGCCCGATTGCTCCAAGATTAAGTTAATGGGATCACCTCCTATTTCTAACTTAATCATTGTGATAACTACGATTATTTCGCAAGACATTTACTGCAACTTGCTTCAGTACGTCAATCGCTTCTTCCGGCGAGCTTCCGGCGAACTTCCGTCGATCATCCGATGAACCCTCGGTGATGCTCCTGCGGACTTCCGGCAAACTCCTAGACTTGCGACGATCCACTTGGCGAGTTCCGACGAGCTTCTTTGGCAAGCTCCTGGACTTCTCGGATTTGTTCCCGTAGAACCTCCGATGACCGTCCGAACTTCCGTAGAACTCTCAAACTCCCAACGTGATCATTGTCTTGACTCCGGCGTAACTCCTACTGCATGTTTTACTTTCATCGTAGTTAATCCTGCACACTCAAAACAAAAACTTCGATCGAGACAATTAATCCTAAGCAATTAACCAAGTTGTCCGGCATGTCATTGGTCCCTCGACGCTTCGTCCGATTCTTCGGCGCATCGTCCTTTCCTGCATCCTATTGCCCAATCGGCCAGTTGACTCTGCAACTCCGATATCCTTGGCACAATACCCGCTCTTCTTGGCCCGATGCCCGAGTCTACGGCCCGAAGCCTTCTGTCGATACGTCGACCGATCCACCGGCCCGACGTCCAATCTTCTGACATGTTCCTCCGGCACAACATGATTTTCCTGCTTTAATTGTCTCATCCTGATTGAAGCATCCTGCGTCACTCAAAACGCAGATTAAATCATAAACATATATCAAGTAGTTTCATCATCAAAATACGAGATTCAACACAATCTCCCTTCGGTAAGAACATCTCACATACCTTATGTAGTTTTCGATTTCATGACTTTTACGCTCCTAATCATTACACAACGATTCAATATGATTCTTTTGGGAAACCAGTTTTGTTTTTATTTTGCAGTTGTGCATGTGATGCTCCCTAAGGTTTCCCAACAAGTATCATAATGATTTACAATTCTACTTGATTTAAATATTGGAAGAGAATAAAGAGAAATTAACTATCATTGAATGGAGGATGATAAATAACCAAGGCCGCGATGCCATACATTGATTGAAGTAATAACTAAAGCAAGTTATTAGTTGGTTAATTTATAAAGTTGATGACTACTCGTAAATATTATCTTTATTCTGGCCTCAGACTAAGGATGCCCCTATGCTTATATCATTTACAAAAATGAGTTAAGAAAAAATTCAATAGAGGTATTATTTTATTTATAAAATTGAGAGATAGAAATAAGATTTCTTTTGATGTAAGGTGCATACAAAATATTATTAAGTGTAAGAGTGTTTATGTGTGAATTAAGTGATGTGAAACTAATATGAGTGACAAAGATTCCATTACTATCATTAATGATAATATCTTCATTGTCTTCATAGTCGATATAGATGGATAAATTCAACAGATCAAAAGTAATATTATGAGAAGTACTAGAGTTTACAATCCAATTGCATGAATGAATAGTCAGAGTAATCATGATGTTTACTTGAGGCCAGTTGGGTATAGGCTTGGGTTGAGATCAATAAACTTTTGTTGTGTGCTTAATTTTGTCACAAAGCTAACATATGATTTTTTATTAATTATTATTATTGGGACACTAAAACCATTGATAGTTGTAGTAATTATTGTTGAAGTTATTTCCTAAGTTATTTGGGTTGAAGTTGCCACTATGTGAATTCTTAATTGAATTGAGCTATAATAGTTGGGCTCGTCTCCCTCTCTTCTCATTTCATATACGTTTTATTATCAATCAACTTGCTAGACAATTCTTCAAATGACAATGGTGAGTCATGTACCCGAATTGCTGCCATCAATTCATTATATTCATTTTCTAAACTATTGAGAGTATAAACAATAATTTCTTCATCACTCAAGGGATGCTCTATTAAAGCCAAGGCATCTATAATAACTTTTAGATTTTTTATATAATCAGTAGTAATATTTTTATTTTATATTATTTTTATGAAAGTAGATAAAGGACGTAGCATGCGAGCATAAGAGTGATTGGCGAGAGTAGTTTATAACTTGGACCACGCTCCTACCATAGTACATGAAGATATTAGTGGGTTCTCTTAGTATTTAGATCTATTCTAGTGAATAATTAAGAGAGTCATCGGTGCATCCTAATAAATCATATCCAAAGAGGAGGTTAGTGAATTGTGCTCATCGAGGTACATAATTAAAACCTTTGAAGAGTTTGAAGAGGATTAGAGTTGTTTTATTACCAAATATAGGTCCTGTAGATTGAGATGAACTATTGTTTCCTGGGAAACAATAGTCAAAGCTTTAAACATAGAAGAGGAAGACACGTTAAGAAGATGATGTGAACTAATAAGGAAAATCTAAAACGAACTAATGATCTGGTTTAGATCCACAAATGGTGAAGATCTAATCTATTGTAGGAGATCAAATATGAGAAGTGAACAAGGGAGGATTTGATCTGATGATATTTGAGAAGTGCACAAAGAATGATATGATCTTTTGAAGGAGATCAGGAAACAATAAACAGTGGAGATCTAAGGAGTCGTTGTTCCCAAATCTCCTTCGATCATAAGTCAATGGGCATCATCGGTAGCTGCAACTATCAGTGGTGGATCAGTCAATAGATTCGTTGAAGAGTCAGCATGCAATAGATTGCTAGGATCTAGGAATTGGAGTATGAAATTCCTATGTTCGTTGGATGATTTGATCTAAAATATAGAAAAGATGATGATCTTAAAACTATGTAGAAGAGAAAGATGAAAGCTTTTCTTTCTTTTAAGGGCACCGTTCGAGGCACAGTTTTTTGACTTGAGCAATGGAGGTGGCTCGATGAAAAACTCTCAAAACCTTCTTCTATTTTGTTTTTTTCAAAAATAAATGAAATATTTTTTTTCTATTTTAAGAACTAACTTGTTACCATTAGAGCAGCCCATCCTCCGGAAGGAGCTGTGTGGATGTCTAAACTATTATTTTGATGCGCTTGGGGATGCTATTCATGTAACTATGGCATTTGACTGACGGCATGAGAAGATGGCCAGCTCCATCCACCTCGTCGTGGATGGACGTCAAAAATATAACCATCATCAGATAAATATCTTTTTATGTGGCTGATAATTGCTGCTCTTGGATGGATATATGGGATCATGCAGGGTACCCTTGGAATCGATAGAATAGCTAAATGTTGGTTGACACAATGGTAGGCTGAACATTTCGTTTCAATGGAAGATTAGACGATGGAAATTGGAGTACCAGTTAGTGACCTTCCTAATAAAGCACGTCGGAGGACTAATCGGTGAACTCATGTAACTGCAGCTGGACATGCCGTGTCACCGAGAAATGGTCATGCCATCACCGTGGAATGAGGATTAATCTCATGCATGTGAGAGAGAATGCTTGCTAACGAGTCCTGGTGGGTCCATCAAGTACAATTCCAACTAGGTCATGGATATGAAATGCCACGCTGTTACTGATACATGATTGATTCCATGCGTCGAAAGCAAGTCACTGAAGTTTAACTTGTTGTCAAAGATTTTAAGAGAATAAAAACATTCCTAGCATAGTGACAAAGCCATAGAGATTTCAGCGCACAAATCAGCATTGAAAACTTTAGCTCAGACATCTGCAACTAAAATTTGTCTGATGATAAATGTTGTAAATTGTTTCTTTATGGTAAGATTATAAATGGACACAAAGCATGTGAAGTTACAGCATACACAAGAAATACGTATGGGGAGTGCCTAGGACTTTTCAAAGCCTTAGGAGAAAAGCTGTTTCTCCAGGAATCTCTTTAGTTTCTCATATCAATCTGAACGATGATACCATCTGCAATTGGCAAGAGTGTTGGTGTTAGAGTATTACAATAATTATGATGCAGGTTCATAATCTTTTAACCTACCTTCACTACTTGGGGTTGGTACTTCTCAGCTTCATCCTCCATATACTGCAAAACATCATTAGATTTATGATGATAGTTAACCGGAGGAACAGATGCTTGTAAGCAATAAGTAACAAACTAATAATAATTGCGAGCTACAAGAATAAAAATAATGAAATGAAAGGTGTCAAGGTAAGATGAAGTTTCTCATATAAGTGTGATTGCCAACCTGTCCAGTGACTGTGTACAGCCGATTATACCAACCATTGGATGCAACGCCAAGGGCGGTGAGAATGTGCCTGCATCTTTCTCCAGGATTTTGCAATGTATACTCCACATAATACAACCCTGTGCAGTATATAGAAACAGTATGAAAAGCACAGCCTTTCTCATTCCCAAAGTACCCTTTAAGCATTACCATTTGTAGATTTCGAACTAATCAGCTTTGCTGTAACTCCTGGGGGCCTTTTCCAGCTTCGGTCCAAACCGCTTACCTGTTCCGGTGAGCATGATAATACATGACAGTGTTTTAAGTTTTGAATACATTACAGAAGACCAAGTTGTTCATTATGTGCCAAGAAGTTGAAATGCACCAGAGTTTCTGCAAATGCATCCACATTGCCAAAAGATTCCAATCTGGTAAAGTCAGGACCAAGCCCCGTGATCACGATACTGACTGAAGAAACCGATTAGCTACTAATAATGAACACTTTGTAAAGGTCAATTAGTAAAGCTTCTGCAAACACCTAGAAACCATATATACCATTAGAATCAGATGATTCTTCAGGGTAGAATCCTGTAACTGATTTGATGCCATTCGCATCACCAGCACCAACTAGCCACTCTATAATAGAATAAACTTGAATATTAGTATGTTTGCTCAGAATATTGTCACTTAAGCTGCAATAAACTATGTTAGTTCATCATAATAAACCAAACAACATATTGTGTGTTTCATGTGGAATGTTTTAAATTTAAACTTCATGCAGATTATAACCTAGATGAAGAAATAATCACCAATTTTTCAGAAACCATAATCATATCTTTCAATACCATTGGCCTTAATTAGTTTTCCACTCTAACTGGACCAATCTTCCTATCAAGCACTGGCTGCACTAATTGACATGACATACTTTTTTGTGCAATTTTCTTGATCTTGGAAAGACTATGTATTTTTCAAGTACAAGATTCTTAAATTTAATGATCATTATTTTCCATTTGCTAACATCTATTTAATTGCAGATCATATGTAAGAGACAATTAGATTAGAATAGAACCAGATTGGAAAATTATCATCTCATCGTTGCACAAGGCCAGTTCCATTCATCAAAGAAAGATTAACTGTGCATTTACAATGATTCAAAATTTGCAATTACCATGGTGATGAGTAGCAAGTGGCAATTAATTGCCAGCGTCAGCCTCCTACAACCATCGGGTGTTTGACAAGTAGCCATGCAACATGGCCTTTTTGTTATTGCTTCTGAACTTGGACGGTAGAAGACTAACATTTGAACAACATAGGTTGGAATTCAAAGATTGATATTTGCAAACCAATGCTGTAAAGCAGTTCTTCTCTTATTAACCGCTGGTGAATATTGGCAAAGGTCATCCATGATAGGATATTGACTAAACATGAACTTCCACTTAATAAATTTTAAGGGCCGTTGATCCCTTTCTTAATGCTCTCAGTATTGCCAATTTCAATATATCATGAGGCTTAACTTTGCAAGATAGTTATGTTAGGACCTCGTTATAGTTCATAACTTGCAGATCATTGTTAAACATATTCAAAAGAGAAAAAAGAAAACAAAGGACAACAACAGAAAATGAACAGTTCAACGTTAACAAGTGAAGATGAAATTGAATACAAACGGAACATATAAGATGAAAATATCGCAAATGGGCCACCTTTTGGAATGGATATCCGAAATTTATTCATCTCATCTTCGTATATTCGGAAACTCTCCTGAAGATCTAGAATCCGAGCCATCAAATCAACAGAAAAATAACTCAAACTAACAATAACTCTGCCACCGCAAGTGGGAAAAAAAAATCGCCAGTACCGGTCTCGGCTGAAGCATTCGTCGCTACAAATGGTAAAGAGAGTGAAGCAAGAAAGATCTGAAGCAACAATTCTCTCCTCTTACTTGGGAATCGTCCAATGTCAGACCTAGAACGCCGATTATTTGTCGATAAAGAAGATAAGGGAAGGGATAGAATTGGATTTAGGAAATCTTTTAAGAAAAAAAAAACAAAATGGAAACAAGAAATGAAATTGAGATCAAAATTACCTAAATTCCTCGGCGGCGTCACATTTAACAGCGGCGGGGAAAATCAGCCGGCTTCGAGATGGGAGTGACCCTGGAGGCCATGAAAGACGTTGAGTTAGAACTCGGGGGGTGGGTCGAAGGCGGAAGATCAGATTTGAGGTTACGGTTGGGAGGTGGCGACCTTTCGATCGGTTAACAGGAACCGGGGAACTGCTATGAAGAGGGGATGGCAGCGCCGGGAGCGTAGCGAAGGTGGCCATCGGACGAACCGGATAGTCCAACGCTTCCTCGTCTGGAGATTGTCGTGCCACTGGTTGAGCTTCAGAGATATCTCGCTCCCGGTGTCCACCTATTTAATTTTATCTTTTGATAGTGGTGGGGCCACGGAATACTGCTAGCTGTAAACGACGGGCGGTGACACTTGTCACCGATAACCACCACCTAAGGCATGACCCGATACAGACCTCACAATGCAGAGGCTGGGTAGTTCACCTCATCATCAGATGGACTAGGTGATCAAGGTCAACCTGAACTCCAAAATCTTCACCGAATCCACAAGCAGTCGACTGGCATCGTAATAAAAGAGAATCAATCACTTTTATGCTAAGAAGAAGTGACGGTGTCCCAATCGATAAAAGGATGTATTTTCTTGGAAGGAGAGTCATATTGTCGTAACCAAATATCACTTATTAAACCTCTTTGAATACTTGTTAACCATTTTAATTTTGAGAGCAGAGTAAACGAGTCGTGGAAAAAATCCCTTAACTGTCGATGTAGGACTAAAATCCCTAAACAGGGAAAATGAAATTTAAGTTTTTTCTTCTTCAAGTTTCAATAATCCCCCATAAAAACTCAAATATCCTTTAAAAAATAACCTAGATAAATAATTAAATAAAATAAAGTCATTAAAAAATTAAATGTTACTAGTGCATATATTGTGTAATTAATGAGGCTTTCAAAGACTTAATCTCATTTAGTAAAATATATATCCATCGAAAGGAAATGGAGTGAATGACTTGAATTAAGTTCTTTTCACCTAGACTTCCACTAACTCATTTATAGTAAGGAATACATCTTCGTGGGTTACATATTAATGATCATTTGCGAGTATTTTGATTATTTATAAAATATTATAAAGATTGTCCAGATCTCTCGTCGTGCCCATCTATGAATTCTAACATATATAAGAGCCCCTACTAGGGATATGTGTAAAATCACATCTCGTAAAAAATACCACTTAGATATCTTTCAAAGTTATACTCTTCCTCTACCTCTACGTAGGAGTACTAATCATCATAGTGACGAGGTTAGAAATAAATTTCATATCTATTGAATCTCGGATTTTGATAATGAAATCAATTGATGAGTTTGTGATCTAATCTATATTTTGAGTGAGAATCCTTGGGTAAAAATTGTAATCTCTTTTGAAGAGTAGGTCTAGGTCTTCTAAAGGGAGAAGAGAGGTCTAGGTCTAAAAGAGAGGTGTAAAGGCTCTCTCCTAAGCTTGTCAAAAGGAGATAATAGTTGTAAGAAGGTGGTTGGTCTTCGCATATTGAAGGAAGACCATTGGTGGATGCCGGTGGCCTCGATGAAAGAAGAATCGGGAGTGGATGTAGGTCACGACGACCGAACCACTATAAAACTCGGTTTACATTTACTTTAAGCTATTTACTTTCATTGCAAACTGCCTTACTTACTTTACCTTCTCATTACACTCTTCCATATGCTTTTAAGTTAAACTCATATTTCCGATATCAGTTTTCATCGAACATATGAAAGATTTTCAAAACCATCATTTTTATCCGCTGCACTAATTTACCCCCCTCTTAGTGCTGACTCGATCCTAACAGTTGATATCAGAGCTAAGGTTTTTCTCATTTGGTTTAACAACCAAAATAAATTATTCTTTTCGGCTTTCAAGAGGGTCAGTCTTTCATTCGTCCTCCCATTTTCAATGGGATAGACTACACTTATTGGAAACTTGTATGAGAGTTTTTTTGCTTTTCTTGAACCTTGATTTATGGAATATTATTGAAAACGATTTTTAAAGGTTTTCTCTTCCAATAAATAATTGGAATAATTTAAAGAAGAAGATTTTTTCTTTAAATGCTACAGCTACGAATGCTCTATTTTGTGCCTTAGACAAAAATGAATTCAATCATGTTTCTACTTGTGAAATGACTTTTGACATTTGGCACACACTTGAAATTACACAGATATGATAAATTGGGACAGCATCTATAAACCGAAAGATGAAGGGGGGCTGAACCTGAGAAATACTAGAGATTGGGATAAAGCATGTTTGGTACAATAATTGTGGGACCTTTTGCAAAACAAATGTTCCTTATGGTTACAATGGGCTTTTGCTAGGTATCTTTCAAAGGAATCGATTTGGGAAATTTCAATAAGAACATACCACTCTACGACTTGGAAAACAATTTTAAAGGCAAGGAATTGGCTAATCAAACACATTTCTTACGCAATCTCTACTGGAACTAATACTAATATGTGGTACGATCCTTGGGTGATTGGGAAAAGTATATTTCAATTATATGGTGACAAAATACGAAAAGACCTTGGGGCTCCTAAAGATTAGAAGGTTTCCGAGTTCATTGCTAATGGTACCTGGTGTCTCACTACTCCTATTTCTCTTGAAATGTTATCACTTTGGCCGACTATCATAGCTATTCCAACCAGGAACAACCCTTTAGATGTACTTATTTGGCTTCATGACAATGGCAAATTTAGTGTCACATCCGTATGGAATCAAATTAGGCAAAGAAATAACAAGTGGCTCCCAAGCAGTTGGACATGGGATCGACCGAGACATTCCTTATGTACATGGCAGGCCCTTCTGAATAAACTACCTACAATAGATAATATGAAAAGAAGAGGTATCCATCATGTTAATCGATGCTCCCTTTGCATTCAACAAGAAGAAACTGTTGACCATCTGTATTTTGCTTGTGACTATACTAAATGGATATGGAAGGAGATTCTCCAGCGATTTAAACTCAATAGAATGCCGCAACCAAACTTGCATCAAGAATTAGGTGACCAAACTTGCATCGTAAAGTACTCATGCGGTAGTTATGACTACACATGTTGTAGACTATAACTCTTAACTGTGGCCAACAAATAAAATTTAAAGTCCAGATATGCCAAGTTTTCCTGTGGGTATAGCTTTTAACATCATGCCCAAGATCTTTAGCTGATAGCAAAATTGAATTTGATAAAAATATCTTTTTCTCTTTGTGTAAGGTGCTCCATTTTGATATCGTTCTCCATACATGATCTTGAGTCTCTAATAATCTCTGTCAAGAGCTGAGCATTGTTTGTGTGTTGACACTCAAATATTCTGCTACATCTTTCCTTCCACATCCACCAAATAGTGCATTTGAATATAACCTTTGTCAATTGTGTAAGAGACCCTTTTCTTGAAAAACATTACATGAGGTCACCTAATTCTTGATGCAAGTTTAGTTGCGGCATTCTATTGAGTTCGAATCGCTGGAGAATCTCTTTCCATATCCATTTAGTATAGTCACAAGCAAAATAGAGATGGTCAACAGTTTCTTCTTGTTGCATGCAAAGGGAGCATCGGTTAACATGATGGATACCTCTTCTTTTCATATTATCTATTATAGGTAGTTTATTCAGAAGGGCCTGTCATGTACATAAGGAATATCTCTGTGATCCCGGTCGATCCCATGTCCAACTGCTTGGGAGCCACTTGTTATTTCTTTGCCTAATTTGATTCCATGAGGATGTGGCACTAAATTTGCCATTGTCATGAAGCCAAATAAGTACATCTGAAGGGTTGTTCCTAATTGGAATAGTTGTGATAGTCGGCCAAAGTGATAACATTTGAAGAGAAATAGGAGTAGGGAGACACCAGGTACCATTAGCAATGAACTCGGAAACCTTCCAATCTTTAGGAGCCCCAATGTCTTTTCGTATTCTGTCACCATATAATTGAAATATACTTTTCCCATTCACCCAAGGATCGTACCACATATTAGTATTAGTTTCAGTAGAGATTGCGTAAGAAATGTGTTTGATTAGCCAATTCCTTGCCTTTAAAATTCCTTTCCAAGCTGTAGAGTGGTATATTCTTGTTGAAATTTCTCAAATCGATTCCTTTGAAATATACCTAGTAGAAACCCATTTTGACCATAAGGAACATTTGTTTTGCAAAATGTCCCACAATTGCTTTACCAAACATGCTTTATTCCAATCTCTAGTATTTCTCAAGTTCAGCCCCCCTTCATCTTTCGGTTTGCAAATGCTGTCCCAATTTACCATATGCATTGTCTTATCATTTGTGTCATTCCAGAAGAAGTTTATTAATAACCGTTCAATATCTTGGAGAAGTCCAATAGGCAGAAGAAATGAACTAGACCAATATATAGAGTAAGAGTACAACACCGAACGAATGAGTTCAAGTCGTCCTGCTTTTGAAAGAAGCCTATTTTTCCAAGAGGAAATTCTATTCTTTATTTTTTGCAGGATAGGCTGACAGTGGGTTTTATGAATGCTAGTGGTTATGAGTGGGAGACCAAGATATGTAACTGGTAGATTTCCCTCACTAATCCCTAGGGTATGTTCAATAACATCTTTATCCTCAATGCAAGGGCTCATCTAGACTTTACTTTTCGCATGATTTAACTGAAGGCTAGAAACTATACCAAAATCATTCAGAATAGTAGCCAGGTTTCTTATTGAAGTTAAATAATTCTGAAGAAAGATAAAAAGATCATCTACAAAGATTATATGTGATATATGAATTAGGGCCAACATGGGGTACCTTAATATTGCCATCAGAGACCACATATTCCAACATATAGCTAAGTCCTTCCATTGCAATAGTAAAGAGATATGGAGAGAGTGGATCGTCTTGTCGGATGCCATTCTTGCTCTAAAAAAAACCAATAGTTGAGCCATTGAAGAGTATTGAAAACTTTGGAGTTTCTAAGCAACATTGAATCCAATTAACACATTGCTGATGGAAGTTCATACCGTGGAGCATCTTATAGATAAAGTTCCTATTAATTGAGTCAAAGGCCTTTCGTAGATCAGCTTTAAAATAGATTTTTGTCCCTTTTGCTTTTTAGTGCAGATCCTTGACCAAGTCATTAGCAAGCAAAATATTATGATGTATACTTCTCCCTTTGATGAAAGCAGCCTGATTTAGACTAATTATCTTGTGTATTACCTTTTGCAATCTATCTGCTAATAGTTTAGAGATGATCTTGTAAATAAAGTTACATAAAGATATGGGTCGATAGTTCTCTAGTGAATCAGCCCCTGCATTCTTGGGAATTAAAGAAATAAAAGTACAATTCATCTCTCTAAGAATATGACATGAAGAGAAAAAGTGTTGGCAAGCTTTAATCACATCATTACCAATAATAGACCATGTAATTTGGTAAAATTTAGTCGGAAATCCGTCTGGACCAGGGCTTTTGTGCTTTGGTGACTTAAAGACAACTCTTACTATTTCGTCATCTGTAATTGAGGCATTGAGGATAGAAATGACACTCGAATCAAGCTTTCTAGTTGGCTCCACATGAATATTATTAGGTTGCCCCTCTTGGTTGAGTAATGAATAAAAAAATTGCTCAGTATATGCTTTAACCTCATCTAAATTCTCAATAAGATTGTTATCTTTGTCTCTGCATTTCCTGATGCGGTTAACGGCTCTTCGAGTAGTAATAGAAGCATAAAAAAACTTAGTATTGGAATCCCGTAAAGTAAGCCAATGCTGTCGAGACTTTTGTTTTGCAAAACTTTCCTCCTACTTTAAGGCTTGCATGAAGTTATTTCTTGCTTCTGTCTCTTTGTCGATAAGATTCTCATCATGGGGCTGAAGTTGCAGCTCATGTTGTATTGCCAATAGTTCCTTTCTGCAAGATTGAACTCGGGTGGTAATATTGTCAATAGTTCCTTTCTCTTTGACGGCATATACTATGGCATCTGAGGAGGTAATCAATGCTAAATTCGAAGCCTTTGAGGCACGAATGGAGGATAAGATTCGGACGCTCTTTACCAAAATCAGATTGGGTCGACCACTAAGCCCGAAGAAATCACATCAAGGAGAGAACTTTGCCCAATCGCACCAAGCCCAAAGATATGACTTCCAAGAGAGGGGAAGCTCTATGACCAACCCCAACTATCCATGCATGAGAGTGGAGTTCCCTAGATGGGAAGAAGGAGACCCGATTGGTTGGATCTCGCGCGCGGAGCGATATTTTCGGTACCATAAAACTGCGGATGCATCTATGGTGAAAATTGCAGCTATACATCTTGAAGGGGATGTTATACAGTGGTTTGACTAGTTTGAACATACTTATGGAGTCCTTTCATGGCGACAATTCAAAGAAGGACTGCAGATCCGCTTCAAACCACCCGATTACGAGAATATTGACGGACAACTAGCAAAGATCCGACAAACCTCTACCATTCAGGAGTATCAAACCAGGTTTGAAAGGTTATCTAATTAAACTCGTGATTGGTCTCAAAAACAGCTATTGAGGATCTTCATTGAGGGCTTGAAGCCGGAGATCCGAGGAGAAGTTAAAGCGCGACAACCATATACGCTTATGGCAGCCATCTCTTTCGCACGACATCAAGAGGAGCGATTGAATCATGAAGCTTGGAGGACTAGAGTTGCTCCTCAACCAGAAATACTGAAGCCCTCAGCCCCCCCTACTGTCGGTCGAGTCCCTGCACCAAAGAAGTTGACAAGAGAAGAGCTTCAGGAGCAATATGCGAAGCGGTTATGTTGGCATTGCGACAAGCTATGGAGTTACAAGCATTGCTGTAGAAAAGGGAGACTTTTTATGATTGAACCAATAGAAGAAGAGGTCATTGAATATTTTGAAGAGAACCTTGAACATAAAGAAGATGCGGAAGAAGAGCCACAACCGACTGACGTTACAGTACACGCATTAGCCGGCTACTCAAACCCGCAAACGATGAAAGTTGGAGGCCTTCTCAAACAACAACCGATCACTGTTCTCATCGACACGGGCAGTACTACTAACTTCCTAAATAGTAAGCTTGCTATTCGGATATCAGTACCTATCGAGAATCGCTGCAGGTTTGATGTTAAGGTCACCGACGGACGGATTTTGAATTGTGATCGTAGGCGCCCGTAGGAGAAACTATTGCTGCAGGACAAAGAGATAATTGCAGATTTCTTCCTTCTCCCTCTTAACAATCATGAGGCCATGCTCAGAATTAAATGGTTGATGACATTAGGTGATATTTCCTAGAATTTTATGAAACTAATTATGAAATTTTACAGTAAGGAGAAACAGGTGACATTGCACGGGAAATGTGGGGGCGACATAATAATGATTTGCACACAAAAAATGGAGAAAGTTTTGCATAAAGCATGCAGCGGCTTTTTGGTACAACTTGAGCAGCAAACTAAGGGAGAGCCAACAGAATTTGAAGATCCAAATCTACTTCCTTTGCTTGCTGAATTTTCAAATATATTTGACGAACCGCGCAACCTACCTCTTACTCATCGGCATGATCATTGTATAACGATCCTTCCAGACAAATCTTCAGCAAATGCTCAGCCATATCAGTATCAACATCTCCAGAAGGATGAAATAGAAAGGATTGTAAAAGAGATGCTCGAAACAAGAGTTATTCGGCCAAGTTGCAATCTCTACTCTTCACTGGTGCTACTTGTACGCAAGAAGGACGGAACAAGGCGAATATGTGTTGATTACCGAACTCTCAATGGCATAACCATCAACGACAAATACCTTATTCCAATAGTAGATGAATTGCTAGATGAAAGGGAGCACAAATCTTCACAAAGCTGGACCTTTGATCCGGGTATCATCAAATACAAGCGTGCGAAGAAGACATACCAAAAATCACCTTTTGAACACTCAACAACCACTAGGAATTTTTGCTTTCTTCAACAGAAGGTGAAATATCTTGGGCATATCATATCAGAGGAAGGTGTGGCAGTGGACCCCTTCAAAATTGGAGCAATGCAAAACTGGCCGACCTCGAGAAACATAAAATTGCTACATGGCTTTCTGGGTTTAACAGGCTACTACAACAAGTTCATTAAAAACTACGGAAAGATCAATGCACCACTTACTTCCTTACTGGAAAAAGATGTCTTCCAATGGTTGGGCAGAGCCTCCGCTTCCTTCGACAAACTTAAGGCAGCCATGACGACGATGCCGGTGCTAACACTACCAGATTTCAACCGATCCTTCATTATTGAGGCCGATGCATCTAGAGTCTGAATTGGAGCCATTCTCATGCAAGATGGTCGACCACTCGCATACACTAGCAAGACATTATCTCCCTCCCATCAAAATAAGTCAATATATGATAAGGAGATGCTCGCCATTGTGCACGCAGCAACGAGGTGGAGACCCTACTTGATTGGTCGACGATTTCAAGTTAAAACCGACCATAAAAGCCTCAAGTACTTTTTGGAACGAAAGATATCATCCCCTGAGCAGCAAAAATGGGTAACAAAACTTCTTGGATTTGATTATGAAATAACTTACAAAAAGGGAAAAGAGAATATTCTTGTAGATGCGCTTTCGTAGCTACCCGAGCAAGCTGAAGTTTCGGTCGTTTCACTTCCGACTAGCGACTTCCTTGAAGATATTAAGATGGAATGGCAGGAAGATTCAGAGACTAGTAAGATTATAAAAAATTTGGAGGAAGCACCAAGCTCCGTGGCTCATCAAGTGGGACTCAAAAGAATTACACTATAAGGGACGCATTGTGCTTATGATAAATTCTACTTGCATCTTCACGAGCAGATTTTGGACAAAGTTATTCCATATGTAGGGTACTAAATTGAAAAGGAGTGTGACATATCACCCACAAATCAACGGCCAGACAAAAGTTGTAAATAGGTGCTTGGAGACAACCCAAAGCCACCCACCAAATATGACTATCCAAGGAGAACTCCAGACCCAACCAAGTGCCATTATTGATCGACGGATCGTGACTCGACGACAACGACCCACTACTAAAGTGCTAATACAGTGGGTGAACCTACCAATAGAAGATGGCACTTGGGAGAACTATGACGACTTGAAAATCAAATTCCCAAAATTCATGAATCGTCAGCCTCGAGGACAAGGCTGATTTGAAGACGACGGGTCTGTTAGGACTCTAGCTAGGAGAGTCCTAATTGAGAGGGACATTCATGTAAAACCTACCTAAGCCGACCCCTATTAAAGAGGTGAAGAGGCCGGCTAGGGTTAGGAGGTTGTTTCTTAGAGATGAATTAGGAGTTGTAAAGGAATAGGAGTCTTGAGTAGAAGTCCTATTAGGAGTTGGTTAGAAGTAGGAGTCTTGAGTAGGAGTCCTATTAGGAGTTAGGGTTTAGAAACCCTATAAATAGCCATATATTCCTCTTCTTTTGATAAGCAAAAGATGAATCTTTTCTACAGCCTTTGAGCAGCAACTTGGAGGGAGGAACCCCTATAGATTTCCAAGGAGGCCGATCCCCTAAAGAGATCAACCCCAAGTTTAGAATCTGTAAGGGTTCTAATAATAGGCTCCAAGAGGATTCAAATTTGGGCTCGAAATTTTAAATTCTCTTGGGTTTACGAGGTTGGCGGTGCCACCGCCCGACCTCTCGGGTGTTGGGCGGTGCCACCGCTCAGTCCAGCGGTGCCACCACTCAGTTCTCGGGTTCTGGGCGGTGCCACCGCCTACACTATTTCAGCTCACTGGTTGGGCTCCAAACTTGGCCCAACCCAGTCCAAACTCGGGCCCAATTGGCCCATACTTGGGTTATAGGATTAACACCTAATCCTAACCCTAATTAACGTGCTAACTACGAATTTAAAGACATTTCCTAAGATATTACAAAGTCCGCAATGTTAGGATTGGAGTAGCACTAAGAGGGGGGGGGTGTGAATTAGTGTAGCGGATTAAAACATCGGTTTTGACAAATCTTTCGTACGATAAAAATCGAAATCGGAAGTGCTTAACTTGAAAGCGTATTCGCAAAGTTGTGCAGCAAAGGTAATGAGGAAATAAAGCAAGTAAGAAGGTTTGCAGTAATGTAAACAGCAGTAATAAAATGCAAACCAGAGATTACGCTGATTTTAAAGTGGTTCGGTCAAATGACCTACATCCACTTGCGAGGCCCCTCTTCGATGAGGCTCCCACCTTCCACTAGCAAATCTCTTGAAAGGGAAGGGTAAATACCCCTCTTATAACTTTTTACAAGCGGTTCACTCTCTTACAGATTTTCAGCAAGAAAGAAGGAGGTGAACACTAGCAAATTGAAAACAAGACTAGCTAAGACATTTCTAAGGCCTTTCTCTCAATCAATTGCTTCTCAAAAAGTTGTAATCTCAACTGAGATTTGATGAGTATTTATAGGCCTCAAGAGGATTCAAATTTGGGCTCTAAAATTTGAATTCTCTTTGGTTCCCGATGCTGACGGTGCCACCGCCAGTCAGTGTCAGACACTGACAGTGGACTGGAAGTGCCACCGCCCAGCCAAGCGGTGCCACCGCCCAGCTCTCGGGTGCTGGGCGGTGCCACCGCCAGACCCTTCGGTTCACTGGTTGGGCTCCAAATTTAGCCCAAACCAAGTCTAATTTTGGGCCCAATTGGCCCCTAACCAGGATATAGGATTATCTCTTAATCCTAATCCTAATTACAAGTGAACTACATAACAAAAAAAACATCATAAGCAAGTTTTCAACTGCGAACGTCGAGTCTTGTTCCGGCGAGCTTTCCGACGAACTTCTTCCGACAAACTCCCAGCAAGCTCCTGATCTTGTGATGACTTTAACGAGTAGCCGAGCCTTCTCGGTGGTCTCCGTGAACCTTCAACGATCTCTTCGGCGAACTTCCGAAAATTCCGACAGGTTCCCGATTTCTTCTCGATTGGTTCCGGCAGCATCTCCGACGATTCTTCGGACTCTTAAACGTCCATCGAACTTGACTCCGGTATTCTTGCTTTTTGTTTTCTGGTTATCGTAGTTTATCCTGCACACTTAACTCAATAATATGAATTAGATCAATTAACCCATCAATTGATTTTATCATCAAAATCCGAGATTCAACAATCTCCCCTTTTTTGATGATGACAATCAATTGATGACGGAGTTAAACATAACTCCCCCTATCTATATGCCATATTATGAGAAGATGAAAACACTTAAATTTCATCCATTGAATTCAAGCATAAACCGATAAGTTCTAACCGTAGAACTTATCGTTATTCTCATTAACAATAGTAAATACAAAACTTCGATGAAAATCATTAGTCAAATGATATGGGACGATTTTTTCTACGATAGGAGATAAAGATTTTCAATATGAATTTCATGATATAGATGTAAGACATGCTTTGAATATGATCAATCAATCTTGTGATATTCTCAAGGATTTTGCAAGGCATTTTGCAAGGCATATAAGACATTCATATCACGCAAGCTTTTGCAATTCATATAAGTCATGCTATCAAAATGGTACAAGTCATCACTTTTCTCCCCCTTTGTCATCAACAAAAAGGGAATGAGACTTGAAGCACATAATTTGTGATTATAATATCAGAAATTCAGCATTGATCATACAAAAATTTTATCATCCAAAATTAAGTATGCTAAAATATTTACGCAGAGTTCATCATAAAGGAAAATTCAGCATTCATCCATTTTATCAAATCTCTTCTTTCTATAAATAACAAAAATTGTAGGTGTACAAGGAAGAGATTGTGATTAAAAAAAATTTCAAGTAGTAACTCCAATAAGTCAAGATCATAATTCGAATACAAACTCATTCAAATTCAAATTATCAACTTGAAACTCATAATCAAGCCATCAAAATCAATTTCGAGATTCACAAAATATCATATAATCATTAATCTTGATCAGATGGGAGCGGTGTTTGACTCAAGATAGGATAAGATAATTGAACATGTCATTTAGAATCGAAAGAGAAGGATTAGATTCACCGAGGAACGGAGAGAGGATGAAAAACTTTACGGAAAATCCATTCAAATAAGTTTATTCTTAGGGACAATTTAACATACCTAATTCTCTTCTAATGAATTCAAATTGGTCTTCATTCAAAGCTTTTATAAATATATCTGTTAATTGATGCTTTGTGTCAATGAATTCTAGATCAACATCATTGTTAAGGACATGATCGCGTATGAAATGATGCCTAACGTCGATGTGCTTAGTTCTAGAGTGCTGAATTGGATTTTTAGTAAGACATATGGCACTAGTATTATCACATTTTATGAGAATATTTTTAAAGTGAATTCCATAGTCTTCTAATGTATTTTTCATCCAAACAACTTGTGCGCAGCATGCACTTGCAGCAATGTACTCGGCTTCCGCCGTAGATAGTGCAACTGAATTTTATTTCTTGGAAGTCCAAGAAACAAGTGCATGTCCTAAAAATTGGCATGTTCCGGATGTACTTTTTCTATCTATCCTGCATCCGCCAAAATCGGCATCTGAATAAACTATTAAATCGAATTTTTCAGATTTTGGATACCACAGTCCTAGATTTGGAGTTCCTTTAAGATACCTAAATATTCTTTTAACACTTTTAAGATGAGATAATTTAGGATTTGATTGAAACCTAGCGCAAAGTCCTACACTAAACATAATATCCGGTCTAGTCGCGGTGAGGTAGAGTAGAGTACCTATCATTCCCCTATATATTTTTTGATCGAAAGTTTCACTATTTTCATCCATATCTAACTTAGTTGCAGTACTCATAGGGGTGTTTATTGCTTTTGGATTATCCATGTTAAATCGTTTTAATAATTCTAATGTATATTTAGATTGGTTAAGAAATATACCATCCCTAAGTTGTTTGATTTTTAATCCTAAAAAGAAAGGTAATTCACCCATTAAACTCATTTCAAATTCATGACTCATACATTTAGCAAATGATTCACATAGTGATTCATCCGAAAAGCCAAAAATAATATCGTCAACATAAATTTGCACAATAAGAAAATTATTTTCAAAATATTTAATAAACAATGTAGTATCAACATTGCCTTTGGTAAAATTATTTAAAATAAGAAAGTAACTAAGCCTTTCATACCAAGCTCTAGGAGCTTGTTTCAAGCCATAGAGAGCCTTAGTCAATTTGAATACATGATTAGGAAGAAGAGAATTTTCAAATCCGGGAGGTTGTTCGACATATACTTCTTCGGAAATAAAACCATTCAAGAAGGCACTTTTGACATCCATTTGAAATAGTTTAAAATTATTACTACTAGCATAGGCAAGGAGCATTCTTATGGCTTCTAATCGATCCACGGGAGTGAAGGTTTCTTCGTAATCGATACCTTTTTCTTGGTTGAAACCTTTGGTCACTAATCTAGCCTTGTTTCTAACCACGATACCATTTTCGTCTTGCTTATTTCTAAAGACCCATTTAGTACCAATGACTAAATGGTCACTAGGTCTAGGAACAAGCTTCCATACCTTATTCCTCTCAAATTGATTATTTTCCTCTTGCATTTCAATAACCCAAAAATCATCTTTTATGGCCTCGTCAATGCATTTAGGTTCGATTTGAGAAAGGAAGGCGGCGTTAGCATAAAAAT
>NW_008991762.1:234383-246000 GCF_000313855.2 Musa acuminata subsp. malaccensis
GAGGCCTGGAGTTTTTGAGGAGCGTTGTCGCAACCCTGTTGTGTGGATCACCGCTAGAGAGGAGGACGCTTGACCTCATTTACCCTCTCCTAAGGATCTGTAAGGAAACTGGGATATACGATCTCCCTAGGTAACACAATCTACTCTATACGCAGTTTCATGTTTCACGGATTTTTGGGCACCAATCTTCGCACGACGACGAACATCTTTTTGGAAATCGGGGATTTTGTTTTCTTGTTCTTCCGCTGCGCATGTGATGTCGCCCCCATGATTTCCCAACAGCCTTGAGCGCCTTTTGCTTTGATGTTTTCTTTTTGGCTTGAGGACAATCGTTCTTGTAGTGTCCCAGTTTTTTGCACTCATAGCAAATCACTTGGTCCTTCTTTTGTTCGAATTTATTTTTTGTATTATTTTTAAATTTATTCTTTCTTAAATATTTTTAAAATTTTTGAGTCAAAAGTGCAATGTCATTGTCACTGTCCTCATCACTTGATGTTCCTTTCAAGTGGTCTTCTTGTGATGTGAGTGTCATATCCTTCCTGTTCTTTGGAAGGGGGTTCTCGAGCTCGTCATGAGCTTGACATGTCATTTCGTAGGTCATTAGAGACCCAATGAGTTCTTCAAGAGGGAATGTTTTAAGGTCTTTGGCCTCTTGAATGGCCGTAACTTTTGGATCCCAACATTTAGGGAGGGATCTTAAGATTTTAGTTACTAGTTTAAAGTTAGTAAAATCTTTACCAAGAGCTTTGATTCCATTGATGACATCTGTAAACCGGGTGTACATGTCTCCGATGGACTCACTTGGTTTCATTCGAAAAAGTTCGTAAGAGTGCACAAGGATGTTAATTTTGGACTCTTTCATTTGGCTAGTGCCTTCATGAGTGACCTTAAGAGTTCTCCAAATATCAAAAGCCGAATCACAAATTGAAACACGATTAAATTCATTTTTGTCTAGTGCACAAAATAAGGCATTTATAGCCTTTGCGTTTAAAGCAAAAACCTTCTTCTCCGATTCATTCCATTCGCTCATCAAAAGAGAAGATTTTTGAAATCTGTTTTCAACAATAGTCCAAAGCTCGAAATCCATGGAAATGAGGAAGATCCTCATACGAGTCTTCCAATAAGTATAATCTGACCCATTAAACAAGGGTGGACGTGTGATAGAATGACCCTCATGTATGCCGGAGTAAGCCATCTCTCTTGGGTATCAAACCAAATATGAGAGTGAGCCTAGCTCTGATACCAATTGTTAGGATCGGAGCAGCACTAAGGAGGGGGGGGGGGGGTGAATTAGTGCAGCGGATTAAAACGTCAGTTTTGACGAATCTTTCGTACGATAAAAATTGAAATCGGAAGTGCTTAACTTGAAAGCGTATTCGCAAAGTTGTGCAGTAAAGGTAATGAGGAAATAAAGCAAGTAAGAAGGTTTGCAGTAATGTAAATAGCAGTAATGAAATGTAAACCAGAGATTACGCCGATTTTAAAGTCGTTCGGTCAAATGACCTACATCCACTTGCGAGGCCCCTCTTTGGTGAGGCTCCTACCTTCTACTAGCAAATCTCTTGAAACGGAAGGGTAAATACCCCTCTTACAACTTTTTACAAGCGGTTCACTCTCTTACAGATTTTCAGCAAGAAAGAAGGAGGTGAACACTAGCAAATTGAAAACAAGACTAGCTAAGACTTTTCTAAAGCCTTTCTCTCAATCAATTGTTTCTAAAAAAATTGTAATCTCAGCTGAGATTTGAGGGGTATTTATAGGCCTCAAGAGGATTCAAATTTGGGCTCCAAAATTTGAATTCTCTTTGGTTCCCGATCCTGGCGGTGCCACCGCCTGTCAGTGTCATACACTAACAGTGGACTGGTGGTGTCACCGCCCAGCCAAGCGGTGCCACTGCCCATCCTAGGCGGTGCCACCGCCTGGCTCTCGGGTGCTGGGCGGTGCAACCGCCCAGTCTGGCGATGCCACCGCCAGACCCTTCGGTTCACTGGTTGGGCTTCAAAAATAGCCCAAATCAAGTCTAATTTTGGGCCCAGTTGGCCCCTAACCAGGATATAGGATTATCTCTTAATCCTAATCCTAATTACATGTTAACTACATAACAAAAAAAACATCCTAAGCAAGTTTTAAACCGTGAACGTCGAGTCTTGTTCCAGCGAGCTTTCCGACGAACTTCTTCCGACGGACTCCCAGCAAGCTCCCGATCTTGTGATGACTTTATCGAGTAGCCGAGCCTTCTCGGTGATCTCTGTGAACCTCCGACGATCTCTTCGGCGAACTTTCGAAAATTCCGACAGGTTCCCGATTTCTTCTCGGTTGGTTCCGGCAACATCTCCGACGATTCTTCGGACTCTTAAACGACCATCGAACATGACTCCGGTATTCTTGCTTTGTGTTTTCTGGGTATCGTAGTTAATCCTACACACTTAACTCAATAATATGGATTAGATCAAATAACCCACCAATTGATTTTATCATCAAAATCCGAGATTCAACACGCAAGTCATGACTTCTTCCAACGAGCTTCCGGCGAACTTCTAGCAGTCTTCCGATAAACTCTCGGAAACCATTCTGCGGACTCCTAGCAAGCTCCTAGAATTCACGATTTGATCTTGGCGAGTTCCGATGAGCTTCTTCAGCAAGCTCCGATCTTTCTCGGTGAGCTCCGCGAACTTCCAACGAACCTTCCGGCGAGCTTCTGAAAAACCCTTCGGCAAGCTCCCACTCATTCTCGGCTAGTTCCGGCAGCATTCCCGATGAACCTTCGAACTTCCGTCAAACTCTCGAACTCCCAACGAATCATTCGCGATTGACTCTAGCACTTTGTTTCGCTTTATGTCTTCATCGTTATCGTAGTTAATCCTGCACACATTGGTTGGCGCTTCGTCCGATTCTTCAGCGTATCGTCCTTGGTATAATTCCGCAACCCTGATATCCTTGGCACAATTCCGCTCTCCTTGGCCCGATGCCCGACGTCCGAAGTGTTCTGCCGTCCAATATCCTGACGTGATCTCCTCCGGCGCAACGTCAATTCTTCCTGCTTTAATTGTCTCATCCTGATCAAAGCATCCTGCGTCACTCAAAACGCGGATTAAATCATAAACACATATCAAGTGGTTTCATCGTCAAAATACAAGATTCAACAATCTCTCCCTTTTTGATGATGACAACCACTTGAAGACGGAGTTAACCTTAACTCCCGAAGTTTAAACAAACTCCCCCTATCAATATGGCTTATTGATAGAAACTCTTGAATTCAAGAATCCAAGCAACATGTCATCATAAACTTATGCATAACATGTCATGTCATCATACTTCTCCCCCTTATGTGTTTAGAGATAAAAAGTTCCATACATTGCATGAAAAACATAGTATCAAATTTTATCATCATGCAATCTAGCAATTAAAGATGTGTAAGTTTAGCATGTTTGCTTTTCTTGAGATAACAAATAAATTTTTTTTATAAGTAAAAATAAATTGATTTTGTGTAAAGTTTCTACAAATAGCTTTGTCTATACAAGTTATAGACGAAGTTAGGTAACTCATAGAGTACTCATGCGGTAGTTATGACTACACATGTTGTAGACTATAACTCTTAGCTGTGGCCAACAAATAAAATTTAAAGTCCAGATATGTCAAGATTTCCTGTGGGTATAGCTTTTGACATCATGCCCAAGATCTTTAGCTAATAGCAAAATTGAATTTGATAAAAATATATTTTTCTCTCTGTGTAAGGTGCTTCATTTTGAGATCATTCTCCATACATGATCTTGAGTCTCTAATAATCTCTGTCAAGAGCTGAGCATTGTTTGTGTGTTGACACTCAAAGATTCTGCTACATCTTTCCTTCCACATCCATCAAATAGTGCATTTGAATATAACCTTTGTCAATTGTGTAAGAGGCCCTTTTCTTGAAAAACATTGCATGAGGTCAGCTAATTCTTGATGCAAGTTTGGTTGCGGCATTCTATTGAGTTCGAATCGTTGGAGAATCTCCTTCCATATCCATTTAGTATAGTCATAAGCAAAATAGAGATGGTCAATAGTTTCTTCTTGTTGCATGCAAAGGGAGCATCGGTTAACATGATGTATACCTTTTCTTTTCATATTGTCTATTATAGGTAGTTTATTCAGAAGGGCCTACCATGTACATAAGGAATGTCTCTGTGATCCCGGTCGATCCCATGTCCAACTGCTTGGGAGCCACTTGTTATGTCTTTGCCTAATTTGATTCCTTGCTGATGTGGCACTAAATTTGCCATTGTCATGAAGCCAAATAAGTACATCTGAAGGGTTGTTCCTAATTGGAATAGTTGTGATAGTCGGCCAAAGTGATAACATTTCAGGAGAAATAGGAGTAGGGAGACACCAGGTACCATTAGCAATGAACTCGGAAACCTTCCAATCTTTGGGAGCCCCAAGGTCTTTTCGTATTCTATCACCATATAATTGAAATATACTTTTCCCATTCACCCAAGGATCGTACCACATATTAGTATTAGTTCCAGTAGAGATTGCATAAGAAATGTGTTTGATTAGCCAATTCCTTGTCTTTAAAATTCCTTTCCAAGCTGCAGAGTGGTATGTTCTTGTTGAAATTTCCCAAATCGATTCCTTTGAAAGATACCTAGCAGAAACCCATTGTGACCATAAGGAACATTTGTTTTGCAAAAGGTCCCACAATTGCTTTACCAAACATGCTTTATTCCAATCTCTAGTATTTCTCAGGTTCAGCCCCCCTTCATTTTTCGGTTTGCAGATGCTGTCCCAATTTACCATATGCATTGTCTTATCATTTGTGCCTTTCCAGAATAAGTTTATTAATAACCGTTCAATATCTTGGAGAAGTCCAATAGGTAGAAGAAATGCATTAGACCAATATATAGAGTAAGAGTACAACACCGAACGGATGAGTTCAAGTCGTCCTGCTTTTGAAAGAAGCCTATTTTTCCAAGAAGAAATTCTATTCTTTATTTTTTGCAGGATAGGCTGATAGTGGGTTTTGTGAATGCCAGTGGATATGAGTGGGAGACCAAGATATGTAACTGGCAGATTTTCCTCACTAACCCCTAGGGTATATGCAAAAATATTTTTATCCTCAATGCAAGGGCTCATGTAGACTTTACTTTTCGCATGATTTAACTGAATGCCAGAAACTATACCAAAATCATTCAGAATAGTAGCCAGGTTTCTTACTGAAGTTAAATCATTCTGAAGAAAGATAAGAAGATCATCTGCAATGATTATATGTGATATATGAATAGGGCCAGCATGGGGTACCTTAATACTGCCATCAGAGACCGAATATTCCAACATATAGCTAAGTCCTTCCATTGCAATTGTAAAGAGATATGGAGAGAGTGGATCGCCTTGTCGGATGACATTCTTGCTCCTAAAAAAACCAATAGGTGAGCCGTTGAAGAGTATTAAAAACTTTGGAGTTTCTAAGCAACATTGAATCCAATTAACCCATTGCTAAGGGAAGTTCATACCGTGGAGCATCTTATAGATAAAGTTCCTATTAACTGAGTCAAAGGCATTTCATAGATCAGCTTTAAAACAAATTTTTGTCCCTTTTGCTTTTGAGTGCAGATCCTTGACCAAGTCATTAGCAAGCAGAATATTATGATGTATACTTCTCCCTTTGACGAAAGCAGCCTGATTTGGACTAATTATCTTGTGTATTACCTTTTGTAATCTATCTGCTAACAGTTTGGAGATGATCTTGTAAATAAAGTTGCATAAAGATATGGGTCGATAGTTCTCTAGTGAATCAGCCCTTGCATTCTTGGGAATTAAAGAAATAAAAGTGCAATTCATCTCTCTAAGAATATGACCTGAAGAGAAAAAATGTTGGCAAGCTTTAATCACATCATTACTAATAATAGACCATGTAATTTGGTAAAATTCAGCAGGAAATTCGTTTGGACCAGGGCTTTTGTGCTTTGGTGACTTAAAGATAACTCTTACTATTTCGTCATCTGTAATTGGGGCATTGAGGATAGAAATGGCACTCGAATCAAGCTTTCTAGTTGGCTCCACATGAATATTATTAGGTTGCCGCTTGGTTGAGTAAGGAATAAAAAAATTGCTCAGTGTATGCTTTAACCTCATCTAAATTCTCAATAAGATTATTATCTTTGTCTCTGCATTTCCTAATGCGGTTAACGGCTCTTCTAGTAGCAATGGAAGCATAAAAAAACTTAGTATTGGAATCCCCTAAAGTAAGCCAATGCTGTCGAGACTTCTGTTTTGCAAAACGTTCGTCCTACTTTAAGGCTTGCATGAAGTTATTTCTAGCTTCTGTCTCTTTTTCGATAAGATTCTCATCATGGGGCTAAAGTTGTAGCTCATGTTACATTGCTATTAGTTCCTTTCTGTAAAATTGAACTCGGGTGGTAATATTGCCAAAGGTATTTGTATTCCACTCCTTAAGTGCTGCTTTGTAGGCTTTGAGTTTTTGACATAAGATGTAAGGGGGGGATCCATGCACATTAACATTCCAAGCTGATCTGATAACATCAAGGAACTGAGGATGAGTACTCCACATGTTGAAGAATCTAACCGGTTTCTTACCTTTTGGTGTTGCTTTATATGCCTGTATGTACATTAAAGAATGATCATAAAATAATGGAGCATCTGTTAGGACTCTAGCTAGGAGAGTCCTAATTGAGAGGGACCTTCTGTTAGGACTCTAGCTAGGAGAGTCTTAATTGAGAGGGACATTCATTTAGGAGATATTTTCTTATAGAAGAATTAGGAGTTGTAAGGGAATAGGAGTCTTGAGTAGGAGTCCTATTAGGAGTTAGGGATTACAAGCCCTATAAATAGCCATGTATTCCTCCTCTTTTCTCAAGCAATAGATGAATCTTTTATGCAGCCTTTGAGTAGCAACTTGGAGGGAGGAACCCCTATAGAGTTCCAAGGAGGCCGATCCCCTAAAGAGATCAACCCCAAGTTTAGAATCTGCAAGGGTTCTAACACCTGGTATCAGAGCAGCATTCTTGGCATCTCGCTGCCCTTCCACAGCCATCCATTAACCATCTACAACCGCCCAAAGCAATTCCCACAATTGCTTAAAAGATCGTCGCCAAATTCCACCGTCATCTCCAACACCTCAGATCATCCTTTGATCTCCCCGTGAATTGCAACAGGTTCTGGTTTCCTACCTTACTGCTGCTGCAATTTAGTTATCCCTATATGAAAATCCAAAAAGAAAAAAAAATTTGTTCCTATATTGCTGCAAATTTTCATCGTAAGTTGCTGAAATTTTTCGACGAGAATTTTGCTATCGCAACTTACACCAATTTTCTTGCTGTTACTGCCGAAATTTTCTTGATTAAATTGGACATCCTTGCTGTCATATAAACTGAGATATTGCTGTCAATTCCCTCCTCAAATCTCTCAAATTTTTTGTGGAGATTTCGTCGAGAAACCGCTGTTTCTTCAATGATAATTCTGCTATTACAAGACAACACAATTCTGCAGCAAACTTTCACTGATTTCTATCAAACCTATACATGCCTTTAACTTGTCAACAAAAGAGAGATCTTAACATCACAGATTTGGAGTCATATACTATGGCATCTGAGGAGGCAATCAATGCTAAATTTGAAGCCTTTGAGGCATGAATAGAGGATAAGATTCGGACTCTCCTTACTGAATTCAGTTTGGGCCGACCACCAAGCCCGAAGAAATCACATCAAGGAGAGAGCTCTAACCAATAACATCATGCCCAAAGAGATGACTTCCAAGAGAGGGGAGGCTCTATGACTGACTCCAACTATTCGCGCATGAGAGTGGACTTCCCTAGATGGGAAGAAGGAGACCCAATTGGTTGGATCTCGCGCGCAGAGCGATATTTTCAGTACCATAAAACTGCGGATGCGTCCATGATAGAAATTGTAGCTATACATCTTGAAGGGGATGTCATACAATGGTTTGACTGGTTTGAACATACTTATGGAGTCCTTTCAATGCAACAATTCAAAGAAGGACTACTGATCCGCTTCGGACCAACTTATTACGAGAACATTGACGGACAACTAGCAAAGATCCGACAAACCTCCGCCATTCAGGAGTGCCAGACCAGGTTTGAAAGGTTATCTAATCAAACTCATGATTGGTCTGAAAAACAATTATTGGGGACCTTTATTGAGGGCTTAAAGCTGGAGATCCGGGGAGAAGTTAAGGCGCGACAACCTTACACGCTTATGGCAGCCATCTCTTTTGCACGACTTCAAGAGGAGTGATTGAACCATGAAGCTCAGAGGACTAGGATCACTCCACGACCTACAATACTAAAGCCCTTAGCCCCCCCTACTATCAACCGCGTCCCTACACCGAAAAGGTTAACAAGAGAAGAACTTCGGGAGCGATCTGCGAAGGGGTTATGTTGGCATTGCGACGAGCCGTGGAGCCGCGAGCATCGCTGTAAAAAAGGTAGACTTCTTATGATTGAACCAGTAGAAGAAGAGGTCATTGAACATCTAGAAGAGAGCCTTGAACATGAAGAAGAAGATATGGACGAAGAGCCACAGCCGACCGACATTACGGTACACACACTAGCCGGCTACTCAAATCCGCAAACGATGAAAGTTGGAGGCCTTCTAAAACAATAGCCGATCACTGTTCTCATCGAAACGGGTAGCACTAATAACTTCCTGAATAGTAAGGTTGCTGCTCGGATGGTACTACAAATTGAAGGTTGCAGCAAGTTCGATGTAAAGTTTGCCGACGGCAGAATCCTAAAGTGCGACCAAAGATGCCAACAGGTGAAACTATTACTGCATGACCAAGAAATTATCACCGATTTTTTCCTCCTACCAATCGATGACTATGAGGTAGTGTTGTTAGAACCCTTGCAGATTCTAAACATGGGGTTGATCTCTTAAGGGGATCGGCCTCCTTGGAACTCTATAGGAGTTCCTCCCTCCAAGTTGCTGCTCAAAGGCTGCAGAAAATATTCATCTATTGCTTAAGAAAAGAGAAGGAATATATGGCTATTTATAGGGCTTCTAAACCCTAACTCCTAATAGGACTCCTACTTAAGACTCTTACTTCTAACCAACTCCTAATAGGACTCCTACTCAAGACTACTATTCCCTTACAACTCATAATTCTTCTCTAAGAAAAAACTCCTACATGAATGTCCCTCTCAATTAGGATTCTCCTAGCTAGAGTCCTAACAGAATGTCCCTCTCAATTAGGACTCTCCTAGCTAGAGTCATAATAGAATGTCCCTCTCAATTAGGACTCTCCTAGCTAGAGTCCTAACAGAATGTCCCTCTCAATTAAGACTCTCCTAGCTAGAGTTCTAACAGACCCGCCCTCTTCAAATCAGCCTTATCCTCAAGGCTGAGATTCCATGAACTCAGGGAACCGAGTCTTCGGCTCCTCATATGGTTCCCATGTGGCGTCTTCAAGTGGTAGATTATTCCAATGCACTAGTACTTCAGTAGAGGGATGTCGGCGACGCATCACGATCCTGCGATCGAGGATGGCTTGTGGTTGGGCTTGAATAACTCCATCCTCAGTTGTGTTGGGGAGTTGGATCTGGGGTGACTCGTGTTCTCCCAACTTGGGCTTTAGGCATGATATGTGGAAGACAGGGTGAATTTTGGCATCTTCAGGTAATTTAAGTGTGTACGCCACGGCTCCAATACGCTCTGTGATCTGATAGGGCCCATAAAAACATGAGGATAGCTTCATGGAAGCTCGAGTATTAATAGAGAGTTGCTTGTATGGTTGTAGGCGAAGATAAACCCAATCTCCCACTGAAAATTCTCTTTCACTTCATCGTGTGTCGGCTTGCTGCTTCATTTTGGCTTGAGCGGTAGAGAGATTATCTTTTAACAGTTGTAAGAGTTTGTCCCTATCAATCAATTCTTGGTCAACCTGATCTACCTTGGCCGAGCCAATTACATACTTTGGAATCACATGGGCTGGTCGACCATACAATGCTTCATAAGGGACACATTTTGTAGATGAATGATATGTAGTATTATACCACCATTCGACCCAGGGAAGCCATTTCGCCCACTCTTTTGGTCGGTCGCTAGCGAAATATCAGAGATACATCTCTAAGCACCTATTTACCACCTTTGTTTGGCCGTCAGTTTGTGGATGATACGCTGTGCTCATCTTGAGTTTGGTGCCTTGTAACTGAAATAACTCGGTCCAAAATTTACTAGTGAAGATCCTGTCACGATCACTTACGATGGACCTTGGTATCCCATGTAGTTTAACAATATTTTCTATGAAAATCTGGGCAATACTAGCAGTAGTGTAGGGATTTCTCACAGCACAAAAATGAGCATATTTCGTAAGTCGATCAACCACCACGAGAATCGTGCTTTTACCTTTGGAAGATGGCAGCCCTTCAATGAAGTCCATGGAGATGTCAGTCCACACTGAGTCTGGTATAGGTAGTGGTTGTAGCTTCCTTGGATTTG
Source organism: Musa acuminata subsp. malaccensis (assembly GCF_000313855.2). Taxonomy (NCBI): domain Eukaryota; kingdom Viridiplantae; phylum Streptophyta; class Magnoliopsida; order Zingiberales; family Musaceae; genus Musa; species Musa acuminata. The sequence continues at coordinate 244,838 of NW_008991762.1, forward strand.
CCACAATTTCACCCTTGTGCTGTTGACATACATCACATTGTGCCACATATTCAGCAATAATTTTTTTCATCCCTCTCCAATAAAAATTTTGCTTCACTCTTTTGTAGGTTCTAAGGAATCCAGAGTGCCCTATTGAAGGTATGGAGTGCATTTCATGCAAAATGATTGCGATGCAGGGGAGTCAGGTATAAGCACAATGCGACCTTTGTAGCGTAGATCCCTCGAATCCCAAGTGTAGTGGGCTATTGCACTTGGATCCTCCTTCAATTTTTTTATGATGTTGCTGATCTCTGGATCCTTCTTCCATTCTTCCCTAATGGTCATAATCAAATCCAAGAAGTTTGGTTACCCATTTTTGCTGCTCAGGAGATGATATCTTTTGCTCCAAAAAGTACTTGTGGCTTTTATGGTCAATTTTAATTTGAAATTGTCGGCCGATCAGGTAGGGTCTCCACCTCATTACTGCATGTACAATGGCAAGCATCTCCTTATCATATACTGACATGTTTTGATGAGAGGGAGATAATGCCTTGCTAGTGTATGCGAGTGGTCGACCATTTTGCATGAGAACGGCTCCAATTCTGACTCCAGATGCATCGGCCTCAATGATGAAGGGTCTATTGAAATCTGGTAGCGCAAGCACCAGCGTCGTTGTCATGGCTGCTTTAAGTTTGTCGAAGGCAGCAAAGGCTTTGTCCGACCATTGGAAAGCATCTTTTTTCAGTAAAGAAGTGAGTGGTGCACTGATCTTCTCAAAGTCCTTAACAAATTTTTGGTTGTAGCCCGTTAGTCCAAGGAACCCCCGTAGTAATTTCACGTTTGTAGGTTTCGGCCAGCCTTGCATTGCCTCAATTTTTGTTGGGTCTACCGCCACTCCTTCTTCTGATATTATATGCCCAAGGTACTCTACTTTTTGCTGGAGAAAGCTGCACTTTGGTTGTTTAACAAAAAGAGTATTCTTTCGAAGGATCGTCAAAACAATCCGTAAATGCTGAAAGTGAGTCTCAAGAGAAGGGCTGTAAACGAGAATATCATCGAAAAATACCAGCACAAATTTACGAAGAAAGCTCCGAAATATATCATTCATGAGACTTTGAAAGGTTGAAGGAGTATTAGTGAGTCCAAAAGGCATTACCAAGAATTCATAATGGCCATCATGTGTG
>NW_008991762.1:246668-258851 GCF_000313855.2 Musa acuminata subsp. malaccensis
TATTTGTCCTTGACGGTGATGCCATTTAAAGCTCGGTAGTCGATGCACATCCGCCAAGTTTCGTCCTTCTTGCATACAAGTAGCACCGGTGAGGAATAGGGGCTGCAACTTGGCCGAATCACCCCTGTTTCAAGCATCTCCTTTACGATCTTTTCAATTTCATCTTTCTGGAGGTGAGGATATCGGTATGGTCGAGTGTTCGCTGGTGGCTTACTCGGAAGGATTGGAATTCGATGGTCATGTTGCCGAGAAGGAGGAAGACCGCGCGGTTCAGCAAATATGTCGGCAAATTTAGTAAGTAATTGGGCAAGATTTTGATCTTTAATTTCTATTTTCTTCTTTGCTGGTTGTGGCTGGAGATGCATCAGAAAGCCACCATTTACCTTCTACAAAACTTTCTCCATTTGTTGGGTCAAAACAGTGGTAACGTTGCTTCCGCGCTTCCCGCGTAGGATGATCTGTTTGCCCTTACAATAGAATTTCATAATTAATTTAGAAAAGTTCCAAGAGACATCACCTAGTGTAGTCAGCCATTCTATACCAAGCACTACCTCATAGTCATCGATTGGTAGGAGAAAGAAATCGGTGATAATTTCTTGGTCTTGCAGTAATAGTTTCACCTGCGGGCATCTTTGGTCGCACTTTAGGATTCTGTCGTCGACAACCTTTACATCGACCTTGCTGCAACCTTCAATATGCAGTGCCATCCGAGCAGCAACCTTACTATTCAGGAAGTTATTAGTGCTACCCGTGTCGATGAGAATAGTGATCGGCTGTTGTTTGAGAAGGCCTCCAACTTTCATCGTTTGCGGATTTGAGTAGCCGGCTAGTGCATGTACCGTAATGTCGGTCGGTTGTGGCTCTTCTTCCATATCTTCTTCTTCATGTTCAAGGCTCTCTTCTAGATGTTCAATGACCTCTTCTTCTACTGGTTCAATCATAATAAGTCTACCTTTTTTACAGCGATGCTCGCTGCTCCACGGCTCGTCGCAATGCCAACATAACCCCTTCGCAGATCGCTCCCGAAGTTCTTCTCTTGTTAACCTTTTCGGTGCAGGGAATTGGTTGATAGTAGGGGGGCTGAGGGCTTTCGTAATATAGGTTGTGGAGTGATCCTAGTCCTCCAGGCTTCATGGTTCAATCGCTCCTCTTGAAGTCGTGCGAAAGAGATGGCTGCCATAAGCGTGTAAGGTTGTCGCGCCTTAACTTCTCCCCGGATCTCTAGCTTTAAGCCCTCAATAAAGGTCCCCAATAATTGTTTTTTAGACCAATCACGAGTTTAATTAGATAACCTTTTAAACCTGGTCTGGTACTCCTGAATGGTGGAGGTTTGTCGGATCTTTGCTAGTTGTCCATCAATGTTCTCGTAATAAGTTGGTCCGAAGTGGTTCAATAGTCCTTCTTTGAATTGTCGCCATGAAAGGACTCCATAAGTGTGTTCAAACCAGTTAAACCATTGTATGGCATCCCCTTCAAGATGTATAGCTGTAATTTCCACCATGGATGCATCCGCAGTTTTATGGTACCGAAAATATCGCTCCGCACGCGAGATCCAACCAATTGGGTCTCCTTCTTCCCATCTAGGGAAGTCCACTCTCATGCGCGAATAATTGGGGTCGGTCATAGAGCCTCCCCTCTCTTGGAAGTCATCTCTTTGTGCATGATGTGATTGGTTAGAGCTCTCTCCTTGATGTGATTTCTTCAGGCTTGGTGGTCGGCCCAAACTGAATTCGGTATGGAGAGTCCGAATCTTATCCTCCATTCGTGTCTCAAAGGCTTCAAATTTAGCATTGATTACCTCCTCAGATGCCATAGTATATGACTCCAAATTTGTGATATTAAGATCTCTCTTTTGTTGACGGGTTAAAGGCATGTGTAGGTTTGATAGAAATCAGTGAAAGTTTGCTGCAGAATTGTGTTGCCTTGTAAGAGCAGAATTATCGTCGAAGAAACAGCGATTTCTCGACGAAATCTCCACAAAAAATTTGAGAGATTTAAGGAGGAAATTGACAGCAATATCTCAGTTTATATGATAGCAAGGATGTCCAATTTAATCAAGAAAATTTCGGTAGTAACAACAAGAAAATTGGTGTAAGTTGCGATAGCGGAATTCTCGTCGAAAAATTTCAGCAACTTACGATGAAAATTTACAGCAATATAGGAACGAAATTTTTTTTTTTTTTTTTTTGGATTTTCGAATAGGGATAACTAAATTGCAGCAGTAGTAAGGTAGGAAACCAGAACCTGTTGCAATTCATGGGGAGATCAAAGGATGATCTGCGGTGGTGGAGATGATGGCAGAATTCAGCGACGATCATTTAAGCAATTATGGGAATTGCTTTAGATGGTTGTGAAGGGTTGATGGATGGCAGTGGAAGGGCAGCGAGACGCCAAGAACGCTGCTCTGATACCAGGTGTTAGAACCCTTGCAGATTCTAAACATGGGGTTGATCTCTTTAGGGGATCGGCCTCCTTGGAACTCTATAGGGGTTCCTCCCTCCAAGTTGCTGCTCAAAGGCTGCAGAAAATATTCATCTATTGCTTAAGAAAAGAGAAGGAATACATGGCTATTTATAGGGCTTCTAAACCCTAACTCCTAATAGGACTCCCACTTAAGACTCTTACTTCTAACCAACTCCTAATAGGACTCCTACTCAAGACTCCTATTCCCTTACAACTCCTAATTCTTCTATAAGAAAAAACTCCTACATGAATGTCCCTCTCAATTAGGACTCTCCTAGCTAGAGTCCTAACAAAATGTCCTTCTCAATTAGGACTCTCCTAGCTAGAGCCCTAACAGAGTCCTAACAGAATGTCCTTCTCAATTAGGACTCTCCTAGCTAGAGCCATAACAGAGTCCTAACAGAATGTCCCTCTCAATTAGGACTCTCCTAGCTAGAGTCCTAACAAGTGCTTGGTATAGAATGGCTGACTATACTAGGTGATGTCTCTTGAAACTTTTCTAAATTAATTATGAAATTCTATTGTAAGGGCAAACAGATCATCCTACGCGGGAAGCGTGGAAGCAATGTTACCACTATTTCGACCCAACGAATTGAGAAAGTTTTACACAAGGTAAATGGTGGCTTTTTGATGCACCTCTAGCAGCAACCAGAGGGGAAGAAAATAGAAATTGAAGATCAAAATCTTGCCCAATTGCTTACTGAATTTGCCGACATATTTGCTGAACCGCGCGGTCTTCCTCCTTCTCGACAACATGACCATCGAATTCCAATTCTTCCGGGCAAGCCACTAGAGAACACTTGACCGTACCGATATCATCACCTCCAGAAAGATGAAATTGAAAAGATCATATAGGAGATGCTTGAAACAGTGGTGATTCGGCCAAGTTGCAGCCCCTATTCCTCACCGGTGCTACTTGTATGCAAGAAGGACAGAACTTGGCGAATGTGCATCGACTACCGAGCTTTAAATGGCATCACCATCAAGGACAAATACCCAATACTAGTGGTGGATGAACTTCTTGGTGAATTGAAAGGATCTCGAGTCTTCACGAAGTTGGACCTCCGATCCGGTTACCACCAAATTCGGGTATGTGACGATGACATTCCAAAAACTACATTTCGCACACATGATGGCCATTATGAATTCTTGGTAATGCCTTTTGGACTCACTAATGCTCCTTCAACTTTTCTAAGTCTCATGAATGATATATTTCAGAGCTTTCTTCGTAAATTTGTGCTGGTATTTTTCGATGATATTCTCGTTTACAGCCCTTCTCTTGAGACACACTTTTAGCATTTACGGATTGTTTTGACGATCCTTCGAGAGAATACTCTTTTTGTTAAGCAACCAAAGTGCAGCTTTCTCCGACAAAAAGTAGAGTACCTTGGCATATAATATCAGAAGAAGGAGTGGCGGTAGACCCAACAAAAATTGAGGCAATGCAAGGCTGGCCGAAACCTACAAACGTGAAATTACTACGGGGTTTCCTTGGACTAACGGGCTACAACCGAAAATTTGTTAAGGACTATGGGAAGATCAGTGCACCACTCACTTCTTTACTGAAAAATGATGCTTTCCAATGATCGGACAAAGCCTCTGATGCCTTCGATAAACTTAAAGCAGCCATGACAACGACGCTGGTGCTTGCGCTACCAGATTTCAATAGACCCTTCATCATTGAGGCCGACGCATCTGGAGTCGGAATTGGAGCTGTTCTCATGCAAAATGGTTGACCACTCGCATACACTAGCAAGACATTATCTCCTCCCCATCAAAACATGTCAGTATATGATAAGGAGATGCTTGCCATTATACACGTAGTAACGAGGTGGAGACCCTACCTGATCGTCCGGCGATTTCAAATTAAAACTGACCATAAAAGCCTCAAGTACTTTTTGGAGCAAAAGATATCATCTCCTGAGCAGCAAAAATGGGTAACCAAACTTCTTGAATTTGAATATGAAATTATTTACAAAAAGGGGAAAGAAAACGTTGTTGCAGATGCACTCTCACGGCTACCTGAACAAGCTAAGGTTTCTGCCATCTCCCTTCCAACCACCAGTCTCCTTGAGGACATTAGGGAAGAATGGAAGAAGGATCCAGAGATCAGCAATATAATAAAAAATTAGAGGAGGATCCAAGTGCAATAGCCCAGTACACTTGGGATTCGAGGGATCTACGCTACAAAGGTCGCATTGTGCTTATACCTGACTTCCCTTGCATCGCAATCATCTTGCATGAAATGCACTCCAAACCTTCAGAAGGGCACTCTGGATTCCTAAGAACCTACAAAAGAGTGAAGCAAAATTTTTATTGGAGAGGGATGAAAAAAATTATTGCTGAATATGTGGCACAATGTGATGTGTGTCAACAGCACAAGGGTGAAATTGTGGCAAATCCAGGGAAGCTACAACCACTACCTATACCAGACTCAGTGTGGACTGACATCTCCATGGACTTCATTGAAGGGCTGCCATCTTCCAAAGGTAAAAGCACGATTCTCGTGGTGGTTGATCGACTTACGAAATATGCTCATTTTTGTGCTATGAGAAATCCCTACACTGCTGCTAGTATTGCTCAGATTTTCATAGAAAATATTGTTAAACTACATGGGATGCCAAGGTCCATCGTAAGTGATCGTGACAGGATCTTCACTAGTAAATTTTGGACCGAGTTATTTCAGTTACAAGGCACCAAACTCAAGATTAGCACAGCGTATCATCCACAAACTGACGGCCAAACAGAGGTGGTAAATAGGTGCTTAGAGATGTACCTCCGGTGTTTCGCTAGCGACCGACCAAAAGAGTGGGCAAAATGGCTTCCCTAGGCCGAATGGTGGTATAATACTACATATCATTCATCTGCAAAATGTGCCCCTTATGAAGCATTGTATGGTCGACCAGCACTTGTGATTTCAAAGTATGTAATTGCCTCGGCCAAGGTAGATCAGGTTGACCAAGAATTAATTGATAGGGAAAAACTCTTACAATTGCTAAAAGATAATCTCTCTATCGCTCAAGCCAGAATGAAGCAGCAAGCCGACACACGACGAAGTGAAAGAGAATTTTCAGTGGGAGATTGGGTTTATCTTTGCCTACAACCATACAAGAAACTCTCTATCAACACTCGAGCCTCCATGAAACTATCCTCACGTTTTTATGGGCCCTATCAGATCACAGAGCGTATTGGAGCCGTGGCATACAGACTTAAATTACCTGAGGATGCCAAAATTCACCTTGTCTTCCACGTATCATGCCTAAAGCCCAAGTTGGGAGAACACGAGTCACTCCAGATCCAACTGCCCAACACAACTGAGGATGGAGTTATTCAAGCCTAATCACAAGCCATCCTCTATCGCAGAATCCTGATGCGTCGCCGATAACCCTCTACTGAAGTACTAGTGCATTGGAATAATCTACCACTTGAAGACGCCACATGGGAACCATATGAGGAGCTGAAAACCCGGTTCCCTAAGTTCATGGAATCTAAGCCTTAAGGACAAGGCTAATTTAAAGAGGGCGGGTCTGTTAGGACTCTAGCTAGGAGAGTCCTAATTGAGAGGGACATTCTGTTAGGACTCTAGCTAGGAGAGTCTTAATTGAGAGGGACATTCATGTAGGAGATTTTTTCTTAGAGAAGAATTAGGAGTTGTAAGGGAATAGGAGTCTTGAGTAGGAGTCCTATTCGGAATTAGGGTTTAGAAGCCCTATAAATAGTCATGTATTCCTCCTCTTTTCTTAAGCAATAGATGAATCTTTTCTGCAGCCTTTGAGCAGCAACTTGGAGGGAGGAACCCCTATAGAGTTATAAGGAGGCCGATCCCCTAAAGAGATCAACCCCAAGTTTAGAATCTGCAAGGGTTCTAATAGCATCATACTCAAAAAGTGAATCAGGGTAAACTATTAACCATTCTTGATTAATCAGACATCTATCGAGTCGAGCCATTATTTTTCTATTAGCAGCACCTTGATTACTCCAGGAGAGCCAATTACCCACAGATTTCATATCAGTCAATGCAGCAGTATCTATGTAATCATTAAAACTCGGAAGCTGACTTTCTGAAAGCTGTCTACCCCCCACTTTTTCATTTGTGTATCGAACAGTATTAAAGTCACCAAGATCAATCCAAGGTACATTAAGACAGCCATCTGCAATGTTAGTTAGATCAGACCACAATGTATTTCTTTCTTGCATACTGTTTGAAGAATATATACCAGTGAAATTGAATTGACAGCCATTCTTTTTGTCCTCTACCCTAAGATGAATGAATTGATCAGTAGCAGAAATAAACCAAGCATTAATAGAGTTAGGATGCCATAAGACCCATATTCTACCAAAAGTTTCATTTGAGTCATTGGTAAACAGTTCTGTGTCCGGCCATATTAAATTCTTTTGAGCTTGAACGCGTGATTGTTTAATTTTCGTTTCCACTAGAATAACAATATCACATGCGGCAGACTTGATTATTCTATTGAGCTCCTGACATTTCTCAATCTTATTAAGTCCACGAACATTCCAGCATGTTATCTTCATCAGTAATAGACAAATGAAAAAGGTGGTAAGACATTCATCCTACGACTTTATTTGGACTGTACCATCCTTTTTCTTATCCTTTGGTTTTGTATTTTCCTTCCACACAATATCCTTACCTTTTATGGCTTTATTTCTATATTTATCCACTTCATCTACAACTTGCAGATGTTTAAACTTTAAAATACCTTGAATTATGTGGTCTTGATTGGTAGGGTTTGTTGAAGCATGATCAGATTGTTGCGGCACAATATCTTGGTTAGTACTTGTTGGAACAGTCTGGTTAGAGAGGTTTGTTGGGGCATGAGTTTGTTAAGACAGAATATCCTTGTTGGCGATGTTTGTTGCGGCCTGAGTTTGTTGAGAAAGAATATCCTTACTAGCGAGATTTGTTTGGGCCTGAGTTCGTTGAGCTATTATGGACGGATCCAAAGATATTGGAAGAGATGAAGTTCCTGACTTATGCTTCTCCTGTCCACTAGTACCATGGGAAACTTCTGTTGTGGAAGACTCAGACATTATAGGAAGAGGTAAAGTTTTGGATTTGTCCTTCTGTCCGCGGTGCTGTCCTTGCGAGTCGGAATGCTCAATAGTCTTCGCCACCATCGGTGCTACTGCCATTAGAGAAGACTCGCTTTGTTGCTGAGGCGCTTGACATGGCCGATAGACCTTTGTGATCGGTTTTGGAGTTTGCTGACAAGCTCCATTTGCCTGACCAAAAGATAAGCAATGCTGATATCGTTGTGGCTTCCAGGAATATGAGACATGTACCTTCCGAGTGTTCCCATCAAGATCACGATAGAAAACCTCATTTGGAAGATCTTCGTCGGAAGAAACCAGTACACATGCTCGTGCAAATGCTAATCTCATCTGAGCTGCTGTTGCTTTGTCGATGTAGAGTGGCTATCCCAGAGTGCTGCATAACTTTGTAATAAAACATCGACTCCAAAGATGTAGAGGAAGACCTTGAAAGGATACCCATAATGGAATAGACTGTAGGCTATCTAACTCCAAACGGACATCAGGAGACCAGCGTCGTAGAATCATTGGATGGCCGCGAATAGTCCAAAATCCTTCAAGGACCCGTTGTAAATCTTCTTCAGAGTATAGCTTGCAAACAAAGAATCCGTTCTCCAGCATATGAAGATCAAATGATGATATTCCCCATCGAGTTTTGATAAATGAGGATAGTGGGAAATAAGATGTTTTGAGGATAGTGATAGGTCTCATCATTAAGCATGATCATTATGCATTACTTCAAATCAAAAATGATTTCATTTATTTTCAAAATATTTATCATGATAGAGCATATAGGCCAAAGAAACTATTAAACATAAAGCATATTCATCAATGATGGTTTCATAGAGTATAAAGTATTTTCAACCAAAATCATTTGTTATTTATTGTAGTCATACATTTTTCTTTTTATGTGAATCTATCTTTTCATGCTTAGTTTGCATACAAAAGTCGTGCATCATTTTCAAAAACAACTTTCATCATGGTATAAATCAATAATCAATAAATCGTAAAAGATCATGATGGAAATCATCAATAATCAATAAACTATAAATTATCCAAAACTCATCATCATCATGCATAGATTCAAAAAATAAATTTATTAGGCATGATATCATATTTCATAAGGCATTTTTAATCAAAATCATTTTGTTTATCATAAACATATAATTTTCATGATTATTTTCAAAATTACTAGAATGATAAGCATGATTTCTAAATTTTTTATTTTCATGTAATTTTTAAGAAAATTAATCCTAAACTAAATTAAAAATAACTCATGAAAAGTATTATGTAATTTCAAAATAATTCAAGAGAGTTGAGTTACTTACCTTGTAGTCGAAGCTCGTCAAAGCCCAATTCGTCATTTCACCTTTGGAAGTTTTTGATTCATCCTTGGTTGCCTTCCTCTTCTTTGGCCTCTTCCTCCGTTCAAGTTCATTGTTTATTTTAGATTTTTGTTAAATAAACTTATTAAGATTTAGTGTTCGAAGTTCAAGTTCATCATTGTCCTCATCACTTGAGTCATCGCACAAGTGGTATTCATTTGTCCGGAGTTCCAAATCCTTCCTGTTCTTTGGAAGGTGATTTTGTTCATCATGTGTATTCTGCACCATTTCATATGTCATCAACGAACCAATTAGTTCTTCAAGTGAAAAAATATTTAAATCTTTTTTTTCTTGTATTGTGGTTATTTTAGGATCCCACCTTTTTGGAAGGGATCTTAAGATCTTGCTTACGAGATCAAAATTTGAAAAATATGACACGGGAGTGTCTAATTTGCTACAATCTGTTCGTATGGACCATACTGATAATATGATATTTTTTTCAGCCAACAATGTTGCTACATAATCTTCAACTCAGCCTACTCAGATAAGACAGCTCATCAGCATATTCCCTGCACAAAGGAATACATTAATGGTATTGGTTGGCAGCTGTAAAGCTGTATCATGGTACTTTTCTTCATGACTAAGGAATACATTAATGGAGTTGGTTGGCAGCTGTAAAGCACTTAATTTCAAAATTTCCTATGCATGAAGGGTTGTTTCATGCACTAGTATTTATTTTGGGGTTTAGGGCTTAGAAAGGACTTTAGAAAACTGAGGATATTGGCAGAAGCTCTCTTGGAGTGCTCTTTTGAACTCTGTATCTCTTGGATGTATCCTTGAGTGGTGAGTCTTTTGCTTTCAGTTCTGTATACTTGTTTATTGTCATTAGGGTAGTGATCTTTCTGTATCCCTTTTGATTTTAAACTTGGTGGTGAGCGATTTTTCGTTTTACCAAAGTTTCATCAAGAGTTCGTTCCTTGCCTTCTATGACATTTTCTATCTGAACAACTATTCTATTGGTGTTCTTTCGAAATCCATTATGTATTTTTACCCTCCCTGGTATCAGTTTGGTATCAGAGCTAAAGGCTAAAGATCATGGCAAGGCGGAATGGAAAAGATGTAGTTGGTGAAGGTAGCGACCATGAAGATGACGCTGAGTCGTTGAGGCTGCAGCTACGAAAATTGCTACGTAGCCTACAAGAAAAAAATAAAATAATCGATGAACTTCAAAGTAGACACAACTAGCATAAAAATGACGCTTGAGAGTTTACTTCTGATGATGATACACCTCATCTTCCAAGGGAGTCGAGAAGATGTCCGAGAAGAAATGAAGTCCAAGACGAGTGGCAGAATAAACATAACCCTAGATTTTATATTCCAGAATTTGAAGGTAAAATAAATATTGATGACTTTATTGATTGGCTTAATACAGTAGAAAGAATTTTTGATTTTCATGAACCACTAGAACAAAAGAAGGTCAAACTTGTGGCACTCAAATTCAAGCGGAATGCAGCTTTTTGGTGGGAAAATTTGAAATGTTGACATTAAATGATGTGAGCAAGCTGGCATTAAAAGTTGAAAAGCAATAGAAGTTTGAAAAGAGTTTTCGGTACGGCTCAAAAGAAGGATATACAAAAGGAGGAAGTTCCAAGCCTACTGTTCAAAGCAATGTGATATCGAAGGTGCAAGAAAAGGGTGAAGAATCTGCTGGCAGCAAAAAAACACCTAATTCTTCTACCCCAAGTGGCCGAAAATGCTTCAAATGTCATGGTTTTGGGCATATCGCATCAGATTGTCCAAATAGGAGGATTGTAACTTTGGTTGAAGATCATAGTGATGGTGGAGAAGATGAAACTGATGACGAACCAAAATACGATGATGATGAGGAAGAGATTACTTATGTTGATCATGGTTTGTCTATTGTATTGCAACGTAGTTTACAAGTGTCATATGTGGCCGACGATGAAAGTTGGGTGAGAAAAAATGTGTTTCACACTAAATGCACTTCTCTTGGCAAAGTATGCTTGGTGATCATTGACAGCGGCAGCTTTGAGAATGTGGTATCTTTGAAGATGGTACAGAAGCTAAAGTTAGACACCATCCCTCATCCACATCCATACCAGTTATGTTGGCTGCAAAAAGGAAATGACATCAATGTAACTAAAAGATGTTTAGTTTCATTTTCTATTGGCAAGTATTATAAAGATGAAGTATGGTGTGATGTTGCTCCTATGGATGCTTGCCATTTACTGTTGGGAAGACCTTAGCATTATGATAGAAGGGTGTTGTATGACGGTTACAAACATACTTATTCTTTTAAGGTGAATGAAAGGAAGATTATTTTAGCTCAATTACAACCATCCGAAATCAGTGCACCAAAAAAGAAAGTTAGCGCATTTATGTCCTATGGTGAATGCAAAGATGAATTAGACAAGGGTGGTCATGTTATGGCTCTACTAGTAGTAGAAGAAAATGAACAACACAAGGAGACACCAGAAATCATGAAACAAATCTTAGAAGAGTTTGAAGATGTTATATCAGAAGAGATTTCACATGGCCTTCCACCCATGAGAGATATCCAGCATCACATTGATCTTATTCCGGGAGCTGTTCTACCTAATAAGGTAACATATAGAATGAGTCCCAAGGAGCATGAAGAACTTCAAAGGCAAGTTGATGAATTGGTGAAAAAAGGGTTAATCCGGGAGAGCATGAGTCCTTGTGCGGTTCCAGCCTTGTTAGTTGTCACGCCGCCCCCCCCCCCCCCGAATTTTCAGTTCCAGGAGGTGTGACCCTGTCTAAAATCAATTATATTATAATTCATCATCAATTCAATCCAGGATCCAATCTAACAATTTGAGGATACTAAGAATGATTCAAAATCAATATTCACAATTCATAAACCTATACGTTACATAAATCATTATCCACTTCACTCAAAGATTCGAGAAATCTAAAGGCAACTCAACTAAACATCAACCACAACACAAATCCATAATCATAGAAATATATACAATCACAAAAAAGAAAATTATTTACCATGAGTTCTTATCCTTATACAATTTAAACTTATCATTCCATACACAAGAGCGGTCCTTTAAACTTTTACAACACATAAGTATCAACATATCCTTAACATTACATCAGAAGTAAAGTTTACTAAACAACAAAAACCATCATCCAACAAAATTAGCTCAAAAATCTTCTAGCCTTTCACTGCTTTAACCCAATTCTAGCTTTTCAGTGCGTGACAAGCTACCCTGAAAAATTTATATAGCAACGGGGTGAGCATAAAGAGCTCAGCAAGTGTCTAACATATCCATGGCGATAGGAGAAGTTCAAG
>NW_008991763.1:0-44028 GCF_000313855.2 Musa acuminata subsp. malaccensis
GTTTGTAGTCGTAGCTTGGCCTGGCCACTCAGATGATAAATGACTTATCTTTACCCTATACACACTCAGTATACAAACATTATAAGAAATTACCATGAAATTGATTCTATCTTATTATAGGATGGATGCCACTTACTGAACTGAACCGCTTAACTAGAACTGGTGATTCTCTTAGTTTACCATATGGATTTCAAGGATGAGTGACCACCCAGAGCAGAGGACTTACCTTCAAAGGTATTCCAACAGCTACGAAAGATCTTCCTACTTCCTGACTTAGATCAAAGCCTGTAAGAGATTTACCAAGCCAACACCAGACTTGAGCGAAGTTAATTAAGTTATAGGAGCACTAGGTATAGAAGAACGTGTGACCAAGATTCCGCACCCAGTAGAAGCCTAAGAATAGGGCTAGCACATCCAGTAGAAGAATGAGAATGAAACTAGAATAATATAACCCTAGCTACCTTAGCTACAGTAGCCGAACACAGGACTTGTTCATAACTCTACCGAACTCCTATCTATACCTCTGGGCTCTGTCAACTAAGTCAGATCTTTGAACTCCGGCTCCTCTCTGGCTCTGTAAACTAACAACTCCTCTCCTCTGTCAACTGGCAACAAAGAATTCTGAAACGTCAACTTACCTTCCAACTCTTCCCCGACCGAAGAAGTTTCTACCTTATCTAACTCACCCTCCAACTCTGTTTCTACCTTATCTAACTAACCCTCCAACTCTGACCCTGCCCTCGTATTGGAATGAAGAGTAGAATCCGTTTTCCTATCATCTGTTTTCCTTAATAAGAAAGATCTCATTTCTCTAGCGCCAAGTAACTACTACAAAAACATAGCTGCAAATAGATGTATTATAAACTCGTTATTCCGGGAGTCCTAATTAATAGCGTCAGCGAGTTCAAAAGCGGTAGGAGTCCCATACTCCCCAGGTTGATTCTCTTTTATTGCAACCCCATTGATTCATTATTTAGTTAGCTTATATTAATTATATGTTTATTTATATTCCATTTTCTAGTAGTTCATTAGATACACATGGTCGAAAAAGGGCTACTTTCTATTTGTGTTTAGCGAAAAGCAGCTTTACTTTTTCTTGATTATAGGCTGTTTGTGTCGGTGTTCATTCCCATGTTTCTTGTTTATTCTTCTCTAAGTGTTCGTTAAGTAACATCCCTATGAGTTAGTATTCTGAGTCAAGTTCATTGCTACCTATGCTATTGATACAATCAAATATAGTATGGGGTTCCATATGTCAATTGAGGTTAATCTGAGTCACCTCCAAACACAGCTCTTATAGTAGTACCACTTATTCTTATATCCTATAGGGGCGTTAATTCCTCTAGTGGTTTTGTTGGCTAGCAAGTAAGGCTTGTGAACCGATGCGGATAGTCAGATTTCATCCCCGGTGCGTTGAGTCAGACTTTTCTTACTGAGCTCACTGCCTCCCTCTGGATTCCAACTCTACTGGGTCATTCCCGTACAGCTTCTTTTGGTTCGTGTACTCCTTTACATTGGATCCTTACTTTCTATCGGTATCCCAAAGACATAACTTGTCATTACTCTTAATAACCTATCTTATAGCTCTGGTCTTATAGCTTCCGATCTTCTAGTTCGAGGCTAATTGATGGTTTCATTCTGATTAGTATAAACAGTGGTTCCATTCGTATTAGTTCTACTTTTTCCTTCAGTTTATTGGTCGTGTCAGACTCCACCCAGTAAGCAAGACTCTAAGAAGTCACTCTTGATCTTAATGTACTCCCCAGCTACCCATATTTTGGACTTATTAGTTTGATTCCCGAGTTCCATTATTGAGTTTCGAGCCGAATTCCTATGTTCTGCTTTAAGTATTGCTTTCCCTATTCCGATTCTTCCCCAGAGGGTTAAGCCTTATACTTCTTAGCTCAATTCTTATCGACAGTAGCAGAATTCCGGAGGCCCAAACACCACCACACTAGTTGTTGGCTGACTTTCCCCGCCATATCTCTGGTTTTAGTCGGATACTTAGGAGTTGATTGAGTTCGGACTTCCTACCCCGGCAAACCATTCCTATAATAATGAGTGCAATTGCTAGTTCCCAGTGCGAGTATTTTCCAGTATAGCTTCATTCCTATCAGCAACGGTTCTATTCTCTTATATAAGGAGAAAGTATGGAGTTCCTTGTCCGTATGCCCTTGTTACATCCTTGTATGGGGTAGTTTTCTTACTTGTTCCCGGGTTTATTCCTATAAGTAGTAGCTCCGTTCTTAATAGTCGTAGGTGGGGTTTAAAGGCAAGGAAAACATACTAATAGATAGGAAGGTAAGGCTCACTGGCAGGAGACATAGGCTCATAGGTCGCGGGTGTAAGCTTAATAGACAGCTCAAACGCTTTTAGAGTATAAGTCTTTACTAATTGATGATTTCCTTATTGTAAGATAAAGTATTAGGAGCACTGGTTATAGGCTCATAAGCTGTAAGACAAAGATCCAGATCGGTAGTCCAAGAATACAAGTAGGAAGTTTCGGACCGAAAGCATGGAGTAAAAGAGTTAGAACCGGGCAAGTAAGCTTTGGGTTCAGGGAAAGCAGACTTCGAACAGGTAGCAGGGGGCTTTATAGGTAGTGAAGCAAGGGTGCCGGGAAGGAGTATTAGAATCAAAGTCACAATCCACAGAATAGTAGCTCTCGGCGCCTATAGTAAGATAAAGTCAAGTAAGGTTCCCAGTTAGTCGTGTCAGTTTTCAAGCAATAGGAGTATACGAGTGGACAAGTGAACTAC
Source organism: Musa acuminata subsp. malaccensis (assembly GCF_000313855.2). Lineage (NCBI taxonomy): Eukaryota > Viridiplantae > Streptophyta > Magnoliopsida > Zingiberales > Musaceae > Musa > Musa acuminata. The sequence goes on from NW_008991763.1 coordinate 2,760, forward strand.
TAGATTCAAGCTAAGGGTAGGCTAACAGCCCAGAGGGGAACGTTAGACTCATTGGCATCAGTTAAAGAATGCAAGTAAGTTGCGGAAGAGCGCTTGGAAGCGGGGTAAGGCAGTCCGTTTTGTAGTGAAGAGCGACAGGCTACTCGTTTGAAATACATAATTCCAGAAGTATAAGTAGCGGACTAATTAAGTAATAGGCATCAGCCTTGTTTGCCATTTTGGTTATCAATGATCGAATTCCCAGTTGCTTTTTCAAGAATTATAGATATATTAGCTCGATCGCTTTGTTTTGAGGTTAAGGTACAGTGGAGCAGGGTCCCAGGTCAGTAGCTTAAGAGTGAAATGAATACAACGGGTTTAGTTAGAGCAGTGTGAGTTTGGGAGGTAGGCTCATAGGCCCGGTATACAAGGGTTCAAGGTGTTGCATCTTTTTCATTAGTTTTGAAAGAATATGCGGCAGACTAAGAGGAAAAGCGGGACAGCTTTTGGACCAGTAGCTAAAGAATAGAAGAAGGATATTTAAGGCTTAGCATCAGTAGTAGTGCAACCTATTATATTATAGGTCGTATATAAGCTTTCAACGGGCAAGCGAGGCTTAAGCGAGTAAGGACAGACTCACTAGAATCCAGTAGTCAAAGAGTGAGGTCGGATCCACTAGAGAAAGAATGAAAGGCACTAGGGCACCGGACTAACGCGCAACATGAGTAGTAGCTTGTTGAATGCAAATACGGCGGGGGATAGTAAGCATAAAAGCCAGTAGTAAAGACAGGTGCATAGTCGAAGTCAAGCTTTAAGGCAATGGATGTAAGAACCAAAGCAAAGGGATATAGTCTAAGCTGTAGTAGAGCCGGTTTTTATGCCAGTGTTTGAAGAGTCAAAGTCCTTAAGGTCAGGCTTCAAAGCACTAGTGGAGTTCTTTTGTTTACTAGCTCGGTTCTCACTTGACCAAACCCATCTTCCTGCTCGGCTTGACCCAACCTATCTCTCTGCTCTCATTATTGCCCCTAAGAATAGTATGCTTACGATTAGTATGCTTACCAGGTGCGCCCTAGCCTTAGAGCTCGGCATCAAAGAGTGAAAGAAGCAAGTAGAAGACTTTAAGGGGGGCGAGCATAAGCAAGACTGCCCGGCGTACCCTAATTCTTCTATCTCTTTCTTCTGATACTGGCGCCGCTGATACTAATACAGATTACTACTCCTTCTGCTCTTTATTCTTATTAGATTATCTTAAAGTAGATTATATTGTATACAATTGAATTCTTATTTGTCATAGAAAAACGATATCTGGAATTGAAACACATCCACCCAAAGGAGAAACAAACAAACCCACCCTATTGATTGAAACCAAACCAAAGTAGGGCAAAAGAAAACCCTATAGCCACCTAACCTAGAGCTACCATTCACTCAGTCAACGGGCGAGGCGACATCACACCCGCACAAGAGCTATCGAGTGAAATAGAAATAGCAGTTGTTTGCTACTTAAAGAGAAAACGAGAGCTGGTTTTGAACCCGAAAGAGCTCTGCCTTTAACTCACTACCGCACCAGAACACAAAACTTAGTAATAAACAGACAATAAATACCGATCTTCTCACTTGGGCAAAAGCCTATAACTGCTGCTAACTATACTCGAACTACCGAGCCAGATCCTTACTACGCTTACTTCTATTCTTTATCCACTTGACCAGTAATCCTCACTTTCCAAACCAATACCCTTGTCTCTTAGCCCACTGCTACTTACTTTCAGGCTTAGCATTCTATCTTGCATTCTATCTTGGTCATTTCATCATTATGGAATTGAGTATTCATTTCACTCATATTTATGAGCATGTGAGGTACGTCGTACGGAACTAGACTCGAACCCGTGAATCCAACAAACTGATAGGAAATCCACTATTGCTATTAGGATGACCCTCCCCTACTTGCTTGAATACTGATGTCAACAATACTTTGACTTATCACTAGGGAAACTGACTATAAGGGCTAACTCTCACTCTTTACTTATGAACAGGAACTGTCAACTTTGAACTCACACCCGAAACTGACAATAAGGGCACCGAACTACCCTTCCTCTCTAGCCCGAACTCCCCTTTAAGAACCGACCCGCCAAACTTGTATAGTACCAAACTCACCTCAATACTAGACTTATTAGCTAATAACAAAGATGCTAAAGAAGAGAAGCTACATCCACTACCTTCACCCTGACAGGCTAAGCGGATGAGCGTACCAAGGGACTTACTGACCAAAGCTGCTAACTAATGCGACTCCAGACAATCTACAACTCTGGATTCCTCGCAACAAACAAGCTACCAACAAGCAACATTGAGTATAGAATCAATATGGTATATATAATATGAAAACACTTCTATACTAACTATAGGTGTCGCGCTCACGTATGAGTTATTAGAGTTCGTTGCTTCTTTGTTGCGCTTACTGAGTTATTAGGAAACTGAAACCACCTTACTGCAGTAGCTGTAGTAGTAGCAGTAGGAATAGTGGCCAAATATACTTCATTCATTCGTCTTAGTAGTCTTAGTGATGTAGTATACCTTCGTTACCTTCCCTTAGTCCCATGCAGTAGTCGGATTACCTTCGTTACCTTCCCTTAGTCCCAACACAGCTGACATCAAGCATTCCTCTCTTAAGTAATCCCTTGAGGCGAGATAAGCCTAAGACCTGATAATGCGGCATCCACCCACCCGCTTTAAGGACCGAGCTACCCACATTGAAGGTGCTGAAAGTCTAACTATTAACAATAAATGATTTCGGCATCTACCGTAGCGCAGACCGAGCCACATTGAATGAAGGTGCTGAAAGTCTAACTATAACAATAAACGATTGAAAGATCTAGCTTGTAATTAGCCAACCCTTCTCTCTATCACTCCTTTGGAGGAAAGACCGGTATAATCATTCTCTAACGCGAGAAAGCAACTACTTGAACAAAGAAAGAAGGCAGGCAGCGAGGTTAAGGAATGCTATTAAGACTCGATTTAGCTACACCTTATAGAGCTCCATTAAGCCAAGCAAGAAGTCAATTGTGGTTATAGTAGCTAGCTCAATAGCGGATAGAGATGCAGCCTCAGAAGCCGAAGCAAGATCCGGTGAGGAAGCTGTGCGCAAGCAAGTACTAATATTCTACGGGTATTATTAAGGGTCTTCATGAAAGTATAGTTCCAGAATCCGCTGGTAAAGAATCCTTATATGTTTCCTCGGCGCGTAAGGGAGCTCGTTAAGTCTTTCTTTAAGTTGAAGCATAGATCCAATTCAGAACTGGAAGTAGGGGTTGGGCAAAGGTCAAACAATACCCATCCATCTAATCTACCTCAGGCAACAAAGACATATGAAACAAGGGGTGAAAAGACAGATTCCACTCTTCCTCTAACTGGAACTGGGGATTCCACTCTAAAGTCACTACTAACCAAGCAACTACGAAGGCCAAGTCGACAACAACACTAGTTTCTTTCGCAACGTCTTTCGAAAGGGCTCAAACCTTTTCTTATAGTTTCTAAGCACCAATACGGGCTCAAACCCTTTCTTATAGTTTCTAAGCACCAATACTAGACTTGACTCGAATTCCATACTCTCCGCTTAGTATTGCAGCCCGAACTCCCGTAAGTAAAGAATTAGATTGAGCTGATGCTGATGCATGACGTCTTGTTTACCTTGTCTCATTTCTATTTGACTCTCTTGCTCTTGCTGGGCATCTCATCTTTTCTCTCTTAGAACTCGTAAGTCAAACAGGAATCTTTCTTGCACCCGACGAAAACAGGACATTCTCTGGTCGACTTAGCGCTTGCAGCAGATTTCCTTTCTACAGCGACCTAAACTCATAAGTCAGAATGGAATGGAAGTGAAGAGCATCAGGTGGGTAAGTTATCTTCTTCTATAATACATACATAATGATTCTTTAGTCCTAATCTAGAGCGGCAGGGAGCTTAGAGACAAGCTACGTAGTTACCAAGTGCTGAGGCGTTCAGTTTAGCGAGGAAAAAGGGATGCAGTGTGTGGTTAGGTTTACTCATATCTATCTTTCTTGGTGGGGGCGCTATCAAATACTCTTTCCTTCGAGTTGAGTTCACGAAAACAGTACTTATTCTGTGTCCTGCGGCTTTATTCCATATTAGGAACTACGGAACGCGCTAGATTCAATTAGTTCTCTGTCTTCTCGTAAAGAAACAAGTAAATAAACTCCTTCCCTTTGATTTGGAATTGAACCGCTCGTCGACAACACTGGCACCCAAGGAGACTCCACCTTAGTACACCGCTTGCATTGACTTTCCGCTTGCTTCATCTCTCGTTGACTTAACTCGCACCGCTACTGCACCCAAAACTATTACTACAACTCGCTACCGCACCCCAACCAAAAAGTATTACTACTTGCTTCTGTCGCCTGCATCCTCACTGACACTTCACTTTAATGCATTGATTGGACCACTACAAGGGGCTGAATAAGGCCAGCAACTACTCATTAAGTAATTAAGGGAAAGCACTACTCGGCACAGATATAATTCCTGAGCTGGGCGCATTTCTTTAGTTGGGTACAGAAAGATGGATATTCGAATTAATAGCAGTCAGGTTACTTACTTACATAAGTTGTTGTGCACATTCTTTGATTTCGTCTTGTGCCCTAGAGAGAGAGATAGTTTGAAAGTGAGATTCTTTCTATTGGTGCTATTGGAGTTGCAGGGTGCGTTGAGCCAGCAGTAACCAGTGAAGGAAGCAATGCTGTTTAGAGTAAGGGAAGTGAATCAATTGTATACTTTGTCGTTCAATTCCATTCTATAGTTTGCTTTCCAGAGTTAACCTGTGCCCTTAAGTAATTGCCCGTGTTTTAGTGAGTGACTGAGTTAGTTGTTTCATGAAATACAGTAACTTGGCGCCTACTAGCTATGTCTTTTAAGAATCCTACTTGCTATGTGTTTGTTTGTGAGTTCAAAGAGACAGAGCCAGGGGTTTAGGATCAGAGAAGAGCCAGCCCCTCTTGCTACTCGGGATGGCGCCCTCAACTCTGGTATGGAATTGAAGTTAAGAGCACAGAGGCAGCGAGGGAATCAAATTCAAGTTGTTTTTGTTCACAGAGGTATGACAGCAGGGCCGCTCTTTCTCTAGCCTAAGCTTCCTATGACTTTCAACGAGCATCCCTACTTTCTATGAGCCTCATTCAGGTATCATTCAACGAGCATCCCTACTTTCTATCTTAACTACTGGAATTCACAGGAGCAGTAGTACCGGAGTTACAGAGCAAGAGGGTAAATCTTATAGGCAGAAATGACTTATAAAGACAGTTTCTTAGCTTAATGGGAAATACTTCTAAAAACATCTTGGCGATGAGAAATCATGCTATTTTAGTGTATAGAAATGAGTTACCTAACTGCATCTTTAGTTGGCGAGGGGGGGAAGCCTTGAGACAGTAGTTTCAGAGTGACCTAAGGCTGATGGGGGAAAGTCAGATGTGAGATCCGGAGTGTCAGTTTGCTAGTAAGGAGTAGCTTGGTGGACTGGAAGTATTAGGATTGAGTGCCCACTAGCAGAGTCTTATTAGAGCTCGGGTCATACAAGAATGAAAGCAGAGTCATCATTGCATAGGAATCAATGCGTGGTTTGCAGGGGTATGAGAACCGACCTCGTCCATTAGCTTGCCCGACCCTAGGGCTACCTATTTACAACCCTATGAATGGAAACTAAGAATGACAGAGGAGAGTTTCAGTTTGCAAGTAAACATCCAAGTTTGCAAATACAGATGTGAGATAAGGAGTCTATAACGCCTCAACACCGACACATAGAAACAAGGAATGAAAACAGAAAGTAGGAATTACAGAATTGAAAGCGAGGAGAGGTTTAGTTGAAAGTACGAATTCAGGTATAAGAGATGCTCTAGTCCAGAGGATAGGTTTTACTAATTTCTACTAATTTCATAGGCAGAGTCAATTACTGGCTTTGAAGCTAGGTAAGAGATCTTTGTTGGCAAGAAATAAGTAAACTAGTGAGTGAAATACATTTCATACAAGAACTGCGGAGTTGCTGTAAGTCCAGACTACTACTTGTTGGGGCAAGAACCACATTTGAATAACAGACCTCCACTCCAGGCATCTAGAAAGCTGCCCTTGAGTCACAGAATGAAACTAAGAACTATAAGTAAGGTAGAGAATAACTATATGTAAGGTAGAGAATAACTATAAGTAAGGCAGAGGCCATTATAGTAAGGCTCTAGTTGCATTCCCTGTTCCTGTGCTAAAGTAGGGTTAGGGTGTTGTAGTCAAAGAATGAAACCACTATTGCATCTAGTTTACTTACCACAATTAGTACATCTGATACTAACCCACCGGAGGCTCACTAATGAGTAGTTGATTGGCGAGATGAATTAGGAGAATTGCCTGTTCCAGGCGAGGGAAAGTGGAAAGTTTCGTTGAGAGTGTTGGTGCTCTAGCCCTAAGTCTAGTAAAGTTGTACTTAGAAGCAGTTAGAAAGCCAAGTTCGGGACGGGGTTGCCCTTATATCAAGTCCAGTTCATAAGAATCAAACTAATATTACCAAGAATCAGAATTTCACCCTTATTATAACCCGTAACAGAATGAACAGAATCATTAGGGGTAGTGGTCTCGCTTTCGATAAGATCTGATAACTTGACTTGGTATAGCCGGTTTTCTTCTGTAGTTTTCTACCTTCCGTAGTTTCTTGTCTTTGAGTGGAATTCTTCCTTTCAAGTTGAGAGCGCAGTTACCCTCTTAATTGACTTTCACTAACTTATACTTACCAGTTGCATTCCGTATTTGTTGCTCTAGTCGCTGGGTGTGATATTAGAGATTCCAAAGCAGCTTCTTATCTCGGGTGTTAGAGATGATAAAGCTTGTATATTTAAGGATATAGAAAGGCAAGTCTCTTTCCGTTCTTGAACCAGTAAAGAAGCTAGTTCAAAGGCTAAGGATACCCCTTATAGTAAATGGCTAGTCTAGTCCGTTTACCAAACCCCGGGCAAAGTGAAAGTATACTTATCCTAGAAGGGACCTTCACATAGACATAGGTGGACGGGTGCAAGTACTGCTCTTGTAAGGAGTGAGTTTACTTCAAACTGTCGGAATTGAGAAACTAAGATTCCAATAGTTGCCCTTATTTTAAGTCGCAGAGGTTGCCAGCAGCTTAGCTTGTTTCAAGTTTCCAGTGGAGGTCAGTTAGAAAAGTGGAGTGGAAAGTAGAGTTAAGGGGGAAAGTCCTGTGTGCAAGTTCAATTTAGAATATACCAACACAGTAGAAGTATAGTATAAGAAAACATAGTCTAATTTCATATAGGAGAAAGGATGAAACAAAAGAATAGATTGAGTCAGCTACCCCAGAAAAAGGAAAGGAATGGGAGCTGTGCCAAGCCTGAGTGAAAGCGTTAGTCCGGCCTTGGTTCATTCTTGCATTCAGTAAAGGAGATAGTATTAGTGATTCGGGCCAAGTAACAAGAGTAGTAAAGAGGAAAGTAGTTTCATTATAAGTGTAATACCAGCAAGCCCTATCCATTTGACTTATTGATTGAATTCTGTGTTTCATATCCGTATTTGTTTACAGAGCCAGAGAAGAGGAGAGATTCTCCATTAAGTACTGGCTCGGGTGCTTGTGTTAAGCATAGAATAAAGCTATCTCCTTTTTAGGCTTGGCCCCTCCTAAATGATGGATTATCTTTATATATGATTCCACTCGGGAAACTCGGTCTTCTACTAATTCTACTAGTCGTTGCTTGTCTATCTGTTCCTTGGCTGAGTGTCTTGGCTGTTAGAGTGCATTTGAAACCCATATCTGTAGGGTCGGTAACTACCCTTGTGCTAGTGCTCTCAAGTAGGAAAGGAAGAATAGAAATAGAATCATTAGCCAGAGGGGACGAACTGTTGCTGAGCTATAAACAAAAGAAGAAAACCGGCTTCTGAACCATGTGTGCAAGATAAGAAAGTATTGACTCGGCATAGAAGCGGGAAGGAACTCAACTTCAAGTCGAGGTAAGTAAGCAGTTAGAGCAGACCTGTAGTTAACATCCACTCAGTCAGGGAATGTGCTAGATGTCAATGACAATGAAGTATTATTGGTGCGGGTATAAGTGGTGGATCGAATGCAAGGGAAGCTATGAAAGCTATCCGGCAAGGAAGCAAGCTTGAGTCGAGGTCGGGGTTAACACTTATAAGAGTGCGGGTAGGGCTTTCCCCTTGTAATAGAGTTTAGGTCGGGCAGGTACGAAATACTTGTTAGTCAGGTTGACTTACTTGCTAGTTAGGGTGTGGGTATGGCTTGGCTTGTGTCATTCTGTATTGGTAGTCAGAGGAGAGTCGACTTGCCTAGTGTCTTGGCTGTTGCCATAGGTATGGTTATCGGAGTGAGTTTGTTAGTGTTAGTAGAGGCTTTCAGCACCTTGCTTCTTTTCATTTCCATTGGAATGTTCTGCTTTTCTACAGTACAAAAGCCTTATGAATTAGTATTGGAAAGCTCTTTCCTTTCCTTGCATTCGGCATGGTTTTGGGACTTAGGCGGAGCCGTACCTTTACCTTCTTGGGGTTTAGGCCGATACTCATGTCTATCAATAACAGCAACTGGGGCAAGTGAACTTTAGCTATGAATGGAATCATGGTGCAAATGAACTTATTAACTCAACTCCGAAATACATAGACAGCTTATGTCCTATGCCTTCTTTAACAGGTAGGGGACTATAATCAATTCATAAAAAGTCGTTAAGTCACCTTCTTGCTGAGTTTTTCCACCAAGCAGACCTGAGATAGAAGTCCAACCTTAAACCTAATTTCACTTCAAGTACTAAAAACAAGTAAGTGGGATCCCGCCTAGGCAATTCAATAGAAATACATTAGGTGTTTTCCCTCATTGACTATTTTCTTAAAAGGAAAGACAAAAGGGGGTGACAAGACCAGCGCAGCACGCCCGACTGGAATATTGACTATCCCGTAGAACAGAACTGACCTAGTCACTCGTTAAGGAGCTGGTAATCATGGAATATAGTATATGTAGGTTTAGGTCTTCCTAGAGCGAAGCCACATGTGTTTTATACGTTCTGATCCGACATTAAGAATGATTTACTTCACTTCATCCGCGAGTAAGGATAGCCCATTACGAGGTTCCGTTTCAAGGGAACAGTCTCAAGCGCGAGTCAATCAGTATCTGGGTGCGAGTGCGGTTAAAAGCGGTTCCATTATCTTTTCCGTTCTGGTTTTGTATCCGATATAAGCCGAATGCAAGTAAGGGTAAGGCGAGAAATCAATAAGGGAGTTTCACCTGGAAAGATAGAGCAGGGTATAAAGCTTTCACCGCTAAGTCTCAAGAGAGGATTGAGCTCGAGAATCAGAATCCGCTGTTACCCTGTTGAGTGAGACTTTGATACAGTAATTTCATTATGACTTTTTGCCGAGAATAATCCGTAGAAAGATGAAGTTTCGAGTGGTGGCGAAAAGAAGCTAGTTGAGTATAGTATGGGAGAAGAATCCTGAGAAGAATGCAAGATAAGTAGAACAAGCAACGGCTACTAGAAACTCATATTCTCACATTAAACAAGTAACGAACGACTAAACTGTACCTGAAAGAAGCAACAGTGCACTCTCCTTAAAATCAGCTAGCAAAGGAGCCGGAATCAAAAAACTCATTTATGGTTTCGGGGCGCAAGTCAGCTACAAGCGGTTCTAAATTAGTTGTCGACTCTAAATCGGGGTCAGGATCCGTGCCAAAGTAAGCAGGAAGTCGTTCTTGATTGAGTAGAAAGATAAGGAGCAGTGTATCTACTCGCTTCTATATCTTGAAAGTAAGCTAACACATTATCCCTTCCACAAAGCCAGGAAAGTCAAAGAATAGAATATAAGATTGGCACCCAGCTTTCGATACGGCTGCTACTACTTCACTGCCCTAACTCAGTTGCTTGTTTTGTTCTAAAGCCCTAACTCAGTTGCTTGTTTAGTTCTAGAATAAGATAAGTATTTGGGGTGGGAGCTGGTCTACTGGTCTATGTTATTAGGCATCAATGCACTATAAGAGCCGATAGATTGTTGAGTTTCTGGGGGAATTTTCCATTCCATGAGTAGCGGTGCGAGTTCCACTATCAGCAAGCTGGTTCGATTCTTGGTGTTCTAGCTCAAAGGCTGTTGCGCAAAGTGAATGAGTGCTATCCCATAGAAATCGGGGATTGAATGCGAAGGCTCAAGTAAGAGGAACAAGCTAGTCTGATTCATAAGAAAGGGAAGCGGTAAGTCTATTCGTTGCTTGTTTAGTGCTCCTGTCTGAGGGAAGTATCAAGGAGCAGGCGCAAAGAGGTCATTTGCAAGCGATAAGGCAGTAGTTGACTCTAAGCTAACGGGAGTAAACTACACTTCCAGTCTTGTTTCGGGTACTTTTGTGCTTGTGTAGATGGAAGCGCTTGTTAAGTCTAGTCGGTTCTAGTTTCATCAGATACATAAGCAGTTTCAAGATAGGAAGCCGAGCCAAGAGAATCAACTGTTTCATAAGCCTACTTATATGAATCAGCAAGTGCAACGTCTCCAACAGAGGTGAGTGGCTCTAAGTCTAAGTAAGGAGTAAGCTTAGCAGTTGAGTATCAAGGTTCAGTTCCAGTGTCATCTACGATTTAATCAGAGGCGGAAGGGAAGGAATCCTTTTTCGAATGCCCAAATAGCTGTGTTGGTTACGAGCCGAGCAAGGGTCTTGCGGAGATAGGTCATTGGCCAAAGTCTACATCAGCAAGAGAAGAGAGCCTAATTCAGCAAGTCCTAATTTCACTCTACAGGCAGAGAGAAGCTGCCACATTATTCTCAGGTTTACGCGTCTAATATAATACTAAGAAATCAATTAGCTAGTCTAAGAATTCCACCTCTTTCTCGTCAACCCAGGTAGGGCATCCAGGACATACCAGGTTCTACCAGGGCCCAATCATAGTATAAAGAGGAGTTTTCTTGCGGAACGCACTAATAATCAATCCATCAAAGCCGCAGTAAAGTCAATAATGAAAAGGAATGAATCAATTGACTGCTTATTTACAGCTAAAGCCCTAATCCTAAGTCCCGAGAGGAGCGAAGATGCCATGGTGAATTCTCATTCTGCTGCTGACTTAGCGGTTACTACTGACTGACTTGATACTGCTGATTATCCTTATTATGCTTTAACACCATCTTTAGAGTTCTTTCCTTCCTCAGTAGTTGCTCGGCAGTGCCGCTAGTCAATTGAAAGTGTGTCTCTCGACCCCGAGTTTAGTCTATCTATTTCGTATGAGAGGAAATGAAAAAGGGGGAGAACTAACAGAAGCTTACTTGTTTTCGTACTTCCCCCCTACCCTAGAGAAGAATCAAAGGCAGAAGATGAATCTGCGTCAGCGCCAGTGAATTCTCCGAGATCAGTAGAAGAAACAGAATCCGGGGCCATATCCGATGCTCTATCCGGAGTAGGAGATCCGTTGGCAAGATACTTAACTGCTTATTCTCTTTGCAACTTGCCTGGAACTTAACCTTTCCACTTCTACTCTATTGTACCCAATTGTTAATCTTTATGCACTATATCCTTTATTCTTATACCCTATTTAGTAGTCTTCTACTTATACTTATTCTACTTACTTGTCTAATTCAATTATGCCCTATTCTTTCTTAGTAGAGGTCTCTATAATAAGTTGTTGCGGTAAACCCTTGACTACTTTAGCCAACACCGAGATATTGAACTGCTTCAGATGACACTAAAGTAAGCTCTTATTCTTGTGCCGAGTCAAAGTAGTTGCGAGTAGCTTGGACCCTAACATATACAGATTTCAAATAATGCATTTACATTAGATAGAAGTGGATAACAAAAGAAATAGGTACCGAGTCATGTGTTTGGGCACCCGTTTCCCTTCCTAGGCAATGTAGCTAATGTCACTAATTTCATAGCCAGAGGAGAGGCTCCATGAATTAAGGGCACCAACCCTAGCTTGTATTGAATTCAACTCGAAACTCCTCACTCAGGTATTATACGTCACTCTAAACTCTTGCTTGTTGGGCTCTTCCGGAGGTAAAGAAGAATCCCGCTCTTTCGATGGTCGGATACTAGGTGTACTCGCCTCTGAAGGGAGATTGTACTCGTCCCTGTCCGCTTTGAATGTTGGTTTGGAGTGGAGGTACTCTCAATCCCTATCAGTGGTTAGCAGTCCTCGTGAACCCCAGATGGAATGTATTCTGGGGAAGTAGTAGGAAAACCAGAGTTCTTAGAGCGTACCTGGCGGAATGGTTGGATGCAGGTATGGGCGCTCTTGTCTCACGTTCGGATAGTTTCCGATATGTCCAACTCCCTCCTGTCCATGCTCTAACTTCGTTTAGTGCTTTGTTCTCCCTTTAGGGTCAATGTCGATCCTGAGATCCAACGCTTTGGCCTAATGTGGTAGGGCACGCACGACAGCTTTCTCTAGCGACGAGTCGAGAAGAAGGTTCGAAGAACGCATAAGAGTGATAACCAACACCAACCCACCCTTCTGTATAACCTATTAACATTTGTGAAGCGGCTGGATGCATAAGGGAAGTCAACCCGAGTGAACCGACCTTCGGGACTTATTCGAACGATCCGGATGTCTTCCTCTGGATTGGAAATAGACTCCTGTAAGTAGACCCCCTATACTCAAGCTTGCACTGATACCACACAGCTTCAGAAGCCAGTCCTTTTTTTGGTATTCATGGCGGCAGGAGCGGTTCCGTAAGTAAAGGAATGCGCTCGCTATTATGTATTATGGCCCTTAGATCTATCCCTATTCTTCTCCAGACACTCACTCCTTTGCGGCGGTAAGCTTGTCTCTGTTACTACTGAGTTAGGAGTTAGAATACCAATACCAGAGTCCGGAGTAACTGAGCAAGAGGCTAAAGATGTTAGGAAGAAATGCATTTATTGAACAGGGAAGACAAAGCGGATGAGATATATAACTCCCGAGCAAAATGAAACCACTTAAAGACCTTTTTTGAGGCAGGGAATGAGGCCACGGAGCAGAGGAGAACAACCAAACTACATGAGAACAGAACTCTTCTCTTATCAATAGGAATATCATCCTTTTTGAGCATCTATTACTTCATCATGCAGAATAGGAACGATTTCAATGATACCAATAGTACGCAGAGTCACTTTTTTCTTTCGCACTGCTTATATACTAAACATGCTTCTTGGATTTGTCAGTTCATCATTGAATTGTTGTGGAAAGAGCTCCGTTAGCTAAAGAACAAGGCTTCTTATCAAAGAAACTGAGATTCGGCTCCTGCTGAGAATCTTTTTGATGCTGGTTATCTGCATACTGAGTATCATCCTCATCCTAAACAACTGAACTTTGATGCTTGGACCACTTAGCGCTGAAGAAGCACTGCATTATAGTTAAGGCTCTACAGGACGAGATCCACTTGCTTTTGCTACCCTGACTCGAGACTGTTCCGCTTAACTACTGAGTGGGCATTCGAAAAGGGATTCGGCTTCCACTTCTATATACTTGGACACTGAATCACTTACAGCAACACCTGCTTTGCTTACCGCATCGAACTGACTTAAGTGACTGATTGACTTAGTGCTGAAGGAAGAACTGAAATGAGAGTACAACCAACTCGGGGGGAGAGCTAAGGAAGGTAATAATCTCGGTAAAGGCAATCGAGTATTAATAAGTTCGAAAGGTCTTGTCTGTGTTAATATTAGGTCACGCCAAAAGAAAGAGAACGAGCGTAAGGAGCAAGCCAAGTCAAAAGAAGAGAAATAAGTAGTAAGCCAGTGTTTTACCTTATGACAGAAGAGGTCAACTAAGAATCTTATGTAGAGTAAGGAGTAAGAACTCAGTAAGCGCAATAAACAAGCAACAGAGAAAGAAAGAGTGATAGGTGAAGCAACAGAATCAAACAAGCTACGGGTAGATAGTGATAGTTAAGTACTATACATACATATAGGGTTAGGGGCTCGGCTCCCTCTAGCTTAATGAAGGAGAGTCAAGGAGTGAGTTTCACAGGGGTGCCTCTATGATAGATATGAGTTTAGTTTGGAAGCAATGCAGTAAGAACTCGCGTAAGCCGAACACCAAAGAAGAGAGTTCGAGCAAACAAGTATTTTAGTAAAGGAGATCAGTAAGTCTAAACTATTGTATAGTAAAAGAGAACAGCTCGTTCATTCGAGTAGGCTGGCAGTAGTTCCATCAAAGTATCTAGTAGCCGGAGTAGATGTGTTGTGTTGTATCAAGGACCTACTTACTTAATACGCAAAGCCAAGAGAACCTAAAGAAACCCGGAACTTATAGACTAGAATTGCTCGCCCGCTAAGAAAGCCTTCACCCCTTTGTCCTTCGAAACTCACTTTAGCTATAGTATTTTGCACTGTTACTTGTTATGTTACGTAACTCCGTAAGCTTAAGTAGCTCGGAACTCACGTAAGCCGAACACAGGACTCAAAAGAAGTTGAAGCGCAGCCTAGCAACTAGCAACTAAGCTTGGCGGGCAAACTTAAGCTGTTCCTAGGCAATTCCAATCTGAGTTTCTTGTTGAAGTTGCAAGCTAAGCTGTCGGGTCAGTCAGAAAGGGGAGTTTTCCAGTATGCTGGAGAATAGCCAGTTCCTGTTACAGTTCGAGGTCAAGTGGAATCAGTAGTAGTTGCCATAGGTATAAGATATCAGAGTTTAGGTATGGGAGAGTCTCTAGTATAACCTATGTTTGTAGTTAAAGGGGCAGGCTGGCTTCATTCAGTTACTAGGGTAGGCTTGTGGAATTCTGTATTTGTAAACTCCCTTACCTGTCAACTGGACCACTACTTTTAAGGGGCAAGAACTGGTAGAGATAGGTTTGGTGCGAGGCAGAAGCACTAACTAAGTTTCATTAAAAGAGCCAGAGTTCAAAGAGACAAGGTCGAGTCGAGTTTCAAGGTTCAAAGAGCCTGAGCCAGAGGTATAGAAGAACTTGTTACTAATGTGACTCATTTATTTGACTCATTTCGGTCATATCGGATGGAAGTCAACTCGTATCTACTCTTTCTTTGGGGGCGAGGGTTGGAACTCGTATCTACTTTATTATAGGAGAACATTTAGAAGTAGTTACTGGGGCCCGGTCTTAAACTAATACTACGGGAGTGTTCTTATACTCTGGTAAGGGTGAGTATACGCTTGGCACTGGAATACCCAGTGGAATCACTAGTTCATGTTCTAAAGTAAGGGTTAAAGGCTGTTCTTAAATAGAAGTAAAGTCTAGGTAGAGCTAGTTGCATTATTAGTCTTCTACTTACTAGTGGAATTCTCTGTTAGTGCTGAGGAAGTCTTTATTACTTGCCCGTATATTAAACTACACTTTAGCATTCCGTACTTCCTGCTTTTTGAGTTATGAGCAAGTCAAGCCTTTCTTCTTAGCCTCCGCCTCTGGTTCCTGCACTGATCTGGTTGACTTACTTGGTAGGGTAGTTGACTCACTAGTTTCATGAAGTTACTAGGCTAGGAAGCCCACCTATTCCCCGTACTGATTCTCTGCATCTAGTCAAAGTTTCATTAGAGTAAGCACACCGATAGTAGTGGAGTGGTTCAATCTATGAGAGAGCTTCTTGTGTTGATGCTGTAGTAGTTCCTTGTCGAGAGAGGTGAAGATTGGGTTGATACCTGTAGGAGCTCCCTTTCGTAGAGAATGACCGACAGCTTTCCCTTACCCGAGTTGTAGTAGGCTTTCAAAGTAGTAGAATAGTACAAGTCGTCACCGATGTAGCTCAAAGTCGTGGCGGTGCGAGTATGGTTTACAGGAACAGTATGTATAATAATAAGAGTCTAAAGTAAGCGGGAAAGAAAGAAGGGTCAAAAGGGAATCAGAGAGTACTGGTCTTGTTGAAGCTAATGCAGTCAAAGTTTCATCGTTAATAAGAAGAGAATCAGCTGTATAAAGTAGAGTTTAGGAGTGCGCTAGTTAATATGAGATCCGTTTTGCATCAGGCATCAGTAGTAATAAGTGAGGAAGCAAGGGAATCAAGTAGAGCCAGAGTGAAAAGAGTAAGCCCTCAGTCTGTTACTAGGTGCTGTAGGAGTGAGCTCAAGAGGAGAAGTAAGTAAACTAGTGAAACCCTGACTTATTAAGGCTGCTTGCCTACTTGCTATGTGTTCGAGAGCCAAATGCAGGTATCAAACGTAAGATCTCAAGTCTTGTGTAGGTGTGGGTAAGATAGGTAGGTAGACAGGTTGGCAAGGAATAAGATACGATGTAGCGCATTCCCGGACTTACCTGTGCAATTCTTTAGTGAAATACCGGTCAACTCTCTTATTAAAGGCAGTAGTGCTAGGGAAGTCAAGAAAGGGGAGTTCTTGTGCTCGTTGCTTGGCTCTTTGATTACTTAGTTTGATGCTCGGTCCTCGCGCTAGGGGCTGAACCACAATTCTGGTTGCCTCCTATCAGATAACATCCTTTTACTACTACTTATTTTCATTCCAATGTTCCAGCGTTAGTATGCCAATCCTTTCTTCTATCCCATCTATCTTATGATGATATCCATTACTTCAATGCCGAGTTTGTCTACTCAACTCCTGTCTTAGAGTCTTGCTTTCAACCCTAAGCTTCTGCCTTCAATGCCGGAGCTCCAGAACGAAACCACTAGATATTAGCCTATCGTCTTTCCCTTATTTATAATTCTGACTATCCTGTCTCTCGGTCTTACTCCAAGATGCACCTAATCGGATTGTTTATTGACATAGTAAGTCTGGCACTCCCTTTAACTCTCTAACTGCTGGACATAAGCCTTCCTTTTCTGCTTTTCATTCTTATGCTTGAGTATAGTATTCTTTAACTGGGGCCTACTTGCTATCAAACTTGTCTTTCCTGCTCCACCTCACTTGCTTTCTTTAACTACTGCCTGGCATCCTTACTAGCCATACTTTTGACTCTTTAGCTACCGCTTTGGAGCCTTACTTGCTTCTTTCATTCTTGGGATTAGTCCTTTGTATTCTGACTTGAGAGTTGTTGCCTTACTACTGATTTCCATTCTTCAATTAGCTATTCCTTAGCCGAGTTGGATTACTTGTCTCTGTTTTCAATCTTATAGGTAGTAGCCGCATTCTTTTATTCCCAGTTCCATTACACTGGGGAGGCCAATAGCATCAGTCCAATTCTACGAAGACATAAGCAGTAACAACTAATACTAAACGGGAAGTAGCTAAAGTGTTTCCTTAATTTAATGTAAACCTCACTGACTTTATTTAACCCCCTGACTTAAGTCTGTATTTAAACCTGCTATTTCACCTACTTATATTAGAATTGACTAGTAGAGCGTGTGACTAGACACCGGTGTAAACAGCCCAAGTCGACTCCTTTAGCGTAACTCTTTTCCCTCCTTACTGAAATTATGTATCTCTGGGGTTAGCCCTCTACTGCTTAGTTGAGTTCTTTAGCTACTGCGCTTGGATCGGATCTTAGTTGAATTACTTTCCTTATATACTTATTTCTTTGTGTTACTTCTACTTTTGAGTTTCAATCCTCTACTCTACTACTATTTACTACTATTGAGTTCAATTCGATTCTCTACTCTGATCGACCAGGTAACAACCTTTATTGGCCTTGTACTACTGATGGACATTCTGGATTTGGATTCTTCTTTTTCTATGGGTACTTTTCTTTCCATTGGTTAATGGGGTGTTTCATTACTTATAGCGTAGCGATTAGTACTAATGCAATGCAATTCTGCTAGTTAGTGGTAAAAACCTTACTTCTTTGTTTCAGTTTCATACTGGGTGCTGGGCGCGCTACATCTCTCGTATCTATATCCTCACTTTTGCCCCCGGATCCGATACCCCTTCTTCGACTTACTCGTTTCATCCTTTGTGTTTTTTCCTACTTTGATTCTTCTCCCTGATGTAAACTACTCTGTCCTAATTGATATATCAGTGAGTTGAGTTGGCAATCCTATACTCTAGACTCCAATCCTGAGTTCCCTTTTGCTATTAGTTGCATGCCAATCGAATCTTTGTGCCCGGAGTTCTGGGAAATAAATTAGTATTGGATGGGCTGTAGAAAAAGAATGAACTAAAGCGTGGGCAAGGGCCAGGCATAATAATTGCTATATATAATTAAGTAATCAATAAGATCGGTCTGCAAGTCAGATAGAGTTAGTGCGGGTCGGGAGTTTCAGAAGTCAGTAAGAATGCATTTATGAATTAGTGTTCCTGCCTTAGCTGTTACTTGGTGGACTCGGAGTTAAGACCACAAGAGTTATATAGTATAGTAGTTATCAGAGAAGAAGACCGGTTAGTCTCATATGAAGAATGAACCTCTTCAAAAAGAAGAGAATAAAGTACTGGTTTTGAGGCGAGGTAGGCCAGTAGGATCGAGTTAGTTCGGGTGAGTTTCATTCTGAGTTGAATCCCTAGTTGACTGTAGTACTGCTCCTGTTCTTGTTAGAGTATAATCTAGGTAGTAGTTGCCGGTGCTTGTTGGTGACTCTAAATCTGTTGTTGAAGCCTATATACAGTAGTCGCCTGCCCCTGGTATGGTAGTCCTGTTCTGATTCTTGGTTAAAGTATCAAAAGTAGTGGCTTCATTCCTAGAGTTACTAGTGGAAAGGTGAAGTTTGGACTGGTTTCATTCTGAGTTTAGTGTTCGGAAGATCTTTCTTTGTCCTGTGCCCTTAATTCATGCTCCTCTTGCTCATCTACCTTTTCATAACTCTTGTTTGATAGTATATGCCCTAGTTTTGGAAGAGCAGCCCTTTAGCTTACTATGTTCCTTGGCCCCTTTCAACTCATTTGGAAAACAATCCAATCAAATAAATGAGAAAAACGGAGTAGTTAACTTCCTACCGACCGGAATACCTATGGGTGTCAATTCCAATAATGAATATATAAGAATAAATAGTATAAGGCTATGAAGGTAGAAAAGAAATGGAGTTATATGAGCCAGAGGACAGGTCGGCAAGCTAGTCCAGAGGAGCTGCTGAATCCCTTGTTTAGTCTGAAGTTGACAAGTATGGGTAGTAGTCCTGTTTCATCTCAAGTAGGAGTCCTGTTCGAGTGGAATACCGAGTCTTGTCTTCAAGTCAGGTTTCGGGTGCTAAAACAAAAGAAAGGAGGTCGGGTCAGGGTTAACACTCATAAGGGGTCGGGTCGGAAGAAACAGACTCAATTAGGACTCCGTCCGGGCCAAGCTTTGTAGTTAGTTGGCGCCTAGTTGCTTGGTCACTTAAGTAGTTTTATGGGAAATGCCCTTTGAAATAGACTTATCGGCTGTAGAAGTTCATTGACGCCTAGAATCTTGACCCTATTGCTCCTATATCTCATTGGCAGCCGTTGCTGTGGAATGGAATTAGTGGACTATACTATATACTCTTGGGGTGCGAGTGGAGTCGTTGTATGACTTAGAAGCTAGAGAATGAGAAGAGTATGATGAGGAAGGTATAAAACAGAGGATAAGAACTCCGGTAGAAAGGTAGAGAATAGAGTTGACTTTACTAGGATAAGAATTAAGCAAGTCAGAATGCAACTAAGTAGTTTAAGAGTGAAACAGTGCCCCTATATACGTAGACTCAGAATTGAACTAACTCCTTATAAAGAGTGGAGCTAGTAAGGGTCTGGTCAGAAAGGGGAGCGGGAAGTTACGGCTTTGAAGTAGTTGAAAGTCGAGGTCGGGAAATGATTAAGTGTGGCAAATGTAAGAATAGAGCTCAGTAGTCAAAGAATTCATATAGTAGTTGTAGTGTAGTCCCGGAGTGGAAATAGAAATAGATGCATTCTTAGTTGACTCGGCGCTCGATAAGAAATGGCGCTAGTAAGGGAGTAGTTGACTCTTAGCACTAGAATCAGTGGATGAATTTATGATAGGAATTGATATCTCTTTCGGTATCGTCTAATGGCCTTTTGAAGCGCTAAGTCCTCGCCTTCTTCAGCGTATCAAAAGAAAGTAGTCGATCTAGTAGCTCTGCATCGGTGGTTCAGTCTAAAGGAAGGGCTAAGCATATTCCTGAAGTTTGAGGGAAGGTAAGTCAGAAGTTGCTGGTCTATTTCCGAGGGGAAAAGGGCGGTAAGCGAAGGAAGCGGGATCATCAGCTGTTCGTCTCGAAGAGGTATCCAAAGTGTCTAGTTTCCAGATCTTCCGCGGGTAATATCACTTTGTTCTATACTATAAGGTGTAGCGGGTAAGCAAGTTTCTTTTGTAGCTCCCGAACAATACAGGTCAAGCTAAGCTGTCAATCCGTGTTGCGGTAAGGAAATAATAGGCTTGTGTTTCAGGTAATAAAGGAGAATGTCTTTTTTTGGTATAGAGGTAATTAAGGAAGCAGTAAGCAGTCAGCGAAAGAGCAGCAAAGAGTGGGAAGGATAAGCGGGAAGCCCACGGAACTCCACTCTACAGGCGAAACCTGCAACATCATAAATAGCAGCATGTCGGTTGCTCTTTCTTCTCATCCAATTCCATTGAAAAGGAAAGCCTTAGCGGCCTCGCCAGAAACAAAGGAAAGCCTGGGGCCACAGAACTCATTAGCGGGAGCCGAGTGAAAGCCATTCCTAATATGACATTCAATCAAATATGAAAAGAACTAACATTACCATCTTCTTCTCGTAACTGCTTCTTTATCGTCGACTACCTCTCAAGTACTGTACTTACTTAGATAGGAGGGCATTCCAAGACAAAGCAATCTGACAACTCACTTTTGAATCTCCAATTCCCTTAGTCGTGGCGTTACCGCTTTGCTTTGATTTGCGAATCCTTTGGTTTCATCCTTCCTTTGAAGTCCAATAAATGAGAAAAAAGGTACCGGCGCCGTTAGTGAGTTCTTCTTCCGCTCCCTCTCAGCCCGAAGCTTTAATGAAAAGTTCTATGCTGCTAGCCCGACCCAGCTTTGCTCCTGAAACTACTTGCGGAATTTCCCTCTACCTTCTGCCCGGTTGGAAAAGAAATTGGATGCGTAGGCGTAGAACACATCAACAATTCTAACCCTAGAAAAAGGGGCCTGCCTCAGTGATAAGAAGAAAGAGCTTTGCTTTGATATGAGGCAACTATGAGACTTATTTCCTATTATCTTAAAGCTAACAGCAGCTTTGTTTCGCCCTCGGGTGACATCTCCTATGCTCTCCACTTTATCCTAGACGATCTCGTGTAATAATCGGGATTTGAAAAGATAATGCTAGCTAGAGTTGAATACTAGGCAGCAGGAAGTTATTCAGCAGGACATGGATAAGAAAGGGAAGAAAAGCGAGTAGTGGGAAAGCGCTAAGGTGCTCAAGAGAAGAAAGAGAGAGGGCGCTAATGGTAAGCTAGCGGTATAGTTTGAGTATAATCATAGAGAGTCGTCGGTGTAAGTAGAATGGAAGAGAGCTCTTAATACGCCAAGCCAAGAGAACCAGAACCAAATTCGAGTTTCTCTCGCTCAAAGGTGCCTGAACTAGCATTATGACAATTCCAGTTTTCGGGGGATCAGAGGAGGCTAAAGCATCCGCAGGAGAAGAAAAAGTATCAGCAAATGAAAGCAGAGTTAGCATCAACAGAGTTAGCATCAGCATCAGCAGCATCAGCTTAAATAAGTGTTAGCGCAACCGACTTATAGAATGGAAATTTGCTATCTGAAGAAACGAGTATTGTTCTTGTGCGAGTTAAGTCAAGGTATCCAGCAAGCGGTTTAGCACTTTAGAGGTCAGGTGCTAATGTTGTCGGTTCCTAAACTATTGTTTTGGGTGCTAGCATAAGAGAATCGATGTTTGCCCATACTAGTTCTGTTGCTTGTTGGTTCGGTGCTTGTGTGAGGCTATGAAGGAATTGAAAGTAAGTGACTTGGCTGATAGCAAATAGAGAAAGTGGTCGACTTTGATAGCAAATAGTAGAGGCTCTTATAGTAAGTTAGTGACTTGACTACTGGCAGTATAATTAATGGAGTTGGCATCAAAGGCTTATTTGCTAGTTCCTTCTCCTGTTAAAGAGAGGAAGCCGGGTGCTCAATTGTAAGAATGAGACTATCCACTCAGAGGCAAGCGTATACTAGATGCACTGATTCCCGAAGTCTGTTACTAGGCTCCAGGAAGGAAGTTAGTAGTTAGGAAGTAAGTTACTAGTTAGGAAGTCAGGGAAAGTTAGGATTGGAGTGGAGTGGTAAAGAAATCCAGTTTAGTTGGAGTTCAAAGAGCATAAGTGGAAGTTGAGGCGAGGCAGCTAGTAAAGTAATCAATAACTGAGGTAGTCAAGCTAGTCCTGAGTGGAGGTAGGGCGCTAAGCTATTAAGATTGGATTAAGTATCTGTTGCCAGCAGGGTTCAATGAATGGTTGAGGAGCAAGAGTGAAAACACTAGATTAATGAGTTGGCTTAGAGCGATGTGGTTCTTCACTGAAAGGAAAGTTCGGGCGCTAACCAAGAAAAAGGATTACTCGAGATGAGCTGCTCACTTACTTTGTATCCGGGCCGGGTAGTCATCAATAGAGAACCTCTCCGGGGGTATGCCATGATAATCAATAAGTCAGAAATAAGGTAGAAAGAGAGAAGGATAAGATACTAAGGGACCTGTCTTCAACTCACACTCGACCTGTCTCTTTGATCTTGACCCTAAACCCTAACTCTGGCTCTTTCCTTTGAGTGGAATTCTTTCCTTCAATACCTGAGGCAAGTTCCATTCTTCACTTCCATACCTTAGCCCTTATAGTAAGTTGCCCTTATAGTAATTTAGCTATAGGATTGAGCTCAGTTAGCAAGTTGGAAAGTCAGGTGCTTCAAGGGAGTATATAAGTCTCCTGTACTTGTGTAGTAGTGACTTGGCCCTAACTCAGTGACTACCGGGCGGAGAGAAAGAAACAAATTCACCAGTATCAAAGGGTGCTTCTGAAAGGATAGTTCCGGGTAGTAGCTTGGCGTTAGAGGAGCAATCCATAGTTCTGAATGAAGCAAGTCAGAATGAAGTTAATAGTAGCCATAGGTATATTTGCCAGAGAAGAATAGGGTACTTTCTTGCACATGAAGTAATAGATGTTGGTTACCACAGGAAGTAATAGATGTTGGTTACTCACCCAGAGCTCTCTTTCTCTCAAGTAAGCAAGTCAGAATGAATAGATTAGAGAGCCTCATTCAGCAAGAATGGAATGGGCCAAGCAACGTAGTTAGTTGCGCGGCAGGGCTGCTCTTCCTTATATTAAGTCGCGAACACTAGCGTCAGGCAAGAACAAGTATAGAGAGCTTTGGTGCAAGTGTAGTAGGTGAAGAAAGGATAGCTTTGGTGTTGAAGAAGTCGTATCGGAATACAGATGCGGAATTCCCAGTTTGCTAAGATCAGAGTTGGAAAAGAATGCTACCAATGCCCATAGTATATTAAGTAGCACCCGACTCAGCTGCTGTCTCTGCTCCACCTATTATAAGATGTCATTTACAAGTTCAGAACAAAGATGATAAAAACAATTGAACAACTCTTCTGTTTCTTATCTGTCAACTGCTTATGATCTAGTAACTTCATGAGGCCTAGTACAAGAGGAGCCCTAGCCTAGGGTTTGGTAGTAACTTCTTACCTAAGTAAACTATACCTCTGTCAACTACTACTGATTAAACAAGGGATTCCACAAGAGCAGGGCAAAGTGAACCTTAGCAACATTAGCAACAGTGGTAGTATTACCTCAGCAACATTAGCAACATTGCTTCCAAACTACTAGTATTGATTCTGGGCTGTAAACGGGCTGTCAACCGGGATGTATCAAAGAAAGAAAGAGTGGGGAAGTTGTTTCATTCTGTGTTTACTCGGTATCATGGAAGGGGATAGTGGACAGTTCAATTGATCTACGCGTAAGGGGCCAAGCAACTACTAACGTTGCGCGGCAGGGCCGCTCCACTCTTTTGGATCCAATTCAGAACTTTAAGTAGTGGTTGGATCGGGTGGTTTACTTACTTAGTGGTCCGGTCTAGTTTCATCGGAGGTGTAGTGGAGTGGTCTAGTCAAGTAATATCTATATAAAGTATATAAGGAGAAAGCCCTGAGCTAAGGCTAAGTAGGTGGTCAAAGAATCAAACTAAGGAGTCCAAGATTTGAACCAGTAATTGTAAGAAAGAAACTAGTAAGTATAAGACTGAAACCAGTGAGTATAAGCCTTAAGCAGTGACTCGAGGGGTCAGAATCACACTAGTATGTATGAGAATGGAGCTTGTAAGGGAAAGAGCTAGTAAGGGAAGGAGCCAGTAAGGGAAGGAGCTAGTAAGGGAAAAAGCTAGTAGGGGAAAGAGCTAGTAAGTCCAAGAATCCAACTAAGTAGTTAAAGAATGAAACTCAGGAGTCACAGAGTGGAACTCGGTAGTAGCAGTATCGGCATGTGGGAGAGGAAGTATTTGTTGACATCAGAGTGGGAAGAGCTCCTGCCGCTAGTGTTCCTAGGCAATAAGTAAAGGAATTCAACAAGTAAGTAGTTCTTGTGCCAACTAGTAGTATTGTAGTTTCATCCTATATTAGTAGTATTGTAGTTTCATCCTATATAGTAGTAGCTTGGCAGTTGCCCTTAATTAAGTCGGTATCGGATAAGAGACGGAGGCTCAATTTGAACTCGTTGCCATAGCCCGGGTATCCAGTAGTTTAGAGTTGATAGTTGCATTCTTAGTTTCATCTGTCTTAGTTGCGAGAGGAGAGGTAGATTAGAAAGCAGCTTGTTTCATTCGAGTTGAATCAGTATTAGTTGGCATAGGTGGAGGAGCCGAATTGAGTTAGTAAAGATGAAATGGGGCAAGCAGATAGGCCTAGCCTACTAAGGCACGTCAGGGAGTTGGGGCTATATACTTCGCTAACTTAGGAATACATCTAAGTTATAGTAGGAATCTCTTTGGCCGGGTATAATCAACAGAAGAAGGAACAGATTCTTAAAGGGATGGCGCCTATAGATAACCTGTCCGGGGTGGGCAATAAAGTCAACTATACTAAATAATGAGCAGTGCTTGTAAAGTGTGGGTATTCTTAGAGGATTGAAAAGAGGTAAGTAAACTATAGTACAGGTCAGAGTGGTTATAAATAAGATACCTAGTATTGACTGACAAGAAGAGAAGAGATGGCAAATAGTACAATTCCTTAGAGTTAATATAAGAAAGAATTAAGAAATAAGAAAGATAAGGTGCTTGTGTACTAGAGCTGTCCGAGAGAGAACCAACCCT
The DNA here is from genome assembly GCF_000313855.2 of Musa acuminata subsp. malaccensis. NCBI lineage: Eukaryota > Viridiplantae > Streptophyta > Magnoliopsida > Zingiberales > Musaceae > Musa > Musa acuminata. The sequence goes on from NW_008991763.1 coordinate 27,799, forward strand.
GTCCCTGTGCTCTGAACAAACCTTGTATGTGCTTCTCTAAGAATTGAGTTTGATACTTCCTAGGCCTTGTTGCGAAGGTTTCTAATGGTTACTTGCCTTACAGAGTTACCTTATACTAACTGCCTTATAGCTTATAACCTTATAGCTTATAAGTAATTAACTGCTTCCTCGCCTGTAGACTAAACTCACACTGTTCTTCTAAATAATGCATTTAAAAGTATATAAATTAAGCGATAAGAGCTTGGAAAAGGGGAAAGTAAGTCAGCTTTCATTCTAAGTCTTATACTAGTTCTGTAGTTTTCTACCTGACTAATGTGTAGCGGCAGGAGCTTAAGAAATATAAGAAGAGCCAGATCTTGAAGGCAACACCGAGCCGAGCCGGGAGTTAGAGTGAAAAGCCAGTAGTTGGCGATAGGGGGAGCACCACTTGGTTAGCAAGAAAGAAGTCAACTAGTTGGTTACTTAGAGGAGTAGCGATAAAGTAGATGTCTATTAATTCTCGGAGTATAGGTAAATAAGATGTCTAAATTATGAAGTTAATGAGCTAGGTCTTATAGATTTAGTAATAGAAGAAAAGAAGGAACTAACCCTGTGCCCTTAATTAATGCCCTAAAGATATAGGCTTCAAATGAATTTCTTGCACGGGTAAGATCAGATGATAGGTAATTTCCCATAAAACTAAAGAAGAGCTGTTATAGTGAATTTATTCCTATAAGATTGACCCTATTGCTCAGTTACTCCGGTAGTATGGCTCCTGTTCTTGTTGAATGAATCCAAATAATGCCATTGAAAGCAGGTTTCGTCTTCAAGGATGGTTCGAGTTTGCAGAGTTAGAGCCCTTATTGTAAGTTTCAGCTGGAAGTGGTTATGAACTTAGAGTAGAGTTTGGGGTTGGGGTCTAGTATACGCTTGTCTCGGTTGCCTTTGTAGTCGTGTCTTGGCGGGTAGGTTGACTTACTTAGTTTACAGAGCTCGGGTCTATTGGAGGTCGGGTCGGGTATTGGATTACTGACTTAGTTGACAGAGGAGTAGTGAGTTTACAGAGGAGTGGGGAGTAGACTTAACACTGTCAGAATAGCTAAATAAAGAAGAAAAGTCGTTGCATTTCTCATATACTCACTAAGTATACACTCAGTAGCAAAAAAGCACTATCCAAAATCTGTTATTATTAAGGATAATAGCGTTGAGAAAGATCTTCTTAGTAAAGAGAGAAAGTGGAAGCGTACGAGGTTGATAACGACGAGTCCAGTCCTTTGGTTGTTGCTGCCGCTACACATTAGTAATAGCTTGGCTCTGAGACTAATGAGTGGAATTCTTGAAAGTAATAAATAGAGGTCGTGGTCCGGTTTCATAAGAGGTTGCATAGCAGTTACCAGAGTGAAGAAGTAGCTTATCGGCTTGGCTCATATGTTTAATGATATTCCAAGGCTCGGGTAGGCTTGCTGGGTGTTAGATTAGAGATGCGCCGCTTCTGATCTTGGGCGTTGTTAGAGATGATAAAGTCAGTTTCCCCACTATTCCAAAGCAAAGTCAGTAAAGTAGATTTATGTTCTTGTGTCGGGTAGGGGAAGGGTAGTTTACTCACTTGTGGAATGAAGTTACTAGGCAAGGGAAGTCGGAAGAGACCAACTCATGGTGTCGAATTACAGAATCAAACCATGAAGTGGAAGCCTTAAACCAGGAAAGTGAGAATCAAACAAGTACTACATCAGAGTTTACCTCCATAGTTAAAGAATAGAAGCTAGTAGCAGCAGCCTTGTTTTCAGTTGACTCAGAATGTGCACCTCAGTAGTTCAAGAATAAACCTCGGTTGAGCTAGCCCTTATTAGTAATTTGGGCCAAGCTACGACTAGACAAGACTGCAAGCAGGGGGAGCTAGTTCTGATATAGCTACTTCAGACTTCAACCAATACCAACAAGAATGCAAATGGTAAGTAGAAGCCTTAAAGCAGTGCCAACAGGAATCAAAGCAGTAACAACAGGAATGCAACCACTGATACTAAGACTGAAGCTGCTAAGGGAGAGAATGAGACAAGTGAGTGACAGAATCGAGCTAAGGAGTCACAGAATCAAACTAATGAACCGAAGCCTTAAGCCAGTGCTGGGCAGACCTCAACCACTAGCAAGCAAGCCGGATATCAGTGCCACTAAGACTTCAACCACTGCCAGCAAGACTCAAATCACTGCCGCTCAGGCTTAAATCAGTGCTAACAGGGATGAGACAGCTGCCAGCAAGCCTTCACCGAGGGAGTGATAGACTCAACCAAGTACCACTCAGCCTGAAACAGTGCCCCCACTAGCCTGATCTGCCAACCACATGGCTCAGAATGAAGCTAAGTAGTTAGAGAATAGAGCTAGGGAATGATAGACTCAAACAAGGGAGTGACAGCCTGAAAGCAAGGGGAGCTAGCTCCGACTGAAGCGGTGTCTAACAAGCCTGCTACTGGTGCTTCCAAGCCTGCAGCTATATAGCTAAGGTCTAAAACCACTGTTGCTAAGCCTGTTGGTAGGTATGCTCGGAATGTAACTAAGGAGTTAAAGAACCAAACCAGTGAATCAAAGAATGAGACCGGGTATGACCAGAAAGCCGATTGATAGACTACTTCTTCCCTATGACCAGAAACCCTCATCTAGAGATAAGAATTGGAGCATGACCAGAAGTCCTATAAATCCTATTTCTTACCTATGACCATAAAGCCGCATCTAGTAGTGAAGTCAAGAATTGCACTCAGATGACAGAGAATCAACCACTGCATCCAAGGCTTCAACTCGATCCAATCAGACTGAATCCAGGGAGTCTGAAGTTAGAATCAAACCACAGCCAACCAGTCTTCACATGCAACTAATAGGTGAGCTAGTGGGAAATCCAGAGGAGTGAATGACTCGGTTAGGTGGGAAAGAAAGTAGAGATGCAGAGAATTGGTAATAAGGGATAGGTTTGGTAATTGATGACTCCTCTACTATTTGCTATCCGGCAAGTAACTACTAATGTTACGCGCCAGCGCTGTTTCCCGGGAAAACGCAAAAATAGAATTCCCAATAGGTGCTCCAGGAAGGAAAAGATCTTTGCTATGAAAAAACACGGGGTTTCTTCCACTTTTCATGAAATTGGGGAGCTCTAGGAGGGAAAAGAAGGTTGTAACGAAAAAACACGGGAAAACGGAAAAGTAGAATGAAAATAAGGTTCTCTATTAGCCAAATTGTCTTCACTGCCAACAGCTCCTGCCGCTACACTGACGTAGTTACTTGTCCCATAGAAATTCATTCTATCTTTCTAATAGAATTCCAGTGGTTCTTTTCCTGTTCATAAGTTTGGAAAGGAAGTTGCTAGGGTTAGCTCGGTTGCTCCTTCCTTCCTTTAAGAACGGAGTTTGATACAATCATATAAGCAAAATAAAGGACATAGGCAGAGGAGAGGCTCACACTCGACCGACACTCTGAACTTCCCGCGCGCAACTCATAACACATGCTGCCGCTACACACGAACAAAGGACTTGGCGGTCTTCCACTCTTATCTACAAGGGTAAGGTCTTCAACTCTTCCTTGAACTGGAACTGGCCTATCACTTACTGCCCGGTCCCACTCTATCATTTATAGCCCGGTCAACTCTCAACTCCAGGAGACTGGTTCACTCGGAGACAGGTGAACTCTTTACTCAAAGACCAGAGGATAGGCCCTTATAGTCAGTTACCCCTTGTTTCATCAGTTATCCTTTTATAGGAGAATATATCATTAATAGGAGAATATATCATTTAGTAAGGTTCAACTTGAAGAACTCCCATACTGAGGCGCCAGTTGATCTGATTTATGACTTGTCTTAACTTTCGTTGCTTTTGTGTGCCGTGCGCGAACTCCCGTAAGCTTAAGATGCTAGTCATGAAGATTGCCCCAACTCACTACTGCCGTTACTAATACTAGTTTCACTCTTTTTCTACTAATACACTAACTACTCTCTTATCTCTTTAACTCCCCAGCTCTTTCCTCTTTACTGAAGGCTCCTCTACCTTTTACTCACTATTGATAGCCTTACTCACTATTGATGGAACTCTTGCCAAGATACCTTTAAGCCTCTGAACCACTACACTTACCAGAGTTGACTATTTCAATCGGCTTCAGTAACCCTATAAATTCTCTATTCTATAATTCTCTATTCTATCTTACTATTACTATTAATAGTCAAAAGAATCAGATGGAGCGGAGCTGGTGAGGAAGCCAAGCCGGGGTAGAGACAGACTGCCCTTTACTATTTATGGCAGCAGTTTCAAGATCATCTGCAGTGGGGTATTTCGGAAACTACTCTCAATCAGGTATTCGAATTAGATACAAGGTACAGGTCTGGTCCTATTGCATCAGTGTTTTTGCCTGTTAGTTTCCAGAGGAAAGGAATCCAATCAATACTTGTTGCGGCGGTAGCTAAGTCTATACTGAGTTGCCTTATTGGAAGCAATGTAGCTAAGGTTATCCCCCTTATTGGAAGCTTCGTTCTAAGGTTTCTAATTATGATTCACCAATCTGCCGCAATCAGTAGTAATAGAAATAGGCCCATAAGTTCAAGTCAGAATGCAGTTTTAGTTGACAGAGCCTGGTTGCCATAGTTCGGGAAGTAGTTCATTGTTGCCAGATAGGAGCCTTAGAGAAGAATAGCCTGCTCGAGGAAAGGAAACTCTAGAAGCAGTTGTGAATGAGTCCGGTCGTTTAAGGCATGGTCAACTCTTCTTATAGCTCATCCATTATTGAACCTCGTAACCATTCCCAAAATGCATTTGTATTGCTTGTTTCTTCCTTGTTCCCTTCTCCTTCCAGAGCTTATGTTCCCCCAAACCAGGACCATGTGCAATAAAATCCAGTATTGACTCGGCACTCTCATCTCAATTAGTTGATTCGGAACAATAAACAAGTGCAGTTGCTTGTTGAATGCACAACTTCTGTAATAGAGTAACAACAACACTAGCAAACCTCCACTTGCTAATGCACCCGCTCCAGAATGAAAGTCAGCTTAAAGCATACAGTATAGTATGATTGACTCTTACTCTGGTTGGCTTCTGGAACTCTACCACTTATTTCCCGGCGCACGAGGGCTTTCGATCTATACCCTAAACTTGCTCTGCTGACTCACAAAACTCTAACACTGTGAAACTCCTAAGGCACAACGATGAACTCAAAGAATCTATCGTTAAGAATCCATCTCTAATTACCCGCGAAAATCTATTTCTAATTGTGGGGCCCGCTTCAATCTCTCTTTTGAATCTGACTGGCTTCAATCTATCTTCTCTTTTGAATCTTATAAATCAATAGCTATAATCTTCTCTAAATGAGTAATAAAAGACCAGTTCATAGTAGTTCTTTCTTTTCTCTTTCTCTATTCTTTTCTGGATTCTCTAATTGAGTAATAAAAGACCAGTTCATAGTAGTTCTTTCTTTTCTCTTTCTCTATTCTTTTCTTTAAGATTAGCGCATATAAGTCCAATCAAATAATCTATAATATAGACCTCCTCATAGTTCTATAATATAGACCTCCTCATAGTTAACAAAACATCTGACTTTTCTTTTCTCATATTAGGCGCTACTTCTTTTCTTTTCTCATATTAGGCGCTACTTCTTTTCTTTTCTCATATTAGGCGCTACTTCTTTCTTTTCTAAACGGAAGTTCCAGTTGAGTAGCAGGACCGGAAGCAGCCCGCCCGGATTACAAGATAAGATTTCGGGGGGCCCCGCAGTTCTCAACTCAACCATTACCCAAGAAAGAGATGATAAAGGACCAACGACGATCTATGAGGATAAGGAGTAGGAGTAGTAGGAGCTTTCATGACAGTATAGGCAGCATAATATCAAGATGACGAGAGAGAGAATGAGACAAAGCCTCAAAGGTGGAGCACTTAGACATTTCACTTTGAGTCTGCGTAAGTCTGCAGGTAGGAATTCTTCCGGTCGTATTACTTCTTTTCACCGAGGGGGTGGCTCAAAGCGATTGCAGCGAAAAATCGACCTGAAACGCAGCACTGAGTCTATTGGCATTGTTGAAAGGATCGAATATGACCCTAATCGTTCTTCTCGGATCGCTCTAGTACGATGGGGGGTTAAGCTACGCCGCCAGAGGAAATGCAACACGATAGAAGAGTTCGCTCCGCCGCGTAAGATCCTAGAATCCACCATTGCCACTATCTTTTGCCTTTATTCGTTCTCTTCCCTGCCCGGTCAAGTTTCTCAAAGAAGGGGCTCCCAAGCCAAGTGCTTGCTTACGCTTAATGTAGTGGTCGGCCTTCCAACCTTCATGCCTCCTTGGTCGAAGAGCCAAGCCAGCGCAGGAAGCAAACAAACTAGCGCGAAGGACGTTTTCTTCTCTTCCCTGTCCTCCCCCTTTGCCAAGGGAGATACTACATCCCTTTGCTTCGATAGCTCTTTAAGTATCCCAAGGATAGCAGTAGCTGGGGCAAAGCGCACTTTCTTTGCTCCGCGAATGAGAGATCAAGTTCTTGGAATCAATCCGTTTTCTCTTTGCGAGATCCGAAAGTGGAGAACGGATTGCGTTATCTGGGCACATAGGATCAAACGTAAAGGAGCGCTTTCTTGGCAGAGTTTGAGGCAGCAAGAAAGATTAGGGCTTGTTGAAGCAGCTGAGCATAATGAATCGAAGCCGAAGACGGATCAAGGTAGCTTGCAAGCCAAGCCTATAGGCGAAGGTATGAAGGATAGAGCGTGCAAAGTCGATCGTGCACCTGTCGTGTGACCCGTTGGTCCTAAGCAATGTCTTTTGCGAAGCGACCCACCTAGAAATCTCTCTCCTTTTAGAGAGTAACTACAATTGAACTTCAATCAGATGCGGGTATCCAATCCCGCCGCTGAGATGTCCAGCGGATTCCATGGCCTTGACGAATGGCCGGACACCATTGTTGTTAGAAGAGCAAAAGGCCTGGGGCATAGCAGGATGAACCAATGTGAATGAGTGTTAAGCTTCGTAGTCCGAACACGATTGGTGCTGACCACACTAGGAGCTACCGTGGTAGCAAGAGAGGCCAGGCGGTTACAATTGATAGGTTGTCACTGAGCATTCCGTCTCACACGGGAAGAGAGGTTTCATTGCAAGGCTCAAAGGCAATAAGCCCGTGTGGATCCTCGCGGAGTATAGCTCACATCCAAACATCTGATTGGGGAACGGGGCAACGCCCATGAAGCTCCGGCAGAAAGGGAAGGTCTGCCAGGCCGTATGCGCATGGGTGCAGGATTCTTCGAAAAAGCAAGGGCTGACTCGGAGACCTGAGACCTTGGCTTAGCAACGAATGATGGGAAGCTATAAGAGCTTTCTCTGCCAGCGGCTTATGTAGTGGTCGGCTCGCTCCACTTTGCTTCTCCCCTTATTCCACTTCATGAAATTCAGTAGTATCAATAAGCTACTTGTCGAGTTTACAAAGCTTTGTTTCTTGTAGTATACCCGCCTACCTTCATTTGCTTGGCGGGCTTCTTATAAAAGTCAGGAAGGAAGCATTGAGGTGGTCGACCACTACTAATATTTCTTTCTATACCAAGTAATGAGCGATAGCGAAGCCAAGCCTCTTTTTTAAGGCGGGTTAGACCTGATGGCAAAAAGATAGAAGTGACTTTGCCGAGCCGAGGCTAAGGTTATGGAATTACAGAGTGAGTTTTAGGTAGTCAAACAAAATAACTGGCTTAGCTGTTCTGTTCTACAAAGGATCAAAGCTTTTGTGAAAAAGTCACTTATCAGTCTACAAAGAAAGGGAGGAGTAACGCTGTGGATATAGACTAGGCGTCGTAACAGAGTCTTGTCAGTATGAACCTTAAGGGAATAAGTCCGCCTTGTCAGTATGAACCTTAAGGAAGAAGTAAGCGAAAGTGAGCTCGTAACTAATAAAGCTGGTATAAGAAACAAAACCCTAACAAATGGAATCTATAAATTTCAAGCTAAGAAGTCAAGGAAGGAAGCAGCTTCTCTAATAACCGAGCTTTGGCTTGATTTTCAAAGGAGAGAGAGAGGGGCTTTCTAGGAAGAGCCGTACGAGGCAGCTCACATACGGTTCGGTAGCCGAGCCACAGGACACAGGGGCTTAGGTCAACACTTATATATTAGCAAGTCATCAATTGGAAGCGGGTAAAACGGTGATGAATTGCGATTGGTCCAAACCTTCTAAAAGCTTCTTGCGACCTGCCCAGAATGTCCATACATACCTTCGTCGGTTCCAAGACCTTGTTCCCACTGCGAATTCAGATCGGGTTGAAGGGAGCAATGAGCTGGCTGCTTCTTTGCCACGCCCCCCAGTTTCTAGATACAGGAAAGGAGATCTCAATTCTCAAGTAGGAAATTGCATACCATTAGCAAATCTACGTATGGGAACATGGGTACATGATATTGAATGTAATCCAGGTCAAGGCGCAAAGCTAGTTCGAGCCGCAGGAACATATGCGAAAATAATCAAGGAGCCTGCCTCACTCTGTCTTGTGCAGCTACCTTCGGGTGTTTCCAAACAAATAGATTCCCGATGCCGAGCTACAATTGGTATAGTTTCTAATCCCAACCATGGTGCACGTAAGCTTCGAAAAGCTGGACAAAGCCGGTGGTTAGGCAGACGCCCCATTGTTCGTGGTGTTGCAATGAATCCAGTGGATCATCCTCATGGAGGAGGTGAGGGGCGCACGAAAGGAGGTAGACCTTCGGTGTCACCTTGGGGGAAGCCAACCAAAGCAGGATTTCGGGCAGTATTGGGGGTTGGTCAAGTCAGAATGTAGTTAATCATGCCACGACGATCTCTATGGAAGGGGAGTTTTCTTGATGCTTTCCTGTTTAGAATGAAGAAGAACAGAGAACAGATTGATAGCAGGAAAATTTGGTCACGTAGATCTTCTATTTCGCCAGAATTCGTTGATTGCTCCGTACTCATTTACAATGGAAAAACTCCTGTTCGTTGTAAGATCACTGATGGAAAGGTTGGGCATAAATTTGGAGAGTTTGCTTTTACACGGTCCTCGAAAACAAATAGAGTAAAGGGAAGAAAGGGGATAAATCCAGTCTAAGCGCCATATGGCACGAAAAGGAAATCCGATTTCGGTAAGACTTGATCTGAATCGTAGTTCAGATCCAAGTCGGTTCAGTGAGGGCGACCGCGAAAGTAACCGAATGGGTCCGGTCCGTCTTTTCCTGATCTTTCTCCCATAGAACAGAAATGAAAGGCATGGAAGGACGTAGCAGATGTCCGGGACGGACACGACTTCTTCTACCGCTAGAAGACCACAGGAAGAAATCAACCCTGGACTATAGCATGTCGTGAAAGAGGCACCCCATACTATGAAAAGCGGGCGTGTTTCCACCGTGTCTCCGGAGCACAGTTGAATGTAGATATTATGAACGCGAGGTGAAGGATACCAGGCCGATAAACCAAAGCAAGCAAGCACTCCCTAATGTGCTGATCCCTAGCGCATCCAGGGCCCCGGCACCCAGCTCGCTTAACTGGAGAGTCCGTAACAGATCTTAGAAGTTCTCGAGTCGTATATCAGCCCTGTCCTAGGAATAAATCACCCCAAATAGTTCACTCAGTTTCATTTCTTAGCAGCAGTGAATAAACCGAAAGAGGAGATCGCCAAGCAGGCAAGTAACTACGCTCGGCTTAGCACTATGCTCCGCTTCAACAAATGATAGTTTTCGGTAGAACCGGTGAACCACGCGAGCAGGTTAGATGCGTGGGACAGAGGGCTCATAGTACCATATTTCGCAGCTATGCAGTGGATGAGAAGGAGCCTAAATAAACCAACCACTCCCATTCTTTTTTATTCAAAGACAGACACAAAAGCACTGTTCTCAGAGATTGGACTCTCGGATTAGACTAAGCAGCTACCGTTCCGACGCGCCCCTAGTGGACTTGGCGGTGCTCTTTCTTTTCTCAAACCATAACAACTCTTAACTTTAGGGAAGATAAGGGAAGACCACCTGAGCGAATCGACCGAAGGCACTTTACTTATCCCAACCGAACGTTAGCGGCTTCTATCACGAGCAGCGTCACAGCAGCGGGGAGGATTCTCTCCAAGTATGGGGCAAAGGATCAATCGCTTTCACATTGTCCCCCGGGATCCACTACAGGTTTGGTTTTCGAGCCGTGTGATGGGTAACTATCCAGCACGGTTCAGAGAGCAATTTTCTTTAGTCTGCGCTGGTGAATAGAAGCCCCTAGGTCTAATAAGCAGGATTTCTTTCTCTTCCCACGGCTCCGTCACTATTGACTCTATTTATTATTATGGTAAATCAGTCTATCAAGATGTCAATCTTAGATCTTATTTCGGTTCGATACGTCCACCTACAATATTTACCTTTGGCTTTCGTCTTGGTAGGTGTATTATTCTACATTTTCCAAAAAGGACATTTATGAATTTCTTTCTTCCCCGTCGACCACTACGACTGAAACAACCCGACAAATCAAGACCCGGAAAGGCTTTGGGCCGGTGGTGGGCATTTGAGAAAGTCGGGCCGATCAGGTGTCTTTATTCAAGCGAGGGTAAAGAGGAACAACGAAACGAAGTCAGAGGCCAGGGGGCAAGGAAAAGAGTGGAGTTGATAAGGCTCTTAGACCGGGATAAGCAAAACTCAATCCTTATTTGGCCGAAAAAGAAGCTAAGCTATGGATACCATGACCGATCACCATCGATAAATACTCCTATTTCTAAATTACTTCGGGTCAGCGGGGCGCATCCTAAATACTTAGGGGTTGTAAATAACATAGCCTTGAAGATGGAGAATGACCACTCCTCCAGAAGAACTCCGTTATTAAAGTTCTTTTTACCAAAGAAGTACCGCGGCCCGACGCGGACCCTCCCAGCAGCAGCAGTGCGTCCATCCTTTCATTATTTGGTTATGCAATACTTATTGAATACAAAGAACAAAATGCATTTCGACCCCGTCTCCGTTCTCAATCATTTCGTGGCACCGGGTTTGGCTGAACCATCTACTTTGAGGGGAAGTCAGGCAGGAAGCCACTTCGAAAGGAGAATACGCTCTCGCATCGCTTTTTTAGTATCAAGCTTTACCAGCGATAGAAAGTGTCTTGGCCAAGTCAAAAGGAGGTTTCTCCACTTAATTAGCTTGGCGAATGATCTTCGCTTCGCGGGAACAACAAAAACAACCATATCACTCTTTCCTTTCTTCGGTGCTACCTTTTTCTTTCCAAGGGATGGAGTCGGGGTGTATAAGAACCTCTTTTTGGACAATGCCCGGGAACAACTCCTAGGTCAATTAAGGATCAAATGTTGGAACCTCATGGGTAAGGCTCCCAATGCTATAATTTCATTAATGGATAAATTAATGGACCTCGGTGATATTAGAGAATTAATAAAAGGAATAGATATTCTGATAGAGATCATACTGAGAAAGAGGAGAATTCCTTACGGGTACAACTCTTATTTGAACGAAGTGCACAAAATGCGATATAATCTGTTTCAGAGAACTCAGACTAATACCTTAATTGAGTCGGTCAAGATCAAATCCGTTTGTCAAAGTGCTTCTCTGATTGCTCAAGACATCTCTTTTCAACCGAGGAACAATCCAATCTCATTTCGTTCCATTTTTAGTAATATAGTCAAGGAGATTCCCTTAATAATGCCTAAAGGGGTGGAGGGGATACGTATTAGTTGTTCAGGTCGATTAGGAGGTGCGGAAATAGCTAGAACTGAATGCGGAAAGTTTGGAAAAACATCTCCTAATGTATTTAACCAGAAAATCGATTATGCTCCCGCTGAAGTCTCTACTCGTTACGGAATTTCAGGTGTCAAAGTGCGGATCTCATATAGTATGAAAAAGAAGGGACGTGCTACATCCGAAACGTACAAAATATAATAAATCTAGTAAAAGCAGATGTAGTAGGGGTTGCGAACCAGACGGTACACAACTTCGTTTTGGAAGATATGGCACCAAAAGTCGTGAAGCAGGTCGTCTTTCATATCGAGCCATTGAAGCAGCGCGTCGGGCTACAATCGGACAATTCCATCGTGCTATGAGCGGACAATTCCGAAGAAATGCTAAGATATGGGTCAGAGTTCTCGCAGATCTTCCTATTACGGGGAAACCTATAGAAGTTCGAATGGGAAGAGGAAAAGGTAATCCTACGGGTTGGATTGCTCGTGTGTCTACGGGACAAATCCCATTTGAAATGGATGGTGTGAGTTTGTCAAATGCTCGACAAGCCGCTACATTAGCAGCGCATAAACCATGTTCGTCAACCAAGTTAGTTATGTGGTCGTAACGTAATTGGTTAGTGGAGGGCGTCGTTGCTTGGCTCTTTTTCATCGCCGAAATTCGTAGACGAACCCTCTTTTGTTCCAGGCGTACGACCCTGAGACGAGACGAGACGTAACCGATGTCACTTTTACGGCCCTCCAGACAGTTACTCAAGTAAGAATAAGAAAGAGAAGGAAGAGCTCCAATTCAAAGAAAGACTCCGTTTTCTTTTTCACCGAGCCACATCTGGTGAGTATGTGTTTTAGAAGGACTCAGGCAAAAGCATGCATGGGCGTAGCGCTTGAGCTTAGGTAGGATTTCAGAAGCTCTATCTGTATAGTAAGGCTTGTCTCTGTTGGCAACCAATCAGACTCAAACAATAGCATAGGAAACAAGAGCGTAGGAGTGAGAGGCAGGATAAGGAGAATAAAAGACAGAAAAGTCAGATCTAGGTGTCGTAGTTGAAGAGCAAAAGGCAGCTTTTAGTTTAGTGGTTGAAGAGCGGCCGGGGCAAGTAAGGAAGAGTAGGCTAATAGGCTAGAGTTTCATTCCCATTTCGTGGTGGGGGGGGTCTCATTCTGAGTCATTCTGTAACTATTTCATTCTCACTTTAACCAGTTTCTTTCTTGGACTTAGCAGTTCCATTCTTCAATTCAGTATTCCTAGGCTTAGTTCCACTAGTAGGCTTAGTTCCACTAGGGCATCAGGCAACTGACTTAAGGCTTATACTCGCTAGTGGAATTCTGTAAACTCCCAAGCGTATACTCGGTGCTTTGCTTTAAGGCTTCTATTTACGAGTGGAATTCTGATATTAGTACTAGGGCATCACTTATCTTAGTACTAGGGCATCAGTGGTTGAATTCCGATACTGCTTAGGTGCATTCTGATCTACTACCCTCCCAAGTGTTGAATTCTGATCTTAGTAGTAAATGTAGTGACTTGGCCAGCTATTTACTTATAACTAACTACTCTAAGAACAAGAACAGACTATCATCTATAATACCAGGCACTCGAGCTCTACATTCCTTGGTGAAAGATTCTACCTTGCCTATCTCTACTTTGGCTACTGAGTTTGGCTACGCCGTTCCATCAAAACAGAATCCAAGTTTCAATAAGAGAATCGAACTAAGTAGTACAAACCAGCAAGCAAGGACCCGGATCGGTATTTCCAGAGTTTCGCTGAGGAGCGGAAGAGCAACATGAGCACATAAGAATGAGAGGAACAAATGCAGGACAGCAAATACGGGACAACAAATAAAGGACGGAGAGACAGGATCGGGTCACTCGATACTAGCTATGAGTAGCAGCCTCATTTGTATAGTAGTAGGATTATGATAGCAATAGTGAAAGCCTCGGTATCAGTGGTCCGAGCCCTGTTGTTAGTTGTCATTCCCTGGTTAATAGTTTGATTCCTATGGTAAGGCGTTTAGTTTGTATCCGTTACTTGGTGACTTATCGACAGGTTATTTAGAATAGGAGTTAGGGAAGGCATACTTCAAACAAGTAGAGTTAGACTCAAGGGTTGGGGTAATAAGCTCGGATTATATTAAGTAGTCGTATAGCCTTAAAGGGAGTAGTTTCAAACCTTAGGAGCAGTAGGCTTTCAGCACCTTCTTTTTCTTATTCTAGTAGTGAGGGGTGCCTATTCAGTAAGTCTGGTTTCAGCTAGAGCGGAGTCGTAGTTCATTTTCGTTATCCATAAATGAAGTCAGTATTAGAAGTCAGAGTCTTGTTAGGCGCCTAGGGCATCTAAGCTTCCGAATTGAGTTCGTTAGTGGTATGTTTGATTCTAAGTTCCCAGTCCTCCTCTCTTATTAATTGAATTCCCTATGCCCTGTGTCATTCTTACAAGTATATGGGTTTGATTCCGATTATTGCTAGTCAACATTCTTTTTATTATGATTCCATTATTATGGGTGTTGGTCCCATCCCTATAGTCAGAGTTTTTGTCTTAGGAAGTACTCGGGGAATTCTGACTTGGAGTTTAAGCCCTTGTAGCCGAACGTTCAGTTAAGTATTTCATAGTCTTATAAGCACTAGTGAATTTCTGTCCTTGTTCGCCTAGTAGTCTGCTCTTATGTTTTCAACTCTGAGTCTATTACTAGATGCGCTATCCTCTTACTATTAACTACTAAATTGAGTCTTCTACTGACCTAGATCAGACTCCCAGTCCGGGTGCCAAGGAACAAATACCAAAGGAGGAAATAGGTATTAAGGCTATCTGAAAGGAAAGTAATACTTAAGGCAAGGAGAGGCGGGCCTAGGTTTGTTCCCCAGGGAATGCAAGGGGCCATTAGAAGACTTACGCTCAAACATAAGATCCATACATCGACGTTTGATTGTGTCCTATAGTCCCAGCAAAGGTCCAGCACAAGATTCCGGCTTTCCATTAGTACGCTCACACGACCTCAGTAGTTCAATTCATAGTTATGCGTTTGAGTACTCTTTCTCTCTTGTAAGAATTGATTAATGGAATTGGAAGGTGAGAAACAGAATCCGCAGGAGCTAGATCAGGTACAGGTGCAGTTCCAGGCCCAACAACAAGACTAAGTAGAGAGAATAGAAGAAAGCACCAGGATAGATAGCCGGTATTGCACTAAAGAATGGTGTTTACTTATAGGCTAGGGACCCAACCCATACATAAAAGACAAAGAGAGGCCAAGTCGAGTAGTAGAGTTAGGGGAAGAATATAGTCACGAGAGAATGAATCAGCGGGATATTCGGCAGGAAGTCAAGTTTAGTGCTATCGGTCAGGGTCAATTGTTTTCTCCTATATAGTATAGTTTCATCCTTATTTGTTGGCTTGAAGACCCGGTAGTTGCAGAGTTGAAGACCGGGTTAGTTGGATAACCTCTGTGCTTAGGGCGTAGGAGAACCCGGCAAGTCACTTCTAATGTGTAGCTTATGGGAGTTCTTTGCTCTCTTAGTCAATACGCCGTTCCATTCTTTAATTCAATCAAGTAGTAGTCTAGGTAAAGTTACAGTGATAAAGAAAGACAGAAATCAAGCTTTACCTTTTACATCCCCGGATGGCTAAGTAAACTAATTCAGATTTATTACTACCCCAGACACTTGCTGCTGGCTCTGCTCTCGCTCTCCCTCCTTTCTCATTAGAACTACCCTTTAGCCTTGATTCTTACATCCCAGCTTCATTCTTGTTATAGGCAGTAGTTCGTTCTGTGACTCCTAGCTTTAGGTCTTACTCTATGATTCCTATGTGTAGGGTTCGACCTGCCACTCTTCACTCTCAATCTTGTTGTTGGTTTGAGCCTGACACTGTTTATAGGCTTGGCCCGTTGCTTGGAGTCTATTACGTTGTTTGTCTAGTTGAAATGATTCCAAAAAGGGTTTGACGGCCTTCTTGAACTGAACCTTGTAGTGGTGGACCTCCTCTCTTGTTGGTAACGTCACTGATTGTCCTTCAGTGCGAGTTTCGTCTTCAAGATCAAGATTAGTATCTTCAGACTTAGATGTGGGGAGCAGTGCCGAGAATAAGCCTAGAGTCTTGTGCGCGCTAAAGTCAGTAGTAAGTTCAAGTGATGATCCAGTGTATCCAAATATATGGAAAGCATAAGAGTGTTGTGAAAGAAGCAGAAGATGGAGCTATATCAGAAGAAAGAAAGTAAACATCAACGAGATCAAAAGCGGGATCAGGTGATTTGTTCCAGATTAAAGTAGAGTTTCCGTTAAAGCAGTAGAATCGCGACCAGACCATAAAGGGTACGTTCGGATGGAATCTTAGAGATCAGAGTTCTTGGCTAGAAGTCTGTAGAGACAGGTTATTGTGTTGAAGCAAAAGAGAAAGAGTGAGATTAGCCTCATTCAGTTAGCAGAGATGAACTAGAAGTATAGTAGCCATAGGAGAGGAAGTATTTGTTTACAGAGGACTGGTCTAGTAGCCGAGGTGAACTCATCGGTAAGAGCCTCTACTATTTGCTATGAAAAATCCCGGGAAAACGCACAAATCGAATTCCCAATAGGTGCTCCAGGAAGGAAAAGATCTTTGCTATCAAAAATCC
>NW_008991763.1:45670-82617 GCF_000313855.2 Musa acuminata subsp. malaccensis
AATAGTCCAGCTGACTGACTTGCTATGTGTTTTAAGAATGAAGTTAGATAAGCCTGAGTTCAAAGAGGAAGTATGGAGGCCCTTATTATAAGTTTGTGAACTCAAATGTAAGAATAGAGCTCAGTAGTCAAAGAATGAAGAAGTACCCTAGATGCGGGGATTCAGTGCTTGTGTTAAGCCATGAGTCAATAGAGAAGTTGTAGCTTGGCGGATAAGAATCAAGAGCTGTTTCCGTTCTCAAGTCAGCAGAAGCTAGAGAAGGATCCGATCCGGGTGTTGGTAAGAAGAAATTCCATGCTTTTTAGTGGAATTATTAGTAGTGCTCTGTTCCTGTTCCTGTACTTGTGTAGTAGTGACTTGGCCCGATGCTCTAGTAGTAGTAACTAAGGTCTTAATTCCCTAGTGGAGAGCCTCATTCTGTTATTGACTACTTTCATTCTCACTTTATTACTTCTTAGTTTCAGAAGACCAGACCACTTCTTATAGTTAGAATCGTTTCTACCCCTTATAGTAAAGGTTGGATATAGATACTGGTCAGATTACTAATACATACATATATACTTTAGCTCGAAAGAAAGAAGACTGTCCTGTTGAGACTCGGAACAAGACTCAGTGAGAGTTGAGAAATTGACAGTGCCAGCAACCAACAGCAAATATGACTTGCTACCACTTGTGGCTTTGCTTGTTCCGGTGATTTAAGCATTTTCCCCTAGCAGTGGATTCCCACACTTTTCGCAAGAGTCCCTAGTGTGCGCAAGCCCTTAATGCGAGTGAAAATTCCGTTTGTGAGTGTCCATCATATATAGAAGCGTCGGTAAAGTAGAGTATATAAGCTGTCTTCGGATTCTTAAGCAAGCAGTACAGTCATTGTATCAAGAAGCCCACGTAGCGGTTAAGCAGTTAAGTAAGAAAGAGAAACCGGAGCTGTTTTCCAAGTAGCCACTAGTTGACAGAGAGGAGAAAGAAGTATATGAGCCCTAGGAGCAAGTCAGAAGAGCTTAGTATTGGTGCCTAGCCTGAGCTATAGTAGCCATAGCTCTCGTTGCCAGAGTGAGATTCGATGGAAAGGTATAGATAGGATAAAAGAGTGCAGCAAGTCAGAATTATTGTATAAAGGTATGGAATGGCGCCTATAGAGAACCTGTCCTGTCCGATAAACAAGTAGTGGATTGGCGATGAGAAATAATTCATTGAAAGCCTATAAACCAGGGGTATTCGTTATCAGAGTTGTTGGCTTGAAGACCAGATTGAGATATAGATAACAGCGCTACCACGCAACATTCTCCTAAGCTTGGTGGCTTTCACACCAGAAAGAGAGTGACTTGGCCCATAGTTTAGTCTTCTCTTAAGTGGACAAGTCGTAGTTAAGTTTCATACCAAGCAAGTAGTCTCGTAGTTGAATCCCCTTCATTTGTAGTTACATCCCCTGTGCAAGTTCTCAAGTCGGAATTCCACTCAGCAGTAACAGAATCCGAATTTCACTCCGCAGTCACAATATTAAACCACTAAGAATCAGAATGAAACTAGCTTGACCTAGACTTGACTTCTATTTAAGAACTGCCTGCCCCTTTCACTAAACACATGGGTGATACTACTGGATTAATGAACTACCTTTTCTCTCTTTTATCATTGCTTAACAAATAGCTTATACTACTTGCTTAATTAAGACCTCTTGAAACTATCCCTCTCCTCTGGCTACGCCGTTCAATTACAACTTTGCTACGAGGTTCTATTTATCTATATACTAGTGTCATTCTTATACATACTAGTTTCTGTTCTTCCTTTCCTACTTTCGATAACTAGGCTCAGTGTTACCGAGAAGTTGGGTAAGTAAACAACCAGCTGACATCTGACTCTCCTTATTAGAAGTGCAAACTCTTGAACTCCTCCGATACATATAGTTTCTTATTTCCTCTTTACCTCTGACATCTAGTACCTGTACCTCTGACATCTTTCCTCTTTCACTCCTTTAATTAATAGAATAACCCATGCTAACCCCCTCAAAGCTGTTCTAGTGCATTTCTTCTTAATCACATAGACCTGCTCGCTCCTATATCAGCTCTTTCAAACAAAAACGACACTTTCATAACAGACCTCGAACTGGAACTGGGCTCTAATCTACCTCTTTCAACTGCCCAGCTAGTGACCGATTCAAATCTCCCGATGAGTTACATTAGTAACAAGTGATTCTATACCTATGGCTCCTGTACCTATGGCTTCTCACTGGAACTTGACTCTCATCCCTCTCTGGCTCTCTTACCTAGGCGGGGAACAAGACAGATGTAGTTAGTTGCTCAGTATACTTGCCTAATAGCTTGGCAGTTTCCCGTTTCATTCTTAAGTTCGAGTCGAGGTCAGGTCAGGGCATAATCTCGTGTTTCAGACCGGATATAGTGTTTCATACCGGTTGTAAGGAAACTGGGCAATTCCATCAGTGTCATCTACTATACCTTCAAGTTGTATAAGTAGAGGAGGGTAAACTAATGCACTAGATCTATTCCTTTCTACTTATACTCTATTGTACCTTATTCTTAGTCGGACTTTGACCCTATTCTTAGTTGCTATAAGACTTACTTGTCTTAGTCTGAGTAGTACCCTATTCTTATCCATATCTTACTTGTCTTATTCTATGGAAACTCCCCTTCCCGCAACAAAGCCGATACTTTCTTCTCTTCTTGACGACCCGACCTCTGTGATTAATTAGTAAGAAGTGATTCTATACCTCTGGAAACTATACCTTTCCCTTGAATCTAACGGAATTGTCCTGGGATTGCTACTCCACCTCCGGTTTTGGTGAAGATACCTCGCTTACTAGCCTTTACTTGACTCAACGCCTACCTCGCCTCTGGCTAGGGGCCAATACATAGAGAATTCCACAAGTTGCTGTCAACTACCTCCAATAGTATGGGCGGGAAGGTAAGATCTTTCTGTGCAAGGGAAGTATCCAAGAGAATCAGTTGTCACTCCATACATATTCATTCATACTGAAAGAAGTGAACTTATACTCGCTAAAGCCAAACCAAGCAAGTAAGTAAGTAAGCAGTCAGATTCCACAGAAAAGAAAGGGAATAGAGTAGTGAGTATAGACCCACAGAGCGGTAATTATTGATTCAGAGGCTCAAGGCTAAATAACCCTGTGGGGTAAGAAAGGACTCTAAATAAAGGTTAAGGTCAGTAACAACTACAATACAAGTTATTACAATTCGAAGTTCTTACAATCTTATACAGCGCTAAGTGAATCAGTAGAGATAAGTTCGGGGTCAGGGAAAGTAGTTTACAGTGAAAGTGAAGGATGCCGGATTAGGATCTAAAGCGTGATCTGTATCTTCAGCCGAAGTGAAGTATTGTTTTCGGGAGTTACGTAGGCAGTCAGGTATTCGATCTATAGGAGTCTCTTTCCGTTCTTGGTGAATCTGTCTTTGTTGTGGCGGTTAATAACTTCCGGTTTAGAAGAGGTCGCCAAAAGGAAAAGAAGAAAGAGAAAGTACTAGAGCGATGCCGAATAATTCCACTCGACAGGAATAATGGAACTGAACTTAATGGCAATACCTCCTCCTCACGGCAATACCTCCTCCTCACGGCAACACCTCTTCTTTGTATGCTACCTAAACTATATTTCCATCTTGATTCTTTCGAGCACCTGTGCCAACTCCTTTCCCTGACCACGCCTAAACATGTTTCATGAATGATCAATCAGTCAAGCCCCGAGTAGTGGCCTTATCCTTCTGGTCTGAAGCAAGGTTGCAATCATACGAGTTGGTTGCTTCGAAGGTTGCTGTAGAGAGAGATTATGAGTTGGCGTAAGGAAAGTGAAACAAACTCTACTCGTATAGAAACGAGGGAACTCCTTGACCCTTTCCTCTATCCGCTTAAGCTTGGGTATTCATGAAAAAAGAGATGAATTAGGCTTTCAAATAAGATGAAAGTAGAACAGGAGACTCATATACGCCAGCTTCCGCCCTTAACCTAACCTAAGCATGAGAAAAAAGATGAGTATTCGGCTTCCTTGAGTGTGGTTACAAATCCGTAGGTGCACTCGCATTCAACGCACTGTAGCTTATAAGAGTAAGCAGTTAGGTTACTTCATTCTATCATAGGGGAGCATAGCACTCAATTCCATTCTTTCGAACAGAGATTGCAGCCCTCAATACATACCGCACTTTTCCCTCAAACCCTTCACAAGCATAAAAGCTTTGACTTTATTACTATCCAGATTTCTTCGTACGCTTCTATATGCGATGAAACTAGAACACCACTTTCAGATTACCCGATTGCCGCTTTAGACTTAATGGACGCCCCACTCTATTGACTTTCTCCTATAGACGGTGAAGTAAGACCACATGAGGCAGGTTTCTTATCCTAGGATAGATCTCTCTCCACGACCAATGTCAAAACCAATACTATCTTTTTCTTCACCGACGGATTCTCACACTGTTGATTCTCCTGAAGGACTTAGCGCGCATTATGAAGTAGAAGATATTCTTTGCCGACCCGACCCAGAGCTACAACTACTAGATACGATGAATTAGCCTACTTGAACCCTGACTCGTATACAATACAAGGTTTGAGCTACATCGGTTACGACTTGTACCACTACAAGGAAAAGAAGCCTTATTGTCTTTGTTTCCAACTCAATTAGTAGCCACCTAAAACATAATGGGCGGTAAAGAACAGGGAGAACTCCACTAAAGTATAAGGAGCTATGCACTGAACCAACTCACTACTCGGTGTTGGCTTGAACACTTTTCTTGAGAGTGCAAGGCGAGGCGGGCTGTAAACTAACCCTTATTTGGAGTCTTTTAAGCCGTGGGTCGGATCCATTAGAGTAATCAACCTATAAAACAAAACCCCGGTTCGGCTGTTATAGTTAATTATAACCTAGAAAGAGAGACCTGTGAGAGTGGTCAATAGATTCTGTCACGCCTTACTGACATCCAATAGGGCTTTACATAAACTGGTTTGAACCCGAGACTTTCAAGTTCTATGTAGATTGGCGCTACGGTTACGAGATCTACTTGTTATCTTGGCAAAGCGCATTAAGTAAGTAGATCCTTTATACCGATCCGTGTAGTGGGCATTCGCATTCAATAAATATACGATCAAAGTAAAGCACAACTGAGTAAAGTACTAAATAAGAGTCAAGAGATGCTCCAACACCGGCTGACTCTGACTGACGCCACGAAGAGAAGAAGCACCTATCTCTCCAAGACTTCTTGCTCCGGCAAACTAAACTGTCTTGCTTGCTAAAGAATGAATTGAGGATTTCGAGTCTAGCACAGAAGCTGAAGATCTACCTGATTGATGAATGGAATCTTTCTCTTACCCCCGATTCTCTTTATTTATACTTTCTACTTTCTCTCGGTGACCTTAAGAACTCTACTTGCGTCTTCAACCAATTAACTGTTTCTTTTCCAGCGGAATAGGGAATTGATTCTGACCTTCATCCTGCATTCTTTCCCGTTGACTCGATACCTGCCTATAAGATTTCTTTGCTTTGCCCCAGGTGAGGTGCACCAAATGATCTTCTTGTGGAGTTTGTTCAGAGGTTCGGTTAGGTTACTTACTGTGCCTCTCTATCTTATACTTCTATTTCCAATTATCCTCTATCGTGGTTCAACTCTCCACTCTGTTACTTGTTCTCGTAACTCGCTAAGGAACTCCTTTATACTAAGCTAGTTGGAACGTAGCTTGTAGGAAGCAATTCTTTGTTGTTTCAAAATTCCATATTATGCAAGAGAGATCAAATGATTACTTGACTTCATTCACACTGGCCCAAACTCCAATTATCTGTCTTGCTCGTGGAAGGTATCATATCTCGTCACAAGTTGCGATTCAATTAAAGCAAGCAAACAAGCAAGAAAGGCAAAGCTGTATCGCTCGCGCATCCATTCATTCGTTCTTAAAAGAAACAAGCGAGCAACTATACAAGCAAGACGGAACAAGAAGCAACGGCAAGGCAATAAGAAGAGATTACTTAAAGCGAAGAGAGTACTTAAGGGTTCGGAAAGGAAGCAATGCTCGGTTGTTAGTAAGGAAAGGTGCTGAAAGCCAGTTTGTTTCATCTCTTATATATTCTGTTATAGCTCCCATTCTTTAATAAGTTCCGTATTCTGCTACTATTCTGGAATAATATTTATATGATATGCGATCTAGATGAATTAACTTATTAATATCATATGCGATTGATTTCAATGAAATTCCTGGCCTGGGCGCGCTGCCCTACTTGCCCTACTGCTCGACAAAGTATCAAGTTGCCTTTTTTGGGGCCCAGACTTATTGTTAATGGTTGCTTCAGCAGTAGAAAGTTGCTTCGACCCCGGTGAAGTAGCTCCCTAACGCTAATAACTCAACAAACAAAAAGCAATGGCAACATTGCGCTAACGTGAGTTTGCCGGCGAAGCAATACTGGAAGAAAATCATACCTATACATAGTATACTTACCCCAACCTAGCCTGCCAGTCTAACATTTCTTAACAAAAGAGAGAGCATTGCTAAAATGAGCATATCTTAGCTCTTAAGTGTTTGCTTTCTTTCATTTCATAATAAAGTGGATGGAATTCAATCTTACTTGAGCCAGGTAAGGGTAAGCGAAAGAAGGGGGGAGTAACACAGTGTTGGTTGTTAATATCTTATATGTTATGATAGCTATCTTCCAGCACAGGATAGGGAGGAAATAATGAGTGTTTTTACTTTTCAATAGATTCTTTCATTAGATAGAATTATCCTATTTTGGAATATAAGAGCAAAAGACAAGCATATTGTGGAATATAAGAGCAAAAGAAAAGTCATCAATCATAAGAAATAGATTCCCGCCTCGCCTGTGCTTCGTATCATAAGAATTGGCGCTTGCTTTCTTATCCAGTGCTTCGTATCTGATCGCGCTATAGGGGATTCGGTACCGCAATAATAGGTCTTTCTGTCTGCCTAACAAAAGAGAAATGGCCGTAAGTCTACTTAGTTCATTCATGCTCATAAGATTCTACAAGGGCCAAGCAACTAAGCGCCAAGCAACTACGCAAGTCCTGTATACTTGACTGGTAAGAAAGAGCTGCTGTTAAGAACTGGAACACTTGTGTATGTACTATTACCTTCTCTTAGCGTGCACAGTTGCATGCTGCCTTAGGCATATATCTCTTTCTTAGTTTGTTTCAAGCTTTCCTTATAAGTTAGTTAGTTTCTTCCTTATAAGTAATATATCTCTTTCTTAGTTTGTTTCAAGCTTTCCTTAGAAGTTAGTTAGTTTCTTCCTTATAAGTAATATATCTCTTTCTTAGTTTGTTTCAAGCTTTCCTTAGAAAGTTAGTGTTTAGTAATGAATAAATGTTGTGTATGTTTCGTCTATAAGCAATTCTTTTGTAGTAACACGGAAAGGCAGGCAACTCTTACACCCTAACTCGTGGAAAGTGAGGCCCGCTCGGGCGGCTTCTTATTGGATTCCTAGTGTCTACTTTCACTGGTCAATCAATCTTTCTTTATTTCGTCATGGCACTAAAGAATCGATAAAGTATGTTAGCATGCATCACTCATTACTATTCGGTACTAAAGGAGATGGAAAAGCCAGTATCCGCAGAGCCAGCCTATAAAGTAGAGTAGGTCCCCTGTAGCAGATGGAAATCCAATGCTAAAGTAAGTGGTGACTTCAGCTGCTAAATAGGCACATATAGTTAACAAGTAATGTACTTCGGGTGGGAGAGCATATATTCATTCGGTACTCTCAAGGTCCAATTGGCATTCAAAGAGGTTCATCGCCTCACTTCTCCAAGCGCCGGATATTAGGATATTTAGTACTCTGATTTGAGTACTCTGATTTGGATTAGGTTAGGAACCATTTGCTGTTACCTGCATTGCGAATTCTTAGGCTAGGTTCCCGTCCCCACTTTCTCCATTTTAGGGTTAGGGTCCAAGCAACTAGGCGTGGAAAGCATATCCCTTACTCGCATTCGCCTAATCGAGCAGAAGGCCACTCGGTGATCATCCTATAACTGGCTAGAGTGAGTGTCACATTACCTATAACAGGCTAGTTTGAATGCAGTAATTAAGGGCACAGGTTTCTATGGTTCTATTTAGTCCTGATTGATGAGGGTTGTCAAAGACCGGATCTTTGCACTTCGCAACCCTATCAGAGTATGTGCTTAGTGCAAGGCCTCATAGAAGTTATAGGTAATGTAGTAATACGAGCTCCGGCCCTCATCTCATACAAAATCAACAAGTTAATGGATGTTCCCAGTATTTTCTTGGACCCGATCACTTTCACCTTTGATAGATCATGGCGGTTTAGTTGGTTTGGGAAGTTTAGTTGAGACTGGGCACGTGCGTCATCAAAATGGAAAAGGTAAAGAAGAGATGGAGGCTCGAAGAGAGGAGAGCCATTTGCATCGACCGCTCCTGACGCCATGAATACCAATAACAGTACAAGTATGGATCGCCTCTATATTGTGTGGGTGTTTCTACTATTTCTTCAAGCTATGGAAAATAATGCGTATTGTATGCCATTCTCCCATCATACTTTCGTTGGAAAACCCAACGCCAAGTCAAACAATTTGTCTCCTTTCACTTTTCGGGAGCAGAGCAGTAAAAGAATAGCAATTCTCAATAATGGAAGAGTTCTTCTGGGGATGTGACATATATCAAACCAAGGAAATACAAAGTAAGCAAATAGACGCTACAATACTCATGGAAAAAATCGACTATAAGAATGACTTACTAATGGATAAAATACACTATCAAAATGATGAAGTACAAAGTGAGCAAATATACTCTCTTCCCCATTTGAAGGAAATAACAAGATTGAGTGCGGAAATGAGGATACAGGACTGCAACAGCTTAAGCCCACTTGAGCAATTTACCATTCACCCATTAATTCTGATTCGTGGGGGCAACTATTATTTCTCATTCACAAATCCATCCTTGTCTCTGCTGCTCACTCTCGGTTTGGTCCTACTTCTGCTTTTTTTGGTTACGAAAAAGGGAGGGGGAAAGTCAGTGCCAAATGCTTGGCAATCCTTGGTAGAGCTTCTTTATGATTTCGTGCTTAACCCAGTAAACGAACAAATAGGTGGTCGAAATGTGAACCAAAAGTTTTTCCCTTGCATCTCGGTCACTTTGACTTTTTCGTTATTTTGTAATCCCCAGGGTATGATACCCTATAGTTTCACAGTTACAAGTCATTTTCTCATTACTTTGACTCTATCATTTTCTCTTGTTATAGGCATTACGATCGTTGGATTTCAAAGACATGGGCTTCATTTTTTGAGCTTCTCATTACCAGCAGGAGTCCCACTACCGTTAGCACCTTTTTTAGTACTCCTTGAGCTAATCCCTCATTGTTTTCGTGCATTAAGCTCAGGAATACGTTTATTTGCTAATATGATGGCCGGTCATAGTTCAGTGAAGATTTTAAGTGGGTCTGCTTGGACTATACTATTATTGAATAATGTATTCTATTTCATAGGAGATCCTGGTCCTTTCTTTATAGTTCTTGCATTAACCGGTCCGGAATTAGGTGTAGCTATATTACAAGCTCATGTTTCTACGATCTCAATCTGTATTTACTTGAATGATGCTACAAATCTCCATCAATATTAGTTCTTTCATAATTGAATCAAAATGAGGAGCCGGGCAACTGCTATGCTTTTGCAGCTCATTTACATTACTTGGATTGGAGAGCTATCAACTATCCTTTTGGAAGCGGATAGTATACAGTGCTAATTCTCCAAAATACATAGGAAAAGCCAACTCATCATGATATTTCCACTCCATTTTCATTACGAAGATGTCTCACGTCAGGATCCGTTGCTCAAACCGAATCACGCCAACGTTATGGAAGTTCCTGGATCGTTTGAAATCAGATTAGTACCATCAGCTGCCTTCATTATTCCATTTTCTAAGTTCGCTATGGAGATGGAGTGCGGTCAGAGATTCATACAGAAACAAAGGAGCCCTTATTTCCAAGCTGGAAAGGTCAAGTCGTTTCGATCCAATACTTTCTTGGGATCTGAAAAAGACACTGCATATGTCAGTGACTTTGAACGACAAAGCGCTCTCCGAGGGCTTGGAATGTCACATTTGATGGTCAGAATCTCGATGGTAATGTCTATATTAGATTCTAAGGTCGAAATACGGGAAAACCCCATCCAATTCTCGATGGAAACAGAGTTTTTCGAATTCTCCCCGGAACTAGAAGAGCATTTCGAGATCTTCGAGCATATTAAAGGGTTCAATGTGACTATTGTGACTTCGGCCAACACAAAAGATGAGACTTTACCATTGTGGAGCGGCTTTTTGCTAAAAGATTAAGGGGAGACTAAGTCAGATGTCGGAGAAGCGAAATATACTTGATCACAAACGTAGATTGCTTGCGGCTAAATATGAATTGAGACGAAAGCTTTATAAAGCCTTTAGTAAGGATTCCGATCTTCCATATGAGATGCGGGACAAGCTTCGTTATAAGTTGTCCATGTTGCCAAGAAATAGTGCCTTTGCACGAATAAGAAACCGATGTATTTCCACGGGTCGCCCTCGTTCCGTAGTTAAGTTCTTTCGCATTTCTCGTATTGTTTTTCGTGGATTAGCATCTCGAGGTCCTTTGATGGGCATTACAAAATCCTCTTGGTAGCACAACAAAGGTTATAGCTCCGAAGCTGGTACACAAGCAAGGGTTTTAGGTACATTACCATATGGCTCCTGACCGAAAAGACCTAATAGAGTAATCCCAACTCTCGCAGCAGAGATGATAACAGCACGGGAATCGATTGGCTCTCCACCGAATCAGACATAGACTTCAAGCTGGGTAGTACTCTTGGAAAGATAGAAGATCACCCCGTGAACAACATCTAAAGTGACGAATGGCACCACCAAGACATTATTAACAATTCTTTTTCCATTGTCAGAGAACTCTTGTTCATGTTCACGCCTACGTGCTGAGCCCACCATTTAAGTCAGAGTCTGGGAGTGGGCCCCATTACTAACACAACCAAATAGGGTTCCAAATGAGAAAGACCAATATGTTATTCGTTTCGTTGGTAGAACCTACGCTCATTTTACAATATGATAGTTGATTGACTCTCTCTCGTCCAATAAAAAGCCATAATAGTATATCCGAGAGTCAAGTCACTTTCAACACTTCTGATTCTCTCCTTTCCAAAGCTCCACAAGGCAAGCAAAATACGTCAAGTAATAGGAGTCGAAATTCCATAAGTAATAGGACATGACATACTGTAGTAGCTTGGTTTGTTCATTGGTCTTTCTTTCTTTTTGAGTTCTTTCTTAGTTTAGATGGAAATCGACGTTCTTTTCCAAAGTAGTAGGGCACTTCTTAATTCAAGGCTTTTCTTTCATAGGGTTCTCTTAATGACTAGTCGTTTGAAGCCTTAATCAATCAAGTTTCCGTTTCTTTTGCTTGGCCCGTTGCCCAGTCACAGCCTCCTTCTCGCCCAAATTGGATTAATGCAGGCAGCTTTTTTCTGATTCAGGGCGCAGCGAAGCCCATTTCTATATCAAGGCAAAGAGATCAAATAAGGGGAAGAGGAGTTTTCACGAAAGAAGATAAATGACTCTAAGGAACCAACGATTCTCTATTCTTAAACAACCCATACCCTCCACACTTAACCAGCATTTTATAAATTATCCAACTCCGAGCAATATTAGTTATTGGTGGGGTTTCGGTCCGTTAGCTGGTATTTGTTTAGTGATTCAGATAGTAACTGGCGTTTTTTTAGCTATGCATTACACACCTCATGTGGATCTAGCTTTCAACAGCGTAGAACACATTATGAGAGATGTTGAAGGTGGCTGGTTGCTCCGTTATATGCATGCTAATGGGGCAAGTATGTTTCTCATTGTGGTTCACCTTCATATTTTTCGTGGTCTATATTATGCGAGTTATTGCAGTCCTAGGGAATTTGTTCGGTGTCTCGGAGTTGTCATATTCCTATTAATGATTGTGACAGCTTTTATAGGATACGTACCACCTTGGGGTCAGATGAGCTTTTGGGGAGCTACAGTAATTACAAGCTTAGCTAGCGCCATACCAGTAGTAGGAGATACAATAGTGACTTGGCTTTGGGGTGGTTTCTCCGTGGACAATGCAACCTTAAATCGTTTTTTTAGTCTCCATTATTTACTCCCCCTTATTCTAGTAGGCGCCAGTCTTCTTCATCTGGCCGCATTGCATCAATATGGATCAAATAATCCATTGGGTGTACATTCTGAGATGGATAAAATCACTTCTTACCCATATTTTTATGTAAAGGATCTAGTAGGTCGGGTAGCTTTTGCTATCTTTTCTTCCATTTGGATTTTTTATGCTCCTAATGTTTTGGGGCATCCCGATAATTATATACCTGCTAATCCGATGTCCACCCCGCCTCATATTGTGCCGGAATGGTATTTCCTACCGATCCATGCCATTCTTCGCAGTATACCCGACAAATCCGGAGGTGTAGCCGCAATAGCACCAGTTTTTATATCTCTGTTGGCTTTACCTTTTATGAAAAATATGTTTATTCGTAGTTCCAGTTTTCGCCCGATTCACCAAGGAATCTTTTGGTTGCTTTTGGCAGATCGCTTAATACTAGGTTGGATCGGATGTAAACCAGTGGAGGCACCATTTGTTACTATTGGACAAATTCCTTCCTTTTTGTTCTTCTTGTTCTTTGCCATAACGCCCATTCTGGGACGGGTTGGAAGAGGTATTCCAGATTCTTACACGGATGCAACTTGATCAAACACCTGATCAGTGCATTTTTCTTACAACCAACAGTTTGCCATTAACGAGTCCTTTGAGTATATTACACTATGAATTTACAAGCAGATGAGTTTTAGGCCTTGTTGATAGAGGCTTAGATAGGGAGAAATCAAATAGGAAATAAAAAGAACTGGGCTAGACGTAGTATAAGGCTGAAGAGCCAGGGTAAGGCGGCACCAAACAAGCAAGAGAATGAAAAGGACACTCCAAAGCCTAATAACGACAATGCAGAGTTAGGTCCAGGGGCGGAAGGTAACGACAATGCAGAGTTAGGTCCAGGGGCGGAAGGTTCAGAAGTGTCAACTAAAGACTTTAAGACAAGAGTTTCGGTTTGGGAGTTACGAGTGTTATTGAGGTCTCTCTATAGGACAGGACTACTGGGCTTAGTTGGGTCTTCCACTTATGAGCTTAGTTTGGTCTTCCACTTATGAGTTTTCTTCCTATTATCGGTTAGTTAAGTCCCAAGTTCCCGGATTAACGCTTAGGAGCAATAGTCACATTCTAATAGAGTAGAGGGCCTTGCTGGGTCGTACCTATGAGTTGAAGGAATTGGATAAGGTAGAGGCGGGCTCGGGTAATAGAGAGTAAGGCTTAGCTAAAGTAAAGACATACTATGTTGGGGAAGTATTTAGAATCAATGTCAAGAATAAGAATATAGGACTAATAGGCAGTAGCACCAGGGACAACTATAGGAATTTTTCTACTAAATAGAA
This sequence comes from Musa acuminata subsp. malaccensis, assembly GCF_000313855.2. NCBI lineage: Eukaryota > Viridiplantae > Streptophyta > Magnoliopsida > Zingiberales > Musaceae > Musa > Musa acuminata. Next base: position 59,129 of record NW_008991763.1, read on the forward strand.
GGATGGAACTGTACCAGTATGAGAATTGATTACATAACTAGAAGACTGAACCCACTGCTACAAAGCATGGAACCACTGCCTTATAATACGAGAACTCTCAAGTCAGAATCCACTACCAATGGGGCTTTCGCTGCTACTGATGAGACCAACAACACTACAAAACACTGATGATACTTAACCAGCAAGCCCAGTCTTACTTCGATTCTTCCTCTCCTGGATCTAAGCCTATCTTTACTAGCTATCAAAATAGCACTACTGATGATCTGGACCCACCAAACAAGCCTGTCGCTACTGTCTTTGATTTTGACTTGACCTGATTTCAACCTATATTAGTGCCCAGACATACTTTATCTTATAGTAAATAAGAAACTACTGAAGCAAAAGCAAGGCGGAAATGAAACCAAATATCACCGATAGAATGGGACCAACCCCACTAGTCATTTGGATTCTTCTCCAGCATTCTATCCGGTATACTTTCCCGATCTCATATCTGTATGTATTTGTATCCGGCACTACTTCTCTGCTTTCTGATTCAGTTAACTTACAATAATGATTCCTTTGTCACAATATTACTATGTGTTTTATCATAGAAGCTAATGAAGTAAGCTTGGCATGTCACGGGGGGCAATAAGGCTTTATTCTCTGCGCGATCATGAACTAAGTCATTGATTCAAGATTTGACTACTGGCGAGTAAGGAACGGCAGGTACAAGTCAAAGAGTCAAAGTCCGGATCCGAATCTTAAGTTGTAGCATGAAAAGCAGGATCAGTAGCCTGAGAAAGGTAATGTGGGCAGGCTGCGAGATAGGGTATATCGGATTGAAAGCAAAGAGATAGTTTTAGAGTAGAGGCGAACTACAGAGCACTAACAACAGTAGAAGAATCCAAGGTGAGCTAAAGAATGTAAACAGTTAGGGTGAGTTTGAGATATCGCCCCGTAGATAAAGAACTCAAGTAAGGAACGTAAGAGTGGACAAGTTAACTACTAGATTCAAGTAAGCCAGGGCGGACCAATAGATAGTATAGTATAGTTGTTGTAGTCAGAATCAAAGCTAGTAAGGGCACCTGTCCGGTGGCAACCTATGTGTTTTATACGAGCTCTAAGGCGGACATTGGTAGTAGTTCTAATTTCACTAAGAAGTAAGGGTAAGTTATCTAGGGCTAAGAGTCAGAAGTAAGGAGAAGTTATCCAAGGCTAAGAGTCAAAAGTCAAAGAAAGAAGGACTACGGAATGCAAGGAACAACTAGGGATTGAACTCAGCAGTATAAGAATGAGTAGATGTCTCAGGGAATATAACTCAGTTGTAGGAGCATAGGTAGTAGAATCCAACTTAGTAAGATACCCAGCTCCAAGTTCCACTATTAGAAGCAGTGGTTACAGTCTCTCTTTTTCTTTTTTGAGTTCTGTATTAGCATTTCTATTCCGATTAGTGGTAGCTCTAGCCTCTTTGCCCAGGTTCTACTCTAATAAGTTGTGGTTTTATTCCCACAGTTGAGCTGTGAGTTCTGGCTTCTTTCGTAGGTGATGCTTACTTTGATGCTGAACTTACTTATGACAATTCCTGTGTTCAGGAACAAATGAATATATATTAATGAGCTATGAGCTAGTACAGTTTTCTAGAGTATGGTTGACTTTCCTTGCACAGGCTATTCTTCTTTTTAGGACTTAGAGCTAGAGCACCCTAAACTATCCTTGACCTTGAAGACCCGATTGCTGCTTAAACCAAAGATTCCCCTTTACCAGAACCAGAACTCGAACTAGACTGAACTCGCCCTCAAAGAGATTATCGTTGACACCTTGCCTTACTTATATGCATAATAACAGTCATGCGGTATAACAGTCATAGGGAAGATTGCTGAATAGCCTTATACTCACACTCGAGCAGGACTACGAACTAAACTACCAGAAGTCAAGTATCCACGTTCAGAAGCAAGTGAACCATAAAGGTGTTAGGAAGAAATGAACTCTAAACTTCCCGCACTGGTAAGAATTCTGGTATCAAAGAAATGGAGTTAGATGCAACTTACTATAGGGGCCTCTATTGCCTCTGCCCTTATAATTAGCAGATGGTGTGAAAGCCTTCCACTCAGAATCTAGTATTGAAAGAGAAGTCTCCGAGGCAGGCAGGAACACTTGAATACTAATAAAGGTCTTCTACTAATAATCATAAGGGATCTACAATTGACCACCCCGGTTCCATATTGACTACCCAGGGCAGGTTCTCTCTCGGACTAAAGAATAACTACTAGCTTTGAAGCGGAAGATGTATCTAACTATAAGTAGAAAGTAAGCACTCGAACAAGACCTTCAACTTAATGCTTTTTGAACTAATTAGCAACTTTCTGTATTTCTTGATTGCATTCTTTCCTCTCCTCTTTTGCTTAGCTGGCTCCGATCAATCCTTTGACTCAATAAAGGCATCTCTATTTACTACTTTCCTCTTGAACTCCTAATAAGTAAACTCTCTCTTTCCTCTTTCACTCCGAGGCATCTCTATTTACTGCTTTCGAGGGTAGACAGGGGAATTTGCCAGCAGGTATTCTTTATTTCTTATGAATTCAATGAATGGAGTTCCACTCGCTTAAGGCTAGGCCCATAACGTTCAATTCAGAATTCTTGCCATAGTAGAGGTCGGTGCAGACTTATATAGGTTGGTGCAGACTTAGATGGAGATGAGGCTTCTATATAAGATTCAAGAGTATATGCCCTACTGGACAAGCTGACAAGGAACTACTGGAGCAATAAACCCTGTCTCTACTCCGATAACTATACTAGCTCATATGTAAATCAGGTCTTCAAGCCACCAAGCAACTACTACAAACTAGACTTCCACTTAGGCTCTGTGAACTCAGGCTCATCCACAGGGGAGTCAACAACTACTGTTATTGCTCTGGACTACTCTCCTCAAGCTACTACTACTACTACTAGAAGTCACAACTACTGATGAAACGGGACTACTACTAGTTTCAGGGTGAAAAACCCATTCTTTAGCTGTCAACTCCCTTTCCTTACTTAACTGTCACTGATAGAGACTATAAGCCAACTAGCACTTGCACTGATAGAGACTATAAGCCAACTAGCACTTGCACTGATAGAGACTCTAAGCCAACTCATTCCCTTATGGCTTCGAAGCCCGCACTTTCTTCTTCCTCGGACACCAATAACTTAAGGGAAGGGCAAAGGACTCCTCAAGGTCAGAAAGATGTAGAATGATGTTTACTTTACACAGTGGGAATCCCCATAGATGAGCCAAGACACAAGGCAAGTCACTCTACTAACGACCGCCAAGGCACGACTAATGACCCAGCAACTAGGCAAGGTCTAGAACACAACTTGGCCAAGACACGACTAATGTGTAGCGTCAGTGAATAGTTATTTGAGAGTTATGTACGAGTCCAGTTTTCATTGTCTAGTAGTTTCTTGTCTGGTTATATAATATGTTGTTTTTCATGTTGTTTTTCTCTTAGCGCCCTTACTCGACTTTCAGATACGCTTGCAGATGACCTTACTTTAGTTAACTCCCTGATTTCTGTCCCGCTGACTTCAGACGGAACCTCATATTCCTCTATGATTCAATAATAACAACCTACTACATAGAAGATACATTAAATAAGTGTGTGACGCCCTTGACACTTGACCGACACTGTTGATGTTGAGAATTGTGTCTTAACTGTAAAAGATATAGGATGAAACTCTAACTGCTTCTTTATAATAAGATGAAACTTATTGTTTTGTCCCGCCTTACCCTTCCTTTAAGTAATCACTTATTGTTCCTTTGAAACTGTCCGGATAATGCATTGACGCCTAAGAACATAGAAAAAAGACCTCCTGCTCGGCTCTTGGCTTGAGTCAGTCCACGGCAGCTACAGGGGTAAGTGGTGCAAGAGAGATTCAAAGAGAACAACGCTTTGAGAGAGATTCAAAGAGTGCGCAATCAAGATATCTGAAAACACCTTTGAAATGGAATGAAAGGTTGACCTTCTTCACTGGCCCAACAAACTAGCCCTTCCATACTGTTCCCCTACTAGATTATTGCAAGTATAAAGTGAACCCTTCCATACTGCTATCCTACTAGATTATTGCAAGTATAAAGTGAAGTTGAAAGAAAGGAAGCAAAGGAAGCAAAGCTGGTGGGAGTGCTCTTTAAAGTAGGTAGCTCGCTGGTAGGAGTGCGCCGCCCACTAAGTACTTTTGTATATAGTTCCATAAGAGAAAGAAGCGCTTGTGCTAACGCTAATGGGAGTTTCGGGACGCTAACGCTTATTGTCTCCGGATGGGGTGGCATTGTTTGGAGTGAACAAGTCACTACTTCAGTCGGTAAAGTCGAAGAGAAAGAAGAGGTTAAGGCAGCAAGATCCAATCTTTCTTATGGACTCCCCCGTAGGTCTGGTCGGTCTTCTTAACTATAATGGCAAGATTCGCTGCTCCTCTAGAATCCGTATTCTTATTCTTATTAAATCTGTCGGTCTCAATTCCCGTCTTTCAATCTTTACTGCTTGGTTAGCTATTATAGAGTTTGGTAATGAAACGGATTGCCTTAACTCTCAAGTAGGAATTCAAGAATGCACTTAAGTAGTTAGAGAATGAAAGTAAGCATAGTGGGAGTCAAAGACAGACTCAAAACAATTAGATAAAGTAGGTAGGGTTGTTCTCCCTAGTGGGTGTGCTAGATAAGTACCTGTATTCTTCATTCCTTGATTCATTCCTTCCATTAGTCTTGATTCATTCCTTCCATTAGTGGTATAGTTCTTCCTATTCGTATTTGATTTCTTTATCACTGCCTAGTTGGTAACTCCTTATTCTTAGTTTCCAGTATAAGTGCTTCTTACTAGATTCATTCTTTTGAGTGGCTTGGCTCTTACTTTCAACTAGCACTCCCGGCTCATCTCATCTCTTTTCACTCCGGCTTCTATCTATACCTCTGGCTAGGTAAGTGAACTAGACTTAACGAGTTCAGATCCTTTGCCCACAACCAGACTGAAACTTATATGCTCAACTCAGTTAGTGCTTCTGCCTCGCCTCTTTCTCTTAGGAATGACGCAACTACCGGAGTAACTGAATGAAACAATAATCTATCATTTGAAACTAGGCTCTTAGCACCTTATAATTCATTTGAACCAAACATCTTAGTGGGTTCGACTTAGGATTCCACGCCTGTCATGTAAGAGAGTCTGCCCCGACCCATATCATGAGTTTAGTAAAACTCTGATCCAACAAGGGGAGCTTCTTGCTTCGGTGTTATAGGGATGGAATTGGGAACTTGGAATGCAGGAAGGGCTAACAAGAATCGATCCCTGGGGGCATAAAAAAGCACTCGTCAAGCAACTATACTAGCTATTAGAATAGAACTGTGACTAACAAGGCTTCACCTCTCCACTGCAGACTTGCCCCAGCGCTTCTCATAAGAAAACTACTAATTGAAGGGGCTAATCCACTACTCAAAAGTCTAAGAACCAAGCCCTCTCGCCTGGAATGAATTGCACTAATTAAAGAATTGTCATTACAGAATTGCACTCAGTATTTCCCTTGTATATCTTGCTAAATCCTCTGGTTCTTATGCTTCCTTACCAGCTCTGGCTACTGCTACTACTGATTCATTCTCATCCCAAGTCCTGTGCTCGGGAACTCACTAATACACAAGCAAATAAGCCTTTGATGTCCCCCACCAAGTCATAGAGATAAGAGTGGTATGTATCTATAGGCCAGTTCATTCTTTAATGCATCAACACCTTTCATAGCTTCCCTTGCCCACCCCTATCCCAGTATTGGAATGAAACAAGGCAGACTACGACCTACACTAACTCCTTATTTACCACAATAGCGCATGTCACTAGTGATTACCGGGTAGTTACGGACTTATTCTGAAGTTGACCCTGGCTTTCCCCTACAAGTATTCTCAGAGCATTGTCGGTAGGCAAGATTGGGAATTTCTTCCAACAATGGAAGTTTACCCCCCGTAGAGCTCAGTTCTTTGCTTTCCCCTGCCCTGACGCACTTGAGCAATTGGGCCCTAATACTACATTGCTAGCGCATATCTCATATCTGAATTCTTCTGAAGCACTAACAGAGCTGCCAAGTAGTCCATTTGGAGAGTTGAGATCAGAAAGAGAGATTCTTGTTTATAAAGATCGAATTTATATGTCATTTCTTATACTTGGTGTGTACTGAGTGTGTATAGTGAAAATCCAAGTGGTTTTCTAGTTTCCGGTGTGCGAGGACAGGACACAGATCTTTCTTCTGCCGTTGCTAGTTTGCTTGGTTATGCGCTAGGAGTAGAGTTAGAAGCTTACGGAGTGAAAGCTGAAACAAGTATTCAGGTAATTAATTATACCACTTAGCAGGCAACTAATAGGCAAGAAAGAATAAGGTATGACCCATACTCTGCATATAAACTAAAGTAAGGCAATAAGCCATAAGTATTAGTATAAGGCAACTCTGTAAGGCAATAAAGTGATACGCTAAAGTATGTCAGGGAATTAAGTTACTAGTGAATGACTTAGCAACAAGGCAATAAAGGTTTCAAAGAAATAGTATATCCCCTCACTCAGTAAGGAAAGACAGAATAGTTAGTCTTAGCTACAAGGCAAGAAGGAATACTAACAATATCCTAAGTAACAGACAGAATTGAACTTAGCTACATTGCCTCCAAGACTATTTAATTAGCAACAAGGCAATCAGGGAATAAATGATGACTGAACTCCTTTGCTACTAATAAGCATCTAGTTAATCACTTAGCTCCAAGGCATAGCTCAGTAGCAATTAGTATATAACTCCTTAGCTACATTGCTTCCAAAGTTCGAATTCCACCCCTTATTAGAATCCGTAAAAGAAGAAGAATCAAACTCATAAGTAGGCGAGTAAGAGACAACCTCCGAAGTCGGAATGAAAGAATGAAAAGGGCTGTTCCAGAATGCAACTAAGAGGTGAGCTAGTGCGGCTAAGCCTGATGCTACGGATACTAAGGCTGAAGCTGCTAAGGGAGAGAATGGAACAGTGCCTGCTAAGTCCGATGCTAATGGTATTGATGCTAGGTATTGCTGCTAAGACTTATGCGGTGTCTACTGATTCTAGGTATTACTCTAAGAGGTCCTATGTTCGTGGTGCTAATGTCGTTGCGCAAGACAAGACTTAAGTGTGTTAGAGAGTTCAGAGCTCACCGAACAAGTAAGGGCCGAGCTGAAGAAGAGACGATACTTAAGTAAAAGGAGCTACTGCGAGCGGAACAGAGAACTCAACCAATTTATGGCATTTGATTGTTTGCACCACTGTAGGGATAGAATTATGTAACCAAACAGCCTCTATACCTGCCAAATAGCTGACTCGCAACTCGGGGTGTCGATATGAGTGATTAAAGCTATGCTATGGTTGGTAACTCCACTTCTTGTCCTGCAGGAGCTCCTTCCCCTTGTCGTTTCGAGTTCCGTTATTGGCTTGACGACGTCTATGAGAGAGGTTAAGTTCTTGGCTTGATCAGTGTAATCGTATATTAAGTAATTAAGGGTCAGAATAGAATCAGAGGCGACGGGGTATCAACAGGGTTGCGCAAGCAAAGTTAATGAGTGCTATCCATATAAATCTCAAATGGAATGCTTGTTCGCAAGTCAGCGCTAAAGGAATCTCAGCAGCCCGCTCAAAGTACTTTACTTCAGTGGATTCTCTTAAAGCAAGGGTGCAAGACAGTATAGACAGAGCGAGGCCCCCAGGTAGTAAGAGTTCAAGAAAGGAGTCTAAGCCTAAGAGTCAAAGAGTGAAGTCAAAGGCCTTGAGGGGATCCAGTTTTCAATCAAGGAGTAGCAGACTGATGGATAGACACAGGAATGTCAGTAACAAGCCTATTCGCAGTTTTTGTTTCCCCAGATTTCGATTCCGGAGTGGAAGAATGAGCTAACGGAGTAGTTACTTTTATCTTGTGCTAATGAGTTAAAGTCTGATGCTTACAACTATGAGTATTAGAGCGTAGGAGCTCTGTTCGAAACACGGAATAGGGAAATATAGACTTTCAGCAAGGAGAGGAGATGGGTCTAAATGGGACTACTACTTGTTGGGGCACTGATGGTCTGTGTTCCTAGACTTAACGAGCAGATTTGGTCATTATAGATCTAATTTCTTTCTTATTAAGATAGAATTCTCGTAGGAATGTTTTTCACTGTATCCGTAGAGGGTGAAGAGAAGTAGTTTCTCATCTTTTTGATCATCTGTGTTTCTCGATTCCGAAGGTGTTAAGCCCACTCACTACTACTAAAAAGGTGTTGGTCAAGAAGGAGCCAATGGGGTGGATAACTTACTTGGGGAATTGGTCATATCGGAATAGGAGATTTCATGGGGCGAGCAACTCTTACTTTCAAACGGAAACCCTGAAACTGCATTCGAGGTAAAATACAAAGGAAGCAGGTGCATTCGAGGTCAAATAGAAAGGAAGCAGGCGCAAGGGAAAGGGAACAACCATAAAGAATAGGGTGCAAAATGCACTATTTAACCACTTTAGAAGTGTTATGGCAAATTACTCATGTCATACCCCAATTGGGGCCTATAAATTCATTAATTACTATAATCTTTCTGGGCTAATAAAGTCTACATCGACAACTGAATCATAAGTGGAAAGTATTGTTTCGGGTGTTGGTGCTTACGCTCTAAGTCTGCAAGTGAGGTTTGATAGACCTAAGTGGTCAAGTGCCGGTGCTTCTGAAAGTAGTAATCCAAGTTGTAGTGCTTTTGAATCAGTATGAGTTTACAGAGGAGAAGTAGATTAGTTTACCCTTCTTTAAGTAGTGGTGCCTGTTGTCGAGTTAGAGTTGCCCTTATATTAAGTCCTGGGTTTCAGTATTACCTTCCTTGCGTTGAGGCTGTCACTGCTGCTTCTCATAACTACTATAGTAATAGAGAATCAAAGTAGTAAGTATCGGATTGGAAATAAGGAGTGAACTAACGCTTCTCAGCATTAAGCTTATAACAAGGAGGGATTGTTTTAGGTTCAGTAGTGACAGAAACAGATAAATCAGTAGAAGCCTATGCCCGTGGGGAAAGGATCAGAAGCCAACTCAAGGGACTTCAACTCTCAAGTAATAATTCCATAAAGAATGCAGAACCAAACGGGTAAGTCAAATGTTGATCTAAGCCCGATATGTACTTGTGTTGATCTAAGTCCGATCCGATATGTACTTGTTGGTCTAATCACGTGACACGCATTAAAGGAATGCGAGGGACAACTACAAGAGTGGAAGAGCCAAAGGTCAAATACATAATTGGAGATAGGAATTTGCCAGATATAGTTTTGTATTTAATAGAAACATAGGGTGTAATTAGGGAATCAGAGCCAGAGGTATTGTTGGCGACAGAAAGAGATAAGGTAGGTTTCAGATCAGAATAAGATAAAGCGGAGTATGTGTTTGGGAGCAAGGGAAGGCGTGCTAACTATATCTATGAAAACAGAATTTCAGGCATATGGGTGGAAGGCTCACTTCTCTGTTTCACTCCGCTTCGATCAGGACTGCGATAAGGTAGTGTTCGACTAACCTCTGATGGGGTCAAGCAAGGCTTCAACGAAGGAATGGAGATCCAGATAGTCTAATAAGATAAAGGAATATCCGTTTGATAACTATGTTTGTCGTTTTTAGGGCCCATCTTTTGGGGCGATATTGAAGAATCCGAGGTTAACATAGGATATGAGATCAGGAGAGACAGACAAAAACCAGAGCTAGGGAGTTTTGAGATCAAGAGCGGTGGACTCGAGCTAACAAGTAAGGCTTGGGCTGTATTATCATATAGGTAAGTTTGTAGAGTTCGGAGTTTGTTTACTATACTCTAATTAGTGACTAACCTGTAACATTCCATTCTTAAAGCAACTGGTAGATCAGGAGAAGCGATGGAATTAATATACTTTCGTTTTCGCCTTGTTAGCACTGGTGGTATTCTATGCCATGAGCTAAAGCCTTAGTTTAGAGTTGCATTCCTTAGGATGAGTTTGATTACTTATGCCGGTGTTTTAGCCTGTTTTCTTTGTTAGATGACGTTACTGCTAAATTGAATCCTGTGTTTCTTGGTTCTTAGAAGCTCTATTCTTATTGGACTCTTTCTTTTAGCGATCGTGAACTCGTTCGTAGTTCGGTCGTGCACCAACTAATTATGATTTCTCTATTGAATCATGAAATGTACTTATTGAGTTATGGTATAGTAACACTTATTAGTGATTCATTAGCAAAATAAGGTAATAAAGGGGTTAATATCGCAATGCGTAACACATACTATTCTAAACACTCTTTTTGGTTCACTACCAATTCTTTTGACTACTGTACTGAGTTCGATTCTCGTACTAGAAGAGCTAGCCCCTTTCTTGTTAGCAGAGGAATCTGATCTGGATGTTAGTAAGTCGGATTTCTATTTCTCTGGGGAAAAGGCAGAGTTTGCTACGTACTAACGAGAATGAAAAACAGTAGAGTATGGGCGCCCGGGAAGCCAGGTTCATGCCTTGCGTCTGTATTTAAAGAATTCAAAGTAAGGCTGTTTGCTAGTGGCTCTATTCTGTATTTGGTAGTCCAATCGGGTAGGTGAGAAATCTTTGTTCTCAGTGGCAACACTGCCGCACGCAAAGACAACGGGGATAATAACTTATATTAAATACATGACCCTTCCCCTGCAATTCCGTGTTCTTCTCTTTCGTCCTTGCTCCTAGTATACGAGTTCTGACTTTCCATTATTAGGCTTATAGCTTGAATACTTTATAAGTCAACTTCTTTTCTATCTCTTGAAAACAGGTTTCCTCTTCTATTATTTGCTTTGATCCTAACTGCCCGTCTTGCTTGACTTTATCTAAGAATAGGCTACCCCAGTCTAATACCTTTCATTAGAACAAAGAATGTACTAAATAAAGAATGGACTAGTGCACAACGAGACTTACACTCAGAAAGTGGGCTTCCCCTACCTTATAGCATTATGAAACTCACTGCTTTTAGTCTGCCAAGTCACTACAAACGACTATCAGATGCAACTTGCTACTATAAGAGAATGGATCTACTGCTTCTAAGCTTAAGGCTCGGAACTCCCTGTAGTAGTATGCTTATTCGCTTAGAAAGGTCTCCTTGTTCACTTAGCCAGGTATCCTCGTTAGAGCATTTGTGGAATTATTACTTCTTTTATTACTCTTATACTGATGACTGGGCTGCTCCTTCACTAGATGCACTGGATCGATCATACCATACCCTATAGAGGCTATTGACTCCAACTTCCCATACGTATTCTATCGGCTCTAACTTTACATACCTATTCTACTGGCTCTACTTTGAATAATGATGTTGACCGAGCACCGCGCAAGAGCTATCATCAAAAGAGAAAAGAAATAGACCCTTTGGGACCAAAAGGACAATAGTGATTCTAATTCCATTGATAGCTATGGTGCCAATGTTAGGTAAACAGAACTCTGTATTTGTTTACTATCTAATGTATCCTGACTTTCCTGTTTCCTTCTTCAATAACTTATTCCGTGTTGGGTCTTAATAAACTTCATTCTGTGTTGGGAGTTGTTCTCTCAGCTAGGTGTTCTTTGATGCAAGGCAAGGTAGAGTCAATCAATAGGGTGGGTTTTTCAGAGTAAAGTCAGTAAGTGGGTCTTTCAAGTCCACTTATTTTCTTTGGGTAAGTAAGGGAATAGTCCTTGGGTAAGTAAATAGTCCTTGGGTAAGTAAGGGAATAGCTTAGCTTGGTGTTACGCGGAGAATAGAAAAGTAGATGAAAGATATAGTATTGATATTACAAATCAGGTAGGCAGTTAATCCTATTCGCCTAGGAAATGCATAGGTTATATTACATTTTGCTTATACAAATCAGAATTCAAGACAGAAGTAAGAGAATGGAAAGTGAGCATCTAGTCTAGTGGAGCCCCGAGTAAGCAAGAATTCACTGCAGGAATGATACCACCAAGCCTGGATACTAATGCTAACAGAGCGCTACAAGACTGAGTAGGTGTCCTGGGGTCTGCTCGTTTACTGAGTTACTGATAGAGGTTTTCTATTCTCAATTCAGAATGACATTGTTGATGTGCAAAATAAGAATGACATTGTAGTAGTACTACCAGTGTGTTTAGCATAGAAGGTTAGAGAGGGTAAATAAAGAACTCAATCAATAAGTAACAGAACTCAACCCAGCGGCACAAGAAGAAGTAGGCGTATAACAGCAATCGACAGGTAACTATGCCTAGGGGGGTTAAGCTGAGAACTTACATTACTGCTCAAAAGCCTTAATTCGTGGGGGCGCAGATGATCTTGTAACCACTGATTCTCTGGTGACTATTGGTTAACGCCTATAACTCTCTATCAGATGTATGGGTTCGGGTCCCTAGCCGGGCCGGAGGGAGTCATTCGTTGAGATCGATTCTGCAAGTGTAGTTCGAGGTCTGTTATGAAAGTCTAGTTCTTGCCCCAACTGGTAGTATATTAGTCTAAAGGTCGGGTCGGGTAGTTTAGGAATTCATATGGGCTTGGTTCAAGAAGTCTTGCCTTAGATGCACTGGTTGGGGTCTGTAACTACCTATAATAAGTCAATTCTGAGTGGTACCGATTTGAGTCTGAGCGGTATGGGTTGCATTCTTAGTAGCAGTAGTTGAAGCCTGTTTCTCAGTGCACTGATTCTGGTCGGTAGTGGTTGAGGTCTGCCTATACTCCTGGGTGAAAGCCTTCCTTGTGTGCTTTAGTATTATAGTAGCTTAGCCTCATTCCACGGTCCCGTGTTTTAGTCTGCCCCCAAAAGCGAACTCGAAAGCTGACACTACCTATTTCCATTCTTATATGCGAGTGTTTGTATCCCATTAACAATAAGAGTCTTTAGTTGTGACTTTTGAGTTGAAGTCAGCCTTTCCTTTAGCTTATTCTTTTATGGCTTATACTGTTATCTTATTCTTTCAGTGTTATACTGTTATCTTATGAATCTATTGCTTATATTTTTGTGCTGTGGTGTGCGCATGATGATAATTTCTCTGATTGACGCATAAGCCCTAAGGGGGCAATCCAGAATGAAAGAAGCAAGTATCAGACCAAGCCCTACTCTATGCCATGCCCCAGCAGAACAAGCATTATTACCCGCATACACTTGAAAACCATACTTAATATATAATAATTGGCTCAAGGTAAAGTTCAGAGAATAATTGTCATTAATAGAATCATAGTAATTGGTTCCAAAGCGAAATAAGATAATGAGTACGCCCGGAGTCCTATAGCTCCATTCTTGCTTGTCCACCCCGACATTCTCCTTTTTGTTCTGAACCGACTTAACCCATTAACGGAATTGATTATGCTCCTTATCTAGCTTAAACACTTGATTGACCTGATTGAGAGTCGACAACAAACACGGATTTCTTTCGAACAGACAATTCAGCATCTTATTCTGTTGAAACGGATTCTTCCCTCTATGATTCGTACTCCAAATAATCACCTCTCTAGCAAACAGTATAGCTTGAAGATAAGTAAAGGCAAAGGTCTAATGTTATTAATAAGAAATTCACTATAACAGCATTTCGGGGTATATGAGTAGGGATTTCCTCTATTCTAAGTAATTCGTTGCATATCGAGATTCATATGCTTCTTCTGGATTTAGTAGTAGATCTCTGGGCTTGCAGTCAAGTCCGGCAATGGTCTTTTTTCTACTAGCATTCCGGGAGGGAAATAAGACAGAAAGTCTAAATGTAGAGAACTGCGTCATCACGGCAGCGAAGGCGGAAGGTGATTGAGCTCGCGTATAGAATGCTTTATGTAAACTAAAACCCTTACTTTGAGCTAACGACTGAACATATAAGTAATAAAATAATAGTAGTGTTTGGAATATTGTATAAATATAGAGTCAACAACCCCTCCCTCCTATTCGTTTTTCCAAAAGATGTTCTATAGTGGAGGTACAAGTCACATTAATTTGTTGACCGACAAGAATCAAAGGGCAGGCAAAGGCACCAATCAAGAAATGAGAGAGTATTTGTCGCACCGTTGAGTCCAATTCCGAAGCGGAGCTAGTCCACTCCTTGAGAATAAAGTGTATAAGGCGATTTGGGCTCAAGATTTGATGCATGCATAGTTTGGTTGGATAAAGCGGAAAAGACTAGCCGAACTCTTAGATGGGATATAACCCTATTAACTGATGTGTAGAAATATGTAAAGCTTTTATGTCCTTTCCCTGGGGAGCCCGAGCCCTGGTTCCGTTCGCCCAGTTCTTCTTTCATCATATACAGAAGCCGAATCCGAATCTAGCTCGAAGAGAATGCCCACTCGGGGCGAGGAACAAGCACCAAAAGAGACTACCGCTATCATATACCGCGCAGGAGAAGAACAGCCATCAACAAAGTCAAGGCAAATAGTTTAGTGTGTTAATAAGTTCCTCTGGCCGACCACTACTCTGGAAAGGCAGGAAACCCAGATTGAGAGTACTAATACCTATGCCCATGTTCAAGGACTAAGGGCGAACCTCCGTTTCAAATGCTAATACAGAGCTTCTTTATCGCTCACTTTAGCCTGCCTCTGATTCATTCTTAAAGCGCAGTGAGGAACTACATTTTCTGAATAAATATGAAGTCCGCCATTGGAAGAAGCACTTCTTTGTCTTGCCCGAACTCTCCTTGCCTTGAAGAACCGTTTGCATCAGCCTCAGATGGAAATGTTGTTTCTGTTTGAAATGAAAATGGAGTGGCTTTACCCTTTGCTTGATTGGCTTTCCCTTTGTTGTCTATGAGTGCTGTTATTTCTTGGCTTGACCTTGTAGTGGTGCCAGTTCTAGTGATTTTGTTGTCGACTCGAATTGCCTGATAGTTTGTGCTTCTGATGCGCGGTGCAGAAGTTCAATATGGATTTCCTTTCAGATTACTGGTCTGCTACATGTGATTGTAATGATTGTTTGTAGGAAAACCTTAGCCTTATTGTTACTTCTGAGAATCCAAGTAAAGGGGAATTTGTGACTTCGCCAAGCTACGACTAACGGACAAAGATAGGGGGTTAATAAGTGAAAGCAACTACTTGCTATGTGTTTGTGAGCCAGAGGAGAGCCCTGTTAGAATAACTAAGTAATCAAGAAGAACCAGAGGTATAGTGGCAATAGGTATAGTAGCCTTAGTGAGATTAGATGCTCTAGTATTGACTGGCAAGAAGAGAGTGGAAGACCACTTAGTACAACTACTTATCCCATATTATTCTAAGTATATATACCTCGGAGTTTCAGACCGATCCTAAGTATTAGTAGGAATACGGGCACTGCTAATTCTAGATACCCTAACTTCATTCTTACTTGCGGAATGAGGCTCATCTCATCTAATATTGGCTTTCCCAAGTAGTGGAGAGAGAGGTTCCAGAGTTATTACAAGTCCTGTATTAAGGGTTGGCAAGAAGATAGTAGTCCTTTTCTTGTTCTTGTCCCTAGTTTGACTGCTCCGGTTCTTGTGAGCAACTGTAGGAGTGAGTTCAGATAGTAGCTAAGTAGGAGTGAGTGATTCCTCAAGTGTTGTTCGAGAGCCCTATTTACTATATAGTAATAGTTAACACCAAGTCCTGTGTTGGGGGGTAGGTCAGGGAACCCGTTTTCTCTTTATTTGTAGCCTTAGTTGGTATCGGGTATCATTACGGGTATCATTAGAATAGAATAGAATATATGTGGGTGCCGCTATGTGTTAACTAAATTAAGATAGGGGCATATGTGTTAACTAAATCAAGATAGGGGCATAAAGTGCACTAAAACATAGCTTTTTGAGTTTGATAGGAAATCTATCATGTCATACCCCCATTGGAGCCTAGAAATGCATTTATTACTATAAGATTAAGGGTTCCCTTGGGGCAGTTTCATCCCCAGTGCCAGGTCCTGTGACAAAGTATGGTGAGCAGAGGTGGGCAAGAAGATCTTTGCTATGTTTTTTCCCAGGATGCTTTGCCGGGTATTTAGATAGAAGCCGGGAGCTCAGGTGTTGATGACGAAGCGGGTAATTAACAATGAAATTACTCAGTGGTTGCCTGGTGTTTGGGCTTGTTAAAAGAAGTATGAGTTTACAGAGTTATAGGAGTAGTGAGATTAGAGTAGAGGTGGGTTCAAGAGTCGAGGTAGTCAAGCTAGTCCAGAGTGGAGGGAGATGAGAAAGCAGCTCAGTAGTCAATATCAGAATGAACCACAAGTCCTGTGTTCGGCTAGTGCATTCTAAGAATATATTAGCAGTAATAGAATAAGACAAGTCAGTATTAGAATGGAACAAGTAAGTGCGGGTACGATCTACCGACCTAGTATACGCTTGGCGGGAGCTGACTTAAGCGGATGCGTTAGTGACCGGCTTATGAACGAGGTCTCAATTCTATTGCTATCTAGATGAAATTCAAGGAACGCGCTAACACTTCTTAGATAGAGGTGATTGATTGGCTGTACCTTAGCTGTCATAGAGATAATCCACAGTTGGAGAACCAGCTGTTAATCGATTGGCCTTAGTTGTCATAGAAATAATCCGCAGTTAGAGAACCTTCTTTTTAGTACCTAAAGTCACTCTTTGCCAGTAACCACTCCGGCTACTTGTCGTTAGTATAAGACTCCGGCGACTATCTTTGTATGTATAAGTCAGTGGAAGAATTGGGTACGATCCAGACAGGTACCTGAGTTAGGAGTTATATGAAATACAGGCACCGGAGTTCCCGACCTCGACCTAGAGCGTAAGCACCAACACTCGCCCACAAAGAGATTCCCACTACCCTAAACATAAAGTAAGCCTTAGAAATACCAGAGGATAGGTAGGAAAGGGAAGCAGTTAGAATAGAAATAGGTAATCGAATTGCTTCTATAGTTAGAGCAGAGCCAGTAGTAAGTGGGTCCGCCCCTGTTCTTGTGTGAGTTTAAGACCGGTTAGTAGATCCCTTATTCTGAGTATCTGATTTGTATATCCCTTATTAGTAGTAGTAGATAGGTCGGGTGTTTGACTTGAAGTGGCCAGTTGCATCTGTATTTGTAGAAAGAGGAGAGGTATAGTAGCCGAACACTAGCGGCAGGATCGGATCGGGAGTTGGCTTAGAGATAGGGCTGGAGTTGGGATCATAAGTAGGTAAAGAATAGCTAGGGAGCTTAATCTCCTTTCGAATGCCTACGAGGTGTTGGGAAGAAAGATTCTATTACTTGCTTTGATGCGAGGTCAAGTACTTACTGGCTTTGATACCGAAGCTTGAGAAGGATCTGATCTACCCACTATCTTGTCACCAAGAAACAAGGAGAAAACTCATTTTCGGGAGCTCAACCAACAAGCCCAGCTAACTCAATTTAGAATTGTTGAACTGAAGCTCGCACCCCTTCTATGGATCCTCTGCCTTTAATACCTGGCTAATGAGTCTGTCTCTCCGCAATAAGGGCCAAGCTGACTTTAGCATCGGAAGGAGAGTCGACCAGATCAGATGTTGTGCTAAAGTAATCCCCCGAGTTGACAGTTTAAGCGGAAGAAGAAGCTGTGTTCAAGTAAGATACGTAAGCTACCGGGCGAAAGTCTGCTACCAGTGCTACTACTACTAGAGTGAAGTCAACTCCATTCTTCTACTTACTATATGATAAAAGACAAAGAAAGCATATCAGTGAAAAGCTTCTTTCTGTGCGAGTGGAATCGAGTGTTGAATAAAGATCTTCAGCGGGTAGTGGAGAATTACCTGTTCCTGCTCGGGATTAACCCTTCTTGATTTCTTTCTTTCACTTATGCTAGTCTCTTTGAACTAGTAAATTCAATCTTCTAATAAGAACAGATAGATACAAACAGAGTCGTGTCTTGGTCACTTCTTTTGTTGGATGGCAAATCTCATTAAAAACATCTTGGGGGGCGGGGGCGATGAGAAAGAATGCTTTTTGACTAACATCTTGATGGTTTAGGGCTCCCTACCTGCTTGCCCGTAGATGAAAACAGCATGGTTCCTCTTCTTTCCTGTTCTTGCTGTTCTAGTTGAATACCGAGTGGAATGTGGTTTAGTAGGGAATGCTCTTTACTTTAGGGTAGTTTAGTAGGGAATGCTCTTTACTTTAGGTTTGCTACCTGCTTCTATAAGACCTAGGCATGGCGTGGAGGGGCACTTCTCATTATGCTTTTTCTGGACTTGGATCAATAGTAATAGGTGGATCTGATCTGCTTTAACAGCTTGGATCTGGATCTGTGTAATCTGTGCTTGTTGGCGATTCTCTAATTTCATTCTCACTTTCCTACTGCATGTATAGATTGCGGGGTTGCTGTAGGATAAGATACCCACTTTCTATAGGTTCAAACAAACTGAAACTATTCAACTGCATTCTTAGATTCGGGATTCTATAACTCCTGACGCCGAACACCTGGAGTTCTTTTGCCATTACTTGTTGGAAGCAATGCTGTGAGTTTGTTACTGATTCTCTCTCGTTGGTAACACTCAGGAGATTGCTGCTGACCTCTGACTTGCTTCTTGGGCCGAGTTAACAAGGATAATTCCATCTCTCTTCTTTCGAGCGCAGAGTAGACAAAGAATTCTTATATTTCTATTGAAACTCCTGGGATTAAGGTATTGTAGCCAGTAGCTCGAGGTATCAGATAAGAAAGAAATTAGCAGAGATGAGCCATAGGTATTTCTATAAGAAATCAAGATGGTTGCCATAGGTGTAATTGCCATAACTGTCTTTGTTGCCAGAGGTGGAGGATAACAAGAAGAGAGGAGATGGAGGCAAGAACAGACCAGATAGAAGTTGAGGAAGTCCTGTGTTCGGCTGCTAAGGCATAGAATGAAGCTAAGACATATCAGAATTAGACCGGTACCACCGAAAATGTAGCTAGCAGATGTAAGACTGAAGCTGCGTAGGCTCAGGCTGAACCTAAGGAGTCCAAGAACCAAACACCGCATTCCAAGGCTTATGCTATTGCTGGTAGGTATGCTCGGAATGCAGCTAAGACTTAAAGCAAGGGTAGCTAGACTGATTCTATTGCTAGTAAGACTGATGCCGGTGCTGGGCAGAATACAACCACTAAATCCAAGAATGGAGCTATTGGGTAGAAGCCTAAGCCCCCGGGGCACGTATACAGAATTGGCCTAAGCAGTCAAAGGCTGAAACAAGTAAATCCAAGAATGACGCTAAGTAGGCTCAGAATCAAACCACCGATACAAGGAATGGAAAGGCGACGAGAGACAGATAGAATTGAACTACTAAGTCTCAGAACCAAACCCAAGAGTGCAAGCCTGATGCTGGTGCTTCCAACACTTATGCTCTAAACTCACTCCTTCGCTACTGCTTTTCATTATGAGATTACTTATTAAGTTCTCTTATATTATATTGATTAGCATGTTATTAGGGGGGCACAAAAGGACAATTGCTTTTCTTTTTGTGTAGCAAAGTTGTGGTTTTTCTATTCTCATTGAATTTGATATGGTAGTGCGGGTGCTCAGTAAACATAATTCTTCGAAGTAGAGTCAATGAATGACCTAACCGGTATGTCCACCTCTACTGTTTCTTAGTAAGGATCTCCTCTTGACTTATTGAACCTACCTTTCCCTGTACCAAATCAGATATCCCCGCCTTTGAGCCCCCTATGGGGATGATCCGGTCTTTCCAACCCGTTATTAGAACTGTTCCCTGCATTCCGTAGTCCTTTTTTCATCCTGACATCCCTTGCTTGAAAGCTGTAGCTCACCTATGAACCACCAAACACCTCACTTTAGGATCAAACTAGGGCATATGAGACTGTAGCCGCTTACTTCAATACTTGATCTTTGAGTAATGAATTCAATTAGCAAAAGCAAGGGCTGCAAAGCTGCTGGCTCATTAAGCACTAAAGTCATTCTTGTTAGTAGTGGTATCGGTCTAATAGACTAGTTAGTAGTTGCCCTTGTCCCGTTGCTTGTCGGGTTGGTTACCGGAATCCTATAATATTAGGTGGCTCATTATTCTGTTTCTTCTCTTTCAACTGATCAATAGGAATATGCTTACCCGACCCCAACAACTTGAATTGCTGCTTCCTTATTTCCATGGGATTAAAGTCAACCTGGAATTTCTTTTAGTCATTCTCATTGAAATTACTTAGTATCTCCATCAGTCCAGTGCAACCATTAAATAAGTCTGGGCCAGCCAGGTTGAAGCTACCCTATCTCTATATTCTTATTCGAACTCACGTGAGCACACCACGTTAGCACACCTCGCAACAATAATGATTCTGTTTATTCTGTTGCTTGCTTCCTTTCCTAACAAAACTCCTGACTTACTACTTTAACGAGTAGGCGCACCCCTCACATAAGCGCATTAGGTCCTTGTTCCCCGAGAATAAGCGTAAGCGCACAACTCTAAAGAAAGAATGGGAATGGAATATAGCTATACACATATTGTATTGAGATGGGGTATAAATGACTCTGAGATAGGAGAACTCTGAGATAGGAGAACTCTGAGATAGGAGAACTCTGAGATAGGAGAACTATGAGATAGGGTAACTCCGAGATAGGGTAAATGACTTTCCAGGACAACCAACCTCGGGTCGACCGCTGCAAGGGAAAGAAAAACACTATTAAGTAGAAGGTAAAGCACGCAAAGGGGAAAGCTAACTCAAAACCTGTCTCTGACCCGGCTTCTATTGTAAATGAATGACACTCTTGAAATTCACTCCTGCCGCTAGTCAATTGAAGGTTGGAATGAAACTACCTCTATCCCTTAACTAAACAAATGGGTTCTCCTCCTTCCACTTTCCCACTACTTGAAGGGGCAAGAACTAGACTTGAATAACAGACCTTGAACTAGACTAGCACTACTCCTTTAAGAATTGAGTTAAGGAAACTACAGGGGAGAGGAAAGACAGAAAGAAAGTGAGGATGTAAGACAGTTGCTCTACCCCAGACAGGGTATCTATTTCCTATCTCTTACCGGACAGGCGAACACAGCACTTGTTTCTTGCACCGAGTCAAACAGCAAAGGAATGCTTCTTTTGAACTGGTTGTTGCTAAGGTCGAAAACAGGTTCACAATTGCTCCTCCTCTGACTCCCGTTAGTGCTTCCTTGCAAGTCATAACTGCTTCCAAAGCTTCTGATCTTGAAACAGCTTCAATTCAATCTACTGGCTCCCACCCCAGCCTTGACATGCCAAATCTTATATCCGTGGCTCTAAGCCTTGCTTACGCCCCCTATCTAGTAGAGCGAATTCGCATATTTATAAAAAAGAGGAGTGACACTGCTGCTAACAAGGCTATAGCTAGTGTAAACAATACAAGTTTTCATAAGTAGGGATCCGTTTCAGTAGCAATAGATTTCTCTCTGGCATTTCAACTCATTACCATAAGAATCATTAATATACTAAGGACTATAATGACACGGAGCTTCCCGAGCCTACCCTTGCATACTTGCTTTCTGTACAGCTGATCCGGATCTTAGATTGAGCATAACTCTCCCGCTTCCAAACCTTTCTCTTGACCTCACTCCTGCTGTTCGAGTCTTATAGTGGCCTATTTCATTGTGTATCTGGAGTGTACTCCGGCCTTAGGCTTAAGGTGTTAAAGTAAAGGCTTGAAATGCATTAAAGCCCGATTAGGAGTATGCAAAGGCGTACACGCAGCAACACCAAATAAGTGATGTTCTCATTCTCATCAGTAGTAGTTAGTGGAATACCCCTAGTTTCATCCTAGTCTACAAGAGAATCAGCATCCTTAGAATCAGAAGAAGCAGCTCGAGTGAAGTCGGCTAGTATAGTCTCTTTTGCCGCCCGCTTTTGCTCCGAGTAGAGTTGCTTTCTGTTTGAGTGGAATTGTATTAAGAAGCCGAATGCAAGTCAGTTGCAAGCGAAAAGTAAACCAGAGTTCAAGCAGAAGATAGAAAGTATAGTTCGACAAGAGAAGAACCAAGGTAAGGAGAAGAGGTCAGAGAAGTGAGAGAAGAATCAAGATCATAAGTCGGGAGTTGGGAGTTAGGACGAGTTATTATGGAGTCTTGTTTGGGGGATCTGCAAGCGGGAAAGAAAGTGAAGAGTATGGTTGTTTGACTTTAAGCCGAGAATCCGCAGTGCCAGTGAAATCTAGGTTCGGTGCTAGTTTCATCCTTTAGAGGAGAGTAAGGGCTCGAGGCTGTAAACCCATATTTCGAATTCACAGAACTCACAAACCTAGTATAAGAATTCCACAACTTTCCTTGAAGCCGACACCACTGAGTCTGGGCCTAGACTACATTTCTTCCCCTAACAGCTAGCCAGTACTTTCTTCTTCCCCAGATCAAGTTTCTTACCTTAGAGTGGAATTCCCACTTTCAAACTTCCAACTAGCCAAGTAGACAAGCCCGACAAGCTACTCTCAATCTGGTGTTACAAAAGAAGCAAGCTACCAAAGGGTTTCCACGGCATTCAGTAAATTCTTAAGAAACTTCCTGGTGTGCTCTCCTCAGGTACTATCCTCTGACTATAGTAGTCTATTTGAGTCACAGTAAAATAAGAATTCCTAACTTCATTCGGTATACCTCGACTCTTGCTCTTTGACTATCTGATTGCCCAGGCTGCTTATAGGAGTTATGAAAGTGCCCTGTGTCCCTAGTAGTAGAATAGTGTAATCCCCTGTTCCTTTTCTTGGTTAATACCGGCCAAGTAACTACTAATGTGTAGCGGCAGTTCCATAGTACTGTTCTGTATCGAAGTTGCTGTAAGTAAACACCATTCTTTAGTAGGAACAGGCGAGGAAGCAAGGCATCTTCACCAAAACCAGAGGTGGAGGGAGCCGGAGCAGAATTAAGGTATGGTTCGACAAGGAAAGCTGTTAGAGCCGAGCCAGTAGTTGTGGAGTTGAATATGAGCGGAGTGATTGTGCTTGTTAAGTATAGTAGTCCAGGTAGTCCCGGAGCTAAGGATTCTGTTTCCTCAATGGGCACTGCTTCTCTTGACTAAGAATTGAACTAGTAGTAAGTAGTTAAGTATTGCCTGTCGGCTTGGCCTAAGTAAGTAGTTTATTGCCTGTCGGCTTGGCCGTTGCTTGGCGGTCATTATACTAAGCTTGTCCAGGACTAAGTTGTCCATTTGTCGACTAGAAAGGCAAGTTGAAGTTTCATCCGTTCACTAGTAGGAGTAGCGTAAGGGAAGGTCAGAATAGATTAAAGGAAAGGAAGACATAAGTGGCTGATTCATTCTCCTTAGCAACAGCACCAGGACTTGTGAAACTAACTCTTACGTAAGCTGAAGACAGGACTCGGTAATAACCTTTGGACTTGTCTTTTCCCTATGCCTCTGTCTCTTATACGTATATCTCTGGCTCATATAGTAAGTACTGGTATGGCTCATATTGTAAGTACAGGTACTCTATAGCTGTTATGAAAGCTGGATCATAAGTAGGAGCGGGTAAAGGCTTTGTTGCGAGGCGAGTAAGCTAAGCTATAAGTACGGAAGTCAAGAATGGCTATCAAACCCGGTAGTACTGGCTTCATTCTGTTACTTAGTAGTTCCCGAACACAGGACTTGGTTTATTACTGGCAATGAAGTTAGCAGAGAAGAGTAAGAGGCGAGGGAATCTTTTGTTGAAATTGAATTCTGCACTTCAATACCAGATTAGAGG
>NW_008991763.1:82861-126646 GCF_000313855.2 Musa acuminata subsp. malaccensis
GAAGGTTTCCATATCCTTTGTTGGCTTGGCCCACTCCTATATTATAGATTATCTTTATATAGGTGAACGGATGAAACTAGGGAACACCGGAGTCAGAATGTAACTAAGGAGTGACAGAATGAACCGGGTGTGTGAGCTAGTAGGAAGATCAGAATGCAGCCAGTGAATCCAAGGCTTAAAGCAAGGGTAGCGAGACTACACCCAGTACTGCTCGGAATGCGCCCACTGACAACCAGACTTCGACCGGGTAGACTCAGAATGGAGCTAGTAGGTGTAAGGCGGAAGCTAGGTATTACTGGTATGGTCCTGTTGCAATGATCCTGCTGCATCAGTAGTAGTAGCCCGAGTTTGATTTTAGTCCAGTCCTGTTAGTGGGGAGGTTCTACCACTTAGTTGCATTCTCACTTTGGAGTTGAGAGCGCAGGTGCTGTTTTCATTGAGTTGGTCGTTAGTAATAGCTTGCCCGGGTGCCGGTAAGAATCCTTTACTTCTGCAGGGGGCTAAGTGGTCTAGGATCTAAAGCTTATTCATTGCCTGTGAGAGTGGAGTCTAGCGTTAAGTCATGCCAGGCAGTCCAGTAAGAGACCAACTCATCAGGTAGAATTACAGAATTCCACTCAAAAGTAAGTATCAGCATCTAGGGCAAGAAAAGAGTTTACTTACCAGTCCTATACTCAAGAATGGAGTTGTTAGTTTACTTACCGGTATTGCACTATAGAATTGAGTTGACTAAGTAGAGGCCAGGCCAGGAGAATACTGTAATTAATGGAGTCAGAGTTGAGGTCGGCAAGGTCAGGGCTAAATCTTAATCATGAGCTAGGTATTCTAGTTGCCAGCAGGGTTCAATGACTAGTAGATGTATCGGAGTTTAGGTAAGTATGTATTCTTTGTCTTATATGTATTCTTATCATATCTTATATGTATTCTTTTCGTAGTTTAGTACCGGTGTAGTAGTGTATTGAAGAACATCAGAGTTTCTGACCGCTTCTTATAAGTATGTGCTCTTCTCTTTATATAGGACGTAAGACCTTGTGCTAACTAGGGTTAGGGCAAGAACGTTCACTGATGGAATTGCTTGAATTGCTAGAGTTTACTTACATGTAGTAGTCCTTTTGAATCTGTATTAGTTGACATAGGTATCGAAGCCAGAGAGGAGGAGAGACAGAGTGAAAAGTTCTCCTATTCTAATTGATTCCGTTAATTGTATTTACTCTTTTCTATACTAGGTGCCCCAAAGAAAGAATGGAATGGAAAACTGAACTAATGAGTTTAGGTCTTGGCTTAGAGGACCAAGGAAAACAAAGAATACTGAATGAAACGAACAAGTAGGAAAGAGTGACTTCACACTGGTATCTTCTCTGACTTCTAATACTTATACTGGATCTGAAACTCCTAATACATACTTTTGACTATGAATGCGCAGGTGCCGGTATTTCATTCAACTCATTACTACTGGGATCCGAATGAAGGTATAAAAGAAATGGAGTTATATGAGCCAGAGAAGAGAGAGGCAAGGGAACCTTCAAGGGAAGCTTTTGAGTCAGAAGGAGAGGCCGAAAACTGTGAATAGTTGCCGATAAGAGCAGGGTGAAAAGAGCCAGAGTTAGGGTTTAGGGTCAAGAGATGATAGGCTGTGAGAGTGAGAGTTTAAGACCAGTAGTAGTTGTAGTATACGCAAGAGTAGAGTCGACTTGCCTAGTTTCTTGGCTGTTGCCTAGGAGCCGAATGAAGTTAGTTACGGTAGCCAGCTGCTGGGATTGTTTAAAGAAGTTACTAGGGGTCGGGTAGTCAAAAGAGAAACCCATAGTTGTGACTTGGCTCTAAGCTTGGTGAATCAAACTAAGGAGTCCAAGAATGAAATAAGGTAGTTACAGGCTATAGCTACATTTGCCTAGGAAGGGAGCGTGGTCGGTCAGAGTGAACTCCAGTAGTCAAAGAATGAATATAGTTCCCCATCTGCCGCATCTAGTACTGAAGTAAAGAATAGAACTGGTGCTGCTCAGCCTGATATTAGTGCATCTAAGACCGACCCGAGTGACAGAACGAAACAAGCGAGTTACAGGCTTTAACTAGTCCACTGATTCCCCGGAGAGAGACAGGGAGTCCACCGATGACCTAGTAGAACTAAGCCTAGGAATTGAGAGAGGGAGAGGTGAGCGAGTAGTTTACCAATAAGAGAGGTGAGCTAGTAGTTTACCAATAAGAGAGGTGAGCTAGTAGTAAAGTGAGAATGAAAGTTGACTCTGGTACCTGAGTAAGGAGTGACACTTGTCTAGTATACGCTTGCTTGGTGGACTCCATAAGGGCACCGAACTAACTAACATTATGGGTTTAGTCCGTTAGTAGTTACTTGGCCGGAACTAAGACTTGAATTACAGCTTCTACGCCCTTGTATTAACTCTTGCTTATTAGCTTCGAACTGCGACTATTCTTTTCACTTATAATAAAGAGTCCAACCGATGCTGATGAGACTGCTACTGCTTTATCTTAGCCTTACCTTCTTTGCTCTCGTTCTGTAACTACCGGTTAACTAGGAACTTGGAATCATATCAATACTAATTCGAATTGAACTACTACTGATGAGACCTGCTACTATTCCCTATTAGTCTGACTCCCTTATGCCCTAAGCCTTTCCCCTTTCGCTTTCGTTACTAATACATTTCTTTCAGATAAAAACCTTTCACTGAATTCTTTACTTCTATGCTATTGGTGTTATAGCCGTTCTTATGGGTCCTGTAGTGGAGACCAGTATCCTAGCAACCGATAACAAGAAGTCAAGCAATTCCTACTAGAGAACGCTACTTTCAATATAGAACTTCCCCTCCTGTTAATAAGACTGGGGCTGGTGCTTCTACTACTTGTTCCTCTAATTAGGGAGTGAACTGCCGTTAACAAGAATGCACTACTGCGCGAGTGGATCAAACCAATGAGAAAAGGAATCAAACTAATAAGTAAGGATCATCGTCAGAGGAACTAGAATGGCAAGAAAGTTGGAAAGTAAGACAACAACTCAAAAGCGGGAACCAACCTCATAAATAGGAATTCCTTTACTCCTTTGAATACTTGAACTTGGGGCCATTGGTTCTTCCCTATCTCCAATGAAGTATTCCGTTTTCTCATATTCTATTTTCTATTGATTTATTAGGGTATAAAAACGAGAGTGGTTTTCCGTGTTACTTAAGATCTGTAGCTGGGGTGTAAAGCGCTAATAACTCTTTCTTATTAGTCTGAGTCATTCTTCTAAGTAAACAACATCTCCCCAGTGCCCCAATCACTCTGAGTAGTCAGCACCATTCTTCTAAGTAAAAAGCATTATTGGTAGTCACATCATTCTTATTAGTATTAAAAACAGGCACTCGTTAGCTGCATTCCCATTCTCTTGTTTTAGTATGCTTTCATTCCCGGTAGTTGCTAAGTAGTTGCTGATCTACCAGTTGCTTCTGCTGATACTGACTTATGAGTTTCATTCCCACTTTAGTATACGCTTGGCTTGTTTCCTTACCTGGCTTCTTTCTTTGATTGTCCGGTAGAGTGGATTCCTTCCCTCGATCTGGTCTTCTTTAACAATCTGATCTTTCACTTTATTATATTATGCTATTAGATTGGGGATCCTAGGTGGGAAATAGCAATAGCCAAGTGGTGCAGGACAAAGAGTAGTGGAACAGACTCATGCCTTAGCCCCTTTGCTACGGTTCTGGCCTAGAAATAGTCCAATCGATTTTCATTGACCAAGCCTTATAGGGAAAAGGCAGCTCCTGCTCTTGGTCCCCAGGGAAAATGGGGTTACAAAGAGGATACAGTTTCACGGCTCCTCGCTCGTGGGTACCGCTCATTTCATTGTTGGAAGTTTGGATTCTTTATATTCAATGGTTATTAGTTGTTTTGGTTCTTTCTGCTTGGTATATTAACTCAGTGTCGTGCTTTAGCCGAGCCGTTTCAGTGGGTTCCACCATTGAGCTATTAGGTTATGCCCCCCTCCTAAGTAAGGGGAGTTCTGCACAAGAGAAGAGGCACATCAAACCTTCCCCAGTACTGATCGATGCCAAGTCGAATAAAGTGATCACTAGTTTGCGAAGCTACTAAGAACCGATCGGCTGCTCTTTCCGCGATGAAACCCGTCGAAGCAACCGGAGGGGGCGCTCCCCCAGTCTTAACTATAACAAAGGGCTTTTGCTTAAGAGAGTACCAAGGACTCGGCAGGCGAGCCTACACAACTACCTTAACCAACCTGTCCTGAATTGAACCTATCTTTTGGTCAAATGTAGAATAATAGATTTCCGCTCACCTCGTGTACCTATCTATTCCTCTTCCTCGAGCCGAATAACGTCTTTCAGAGCCTAGTCCTGTACGGCGTTGACTCTCTCTTTCCCGTTCGTCTGAGATCCCGCTCGTTCCCGTCTTTCTATTCAGTCCCATCAAGTTGCCTTCTATCTAAGATGGTAGGTTCAAACCATCCTGTTTGAGTGCTAGCTTCCATTGCTATTGTAAAGCTAGTTTCTGTGTTTTTTACAGATGAAGTGGATTTGCTTTGCTATCGGTCTCGGCCAGTTGAAAGCTATCTAGTTGAAAACCGGGGTAAGATTAAGGGGTTGTCCCCCATTTCCCTTCATAAAGCCATATCCTAGGGTATTTAGCATGATCTATCTCTAGACCATTTGCCCTTCCTTCTGATCGGGTTCCGCTTGTAATAAAGATCATTGTTGATAGCGCCTCGTAACACCTCCTATCGTCCCAATGCCTGTTGGAGTGCCATTGCTAATTCAGAGGTATATAGTGGTAAGCTAATAACATTCATTTTCAGTAATCAAACACAGAGGTAAATACGGAATGGAGTTTCACCCACTAATCAAAGAAGTGCAGAATTGAACTACCAAGGTAAATGAGTTCGAGCGCAGAAAGATTGGAAAGAGCGCATGCTCCTGCTGATTCATATGAGAGAGTAGACTTTGCACTTGCAACTGACTTGCATTCGCGTGTAGATAACACTGATTGTCCCGACGATGAAACTGATTGTACCGCTCTGCTTACCGAAACACCTCTGATTCTTAATAGGGTATGATAGGATTCCACTCCAACGGAAAGAGACTATAAGCCAAGAACTATCACTGGCACTGACCCGGAAATTGACCCTGCTTCTTGACTTTCCACTACTAGAAGCATCCAGATAGTGACTTAGTGACTCGAGTTCTTGTATAGAAATCCTATTTGTAACCAGACATCTATTATACTCTCTTTGGGCACTTACAGAGTTCACCTTATATCTAACTTATGGAATGAAAGTCAGCTGGAAACAGAATAGAATCCGTTCTTGTTAAGTCAACGACATAAGAAGCAACATATGGTGAGTAACCGGGAGATAGAGTAGGCTCTGGATCATAAGTGTGAGTTGAAAGATAAGGAGTCGGAGAAGAAACTGTTGAAACAGAGACAGGAGCCAGAAAAGTATTCGAATCGGGAAGTTCTGTTTTGTTCGAGCAAAGGTCGTAGAGATCATAAACTGGGTCATAATTCTGAAAGTAGTCGTAGGAGTGCCTCATTATTAAAGGAAGCTGTGCTGTCATTTACAATAGAAGAAGCATTAGAGTGTTGTCTCGTGGAGAATGCCCTGACCGATGTAGCTCAAAGTAGTGGAGTGAGGGATGCGCGTAAGGGAGCAAGAGTCGAGGCGAGATATTCTATTAATGAATGATGATGAAGACAGTTTACACTGCAATTCCTTACATTTAAACAAGCTTCGGGAACAAGTAGAAACTTAGATAACACGGTACCGGTGTCCACGCCTCTTTGCCTCTGTCCAAGTTATTTGTATAGGGCCTGCAAGAAAGGGTATCTCCACTGAAGCTTTGGATTTGGATTCACAAACTCGCTAACGTAACGCACAAGGGCTTACTCTAACTAAAGAATCTCTTTGAGTGCACTGATTGACGAAGGTATCCTGGCAAAGCAACCCTTCTGATCACTTGCACTTGAGACGTAATCATGGAATTGAATCTCTCTTGCACTAGATCTAAATAAAGATACAGAACGTACAATCACTTATGGAACGAACAAGACTTGAAGATCCTATTCCGACTCCGGATCCTGAGTATTCTATTGAAACGACTTCTTCTACGAGTTTTCCTCGGCGCAAAGAAAGATGAAGCGTTTGTTGAGGAAATTCATTGATTATATAAGTCTATATATAAAGAGATATATTCCTTTCCTAGTTTTCCTTTTTGACAAGGTGAAAGAGATATTCCATTCAAGGTAAGCCAAGCCCGTTGGAACTCGAATAACCGACAACACCCGAACAACCTACAACTTATGGAACAATACTTTTACCACATCAAAAGCACAAAGAGACTCCGCAGACTATAACGGGACTATCACAGCTGGTAATCCGGCTTCATTCCCTAAGTTTCCGCCAAGGTAAGAAACAACTTATATATATTTTGTTGGAAAGACACACCTTGTTGGAAAGACACACACACCCCGTACCGTCAGGCTCTTATACGGCATTGACGCCTCTAATCTTTGCCCGGTTCCTCCACTTATTTATGCCCTTCCCTCCAGTGGATTGGTTGGTGCCTTTGCTCTTGTTGAAGAGAGCGTTCCAAATAGAGAAATTAGTCATATATCACCTCCGCTAACTCATTTATGGCTTTTGATTCGAACTCATTAGCGCACCCGCTCCATACTTGACTTGAACAATAGGGGGAGTAGGACCAGAAATAGGGGTTTCTCTTAAACCTTACCTTACCCGAGTTGATGTTCTTGATACCTGCTTGAGACCTGACTTTATACTTTAGACGAGACTTCTCCAGCACTCAAAACTAAGTAGGGAGAGTTGGGCTGGGCTACATAATCCAGATCAAAGGGATACTTCTCCTTTTTGTCTCGCTCTAGCAAGTAGGTTCGATTCAAGTGCTTGTGTCTAAGGGTAGCTCTTTGTCGTGGAGTTCTAGTTTGTGGAGTTCCCCTATCTGCTCTCGTGGTGCTAATGCGCTTATTAGAGTAGTGAGTCGATTCAGTGAGGTGAGCGTTGGTAATTAATCGTTTCACCCATGTTTCAACTTCAAGAATGGCCGGAGTGATGAAAAACAGAGCGCTCCACTCGAAAAGCTGTTAGATAGGTAAGTCAAAAGTGTTTCTATACCTCTATAACATACCATGTGCTCGCTATACAATGTGCGAGAGAGATTCCATTCTTTGAGGAGAGTAAGGGCAGGAGTGAAGTCAGGAGTCAGTTGAAGCAAAAGGTAAGCAATGCGGTTAGTTTGTTTCTTATTTGTGCAAAGCCACTCTCCAGGACAACCTCTGGCGCAAGGGAAGAAAGAAAGAAAGCTAGAGAATATGCGAGTAGGTAAAGAAGCTGGATCTAAAGAATCATCAAGATCAGGAAAAGAGGCTGTTTTTGTTGAAAGAGAATCCGCTGGCTAAGGTGTTTCAACAGATTCGATAGTTACTGCTGGCTCTGGCTCTAGGCTTCTACTGTTTACGATCAGGTTATTATTTCAATATCTCTCTTTTAGTCCCTTGCTCTTGTCTGCCCGCCGACACTTCCCGCTTCATTCTCTCTTTGATGTTATGAAATTGCTTTTGCTTATTCATTATTAATATATTAATTCAGAAATGTGTTGTATTAATTCAGCTTACTTATATTAAGATGGCTGAAACGCTGCCTAGCGAGAGAATCCCAACTAACCACTCTGAGAATTGAACTGGTGCCTCTCCTACCTTAACTGAAGGACACGAATCAAACTACTCCTCCTATTACTTAAACTAAGAACTCGGGATTACAAGACTCAATATTAGACTTTAGTTGCAGCTAACGAGGGTGAAATCACTGCATACAAGAAGAGACCAGTCCCCGGGAGAGACTGGAATCGCTACTAATAGGGCTACAGCTAGGAACTGGGGAACGAGCTATTAACCACTGAACTCCACTCCCAAAAGAGAGACTAGAACCGCAGCTTCCGGGGCTGTTACTACTGAGTTGGATTCTGATCCTATGTATCCTTGCAGCTGGGTAGTTAGAGTATCCTTTTACAGGTGTATCCCGAACTCCACAGTTGATACAGCCCCACATTCTTTTACTTATTACTCATATCCGGACTTCCGTATTTGATTCTTGGAAGTAGACCCAGGGGATCCCCTTACTTAGACTTCTATAGAGTGATGGAACACTTAACCAAGAGAATTGGAATGAGGAACCCTCGAGTGAAAAACAAACGAGGCTTAAAGACATGAGCAGCGGACCCAGACAAGTAACTAAAAGCATTAAAGGGCGAGGAAGGGTTTCTTTTTGAGATATAGTATTCTAAGAATTGGAGTTAGGTGTAAGGACCTGATCCAAAGGAATGCCAGGCTCGAGCTCAAGCTAACAGATTAGAGATCTGAACACAGGGTCTAGGCCTGTTATAGTGGAAATATAGAATGCAAAGGACAACCAGAAGACTAACTACCCGACAACAAAGGGAGTGGCGTAAGCGAATGGTAATCTAGGGTCAAGGTAGGGAATGAGCGGTACTACTATCAGAATTGGGCATTAGAGGTGTGACTCAGATCAACCCCATAAGAATCAATAAAGAAACTACCTTACTACAAATAAGGGGTGAAAGCGAGCCCAATAGGTTAACATACAGGTTTCAGGACTGCAAAGTAAGCCTAAAACAAAGAAAGTCAGCCTGTTAGGTAAGGCGTGGACTGCCCCGGGGTGATTCATAAGGCTTGTCTTCCTTAGTTTCTGCTTTTTGATAGGAATAAGCAATAGAATGGGCTGTTGGATTCCTTTTCTCATTGTTTGGATCCCTTGTTTCTTGTTATCGTAGTAGAAGCATTGGTTCCATTCTTAACAGTACAGTAGCGGTGTCAGTTTCAAATACTTATAATAGAAACGATCTGTAGGCTTTCAGCACCTTCTTATAAGTCAAAGCATGAGTAGCACTGGTGCAATTATTGGTAGTAGCCGATGTGATATCCGTCTTAGAAGTAGGAGTCCTAGAACCAAAGTAAGGGAAGCAAGATTGATAGGTTCAAATCAGAATCTCGGATAGGAGGGACAGCTTTTAGTTCAATGGCTAAAAGATCCGGGGGTCGGTGGCTATAGCCTTCAATTAAGTAGTTGGTTCCCTATCTATGGTTCCAAACCTTGTTCTACTGGCTATCAGGCTAGCTATACCGATCTCACATCTTACACCCCTTACTAATTCTTTGACTTTATGAGGTGATTTCTTATCTTGTAGGGAGCTATAGCTCATTCTGACTTCTGATAGAAACTCTTCTGTTGTATAGCTTAGGTCTTTCTTCTACTTACGAGTGCAATGCCTATTATGCTCGGGTGTTAGGCTATTACTCCTTACTTCAAGGCTTGCGGGTAGGTTTGCATTTATTAGATGGGCATTAAGTAGTTCAAAACTGCCTCTCCTTATGTAAAGTATACCGCTACTGACTTTGATTCTTCAATTGCTTATAAATTGTCGTATTAGATTGGATTAGGAACTCGGGCTTTCACCGCTGACTTGGATTCTTTAGCTGCGGATTTCGATCCTTACTCCTCTTCTTTTGATTCTAATACCTATGTAGTTGAGTTGGATCTCATAGGGTAGTAGCGCATTCCCATAGTTTAGAGTTAAGGCCTTGTTGCGGCGGAGTTCAATCAGGTCTTTCTTCCCTTGTAGTGGTATTTTGATCTATCGGGCAGTTTCGTTTGGAATGAAATAATCGGGGGTGTAGTTAAGTTCTCAAGTAATATAGTGCCTGTCAGGCAGGGTACAATAAACACTCTGGAAATATGGAATTCTACTAAATAGTCAAGTAATGAGAGCGGAGCGAGGGGAGTCAGATTGACTACTTGTCAAGTTCATTATGATTTGTATGGGTTTCATTCCGATAGTACTAAGTTGGTAGTAGGCTAACAATCACACATAGGCATTGTGAAGGGACAGCTATAGGCATTGCAGGGACAACTCCAAGAGTGAAATAGCCAGCTAGGAGTTTCAGCCTACAACTAAAGGAAATAAATAAGTCAGTAGAAACCCGGAACTAACAAGACTCTAGGACAGGGGTTATAGTTGGAATCAATAGATAGGTTCTTGAGATAGGCAGAGGCATACTTCAACTTAGAGAGCGGGAATGCCAGGAACAGGTCTTCAGGGCCTAAGAGTTTTGACGAGGAATAAGAATCTAGTAGTTCCATAAAGAATGGAAGGTAAGATAGGCAGGCTCATATCCAAAGTTAGGTGTGCAGGGTTGGTTCGGAGGTGAGGTAGATTTTGTAAATGACAAATAATTCTGGTACAAGCACATAGGAATTGGTTTAAGGGAATTCTAGTTTGATAGCTAGGTTAGATATACTACTTCTCTGGTAGGCGGATATTTAGGTTTCAAGCAAGGGAGTAATAATAGGAGTGTAAGGGAGACAGCTTAGTGCCCCGGAGAGCTAGTCCTATTTCTTTGTTTGATTCTTTCTATCAGCAGTTTCCCGTCTTAGAAGCACTGGTTGTTGTCCGATCTCTCGCTCCCCGGCCCCATTCTGATGATTAGCGCTATTATTCTCTTATTTTGGGCAATCCGCTATTATTCTATGACTAGATGCACTTACTTATAGGCTTACTTTACGGGCAACCATACAACTCTTCGAATACACCTACGACTAACAAGGCGGTAGCTCTCAAACTGTAATTGAGCCCAAACACCACTGCTAATAATAAAAAACACCGAAGACAGGCAAGCATGCAAGGGACAGGACTAATCTATTTCTTTTGAAAGTCAGAATCTCTCTTTTTTGCGCTAAGTGAGAATATCCACTCCAAAGTAGAAACCCTAAGCTAAGGCACTAAACTAAAGCAGAGGACCTAAACAAAGAAGTCGTCTGTCATTCCTTGACTACAGTATTTATTGAAACTAGTAGCCTGTAGCTCATAACTCCCGAACTTACCTCTTGGGGCACTAATATCAAATAAACCCCCATTCCTCCTGTCTTAAGGAAGAAAACTCATAACTACCAAACTACCGCTCCCGTCTTTCGCTCTGTAGTAGTAGCTTCGACCTTTACCCTTGCACTAGTCCACTCCTTCTTAAAGTCTGCTTTTCCTTTTGATTAATCTGGCACTCTTTATAGGCATTCTTGACTTGTCACTATCAGGACTAGATTCCTTTCTTTTAGCCTTACCTAATGGCCAACTAATCTTACCTGCCCGGTTCTAACTCTTCCCCCACAACTTACCAAACGAAAACTACTAACTGGCTCTTTCGCTCTTGGGACTTGAGTTGGTCTCTTCCACCTACAAATATCAGAATCAAGGCCCCGCAACTACTAACAATAGATTTCAGTAAATAACCGACTCTTCTCTTATTCTATCTTATGCTTCTAATCTTGTTTATTCTACAACTCCGACTTATTAGCTTGATCGCCAAAATACGGACTTGCTCTTAACTCAACAAATACTTACGGAAATGAATCTAGCTCTAGCTGAAGCAAAAAAGAGAACATTGAATCAGGTAACTCACTGACGCTAGAACACACACAGGACTTTTGAGAACTCTACGGAATTAGGACTTGCTCATTGTCTAGTAGTTACTTGGCGTCTGCTTGTCGGCTTGTCTACTTGTCGGACTTGAAACTGTATACTTTGACCTCGAGACAATGGATGGAAATGAATTCTTTGTTGACTTTACAAGGCGATCGAAAGGTTCAGCTAACGTTGGGGCAATTCCTATGTTCTCCTATGTTCTATTTAAAAGATAGAGATTCGGCTGTTCTAGTTTCATCTTATAAAGAAGCAGGGTGAATTAGGTCTACTTGTTCTGTTGTTGGCTCTAAGTCGGCATCGACAAGATCTGAAGCGGATCAATGAAATTCCAGTCGAGAATCTCTTGGGCTTGGGGTAGCTTTAGAAGCAAGTAAACAAGAAGCAGAACCAGTTGAAAGCTTTTAATGGAAAGGGAAGAAACGGAAGAATGTGAGTTCCCCGATAGGTATGAGATTGTTACCCGCTCTGTTTAATAGATATAAGTAAACACCCCTGTGCTCCATCTCTCTAGAGAGAAGTAAAAACCCCTGTGCTCCATCTCTCATAAGTTAGAATTGAACTAATAACTATAAGAATGGAAACCATCAATGAAAACTTGACTCGTTAATAGCTCGTGTTGAAGCAAGTGATGAAGTGTAGTTTGGGACAGAAAGTGTAGTTTGAGATGCAGGATCTTTCTCTTTATCATCAGCTGGAGCAGGATAGTCTCTTTGTGCTGGCGATGGGTCTATTTCAGTTCCTCACTCAACAGATCTAGCTCCTGCGGATTATGCTTCTCTTGCGCACTGCTTTATATATTGATTTGGATTCGGCAACTGCTCCTACTCCTGCTTTGCTTCATCTACTGATCTGGTTTACTTAACAAGAACGGAAAGCCAATGGAACCGATACACGGCCCTAAACGGATACCTGAACTCCGACTCTTAACTGTCCTAAGAATTAATTGAATCTCCTTCTTCTCTTGTGCCGAGTCAAACTGTAATGGAATCTTTTGATTCGGTTTATGGAACTCCACCAGCTACAGGGGGACAACACCTTATACAACTTTGAGCTAAAGCCTACTTATACTTAACCGTTACGTCGACTTCTTCCGATCCGGCATCAGATCTTTATTCATCTCTAGCATCTTATCTCTAGTGAACGAGTCCTGTGTGCGCTGGTCATATGGGTTGCATTCTTATACTGAATAGTGGAATTCTTACCTGCTGGCTTGGTTTGGCTTTGTAAGCTATGAAAGTCTAGTTATTGCCCCAACTAGTATACGAGTAGTTTCATCAGTAGTATACGCTCGGTCATAACCTGTTCTTGAGTACCCGGACTTTATTCTGACTCCAGTATTGAGTTATATTAAATACTGATACCTGAGTAAGGAGTGAGTTTCATTCAGATTAGTAGAAGTAGAGAGGTCGGGTACCAATACTAGAGTTGAGGTCTAAGTTAAGTCCCATCCCATACTATTTCCCCATTTGCAACCAAAAATCCCGGGGCCAAACAACTACTAATGTTGTGCGGCAGCAAGTAATAGTCATAACAGAGTTATTACAAGTCCTGTGTTCGCGTCAAATTGTGATTTCCATAAGGTCACTCAGGAGGGAAATTGTCAGTGCTACCAAAAAACACGGGTTTCGTCAAAAAAGGAAGATACATCGAACCCTTTAGGAGGGAGAATGCCCATGCTATCCAAAATCCCCGGGTTTCGTCCAAAATGAATGACTTGGGGACCTAGCTAGCAGGGGAAATCTTGTTGCAGCCTTTTTTCCCGGGTTTCTTAAAAAGTAGCATTCCTTTTTGGTTCGATAGGAGGGCAAATCACTTCACTGCCTTTTTTGCCGGGTTTTGGTGAAGTGGAATTACTTGTTTACTGACTTGGCGGGTAGGTTTGGAATGAAGTGACTAGGCTCGGCAGGTTGACTGACTTGCTTGTTTGTTGCAGGTTTACTGACTTGCTTGTTAGGGTGGTAAACTGACTTGCTTGTTAGGCTGTTGACTGACTTTGTGAGGCAGGGAGAGTTTCATCTGTATTAGTTGGGTCTTGCAAGGGAAGTGTACTATTACCCATAGGTATGAGAAGCAGAACTCACAGAAGCTTACTTGCGGAATTAATATATAATAATATCCGTAACTAAGGTAAGAAAGAGAATGCCCAGTGCCCCAATCCAATGTTCCTTTGCATTTATTAATCCTTCTAGCTGCCTTAAGCCTTTGCATTTATTAATCCTTCTAGCTGCCTTAAGCAATGCTTTAGAGTAATTGATTCTCCCGATAGTCCACAAGCTAAGATATTAATGACGAGGAAGGCTTGCTATGCTACTACAAAGCAAAGAATAGGCACCGAAATGAATGGACACCTTATCTTATCTCTGGATAGTTTGCAGTGGCCTCTACAGTGGAAATAGAATAGTCAAAGCGAAGTCCGTTTTCATTTCACTCTTCTTCATGCTATCGATCCCGAATCTTTCGATTCCTAAAACAAGCAAGTAAGCAGATACTCAATAGTGGAAAGTGCATCCCTTGAAGTTAAGAAAGAAAAGGCGAATGAATCCGCGCTTCCCGATACGGCATGCTGCTAGCTGGTTGAAACTAAACTAATATATCCCCCTCCCCGCCGCAAGCTAAGATATTGAAACAGTCGATTCAGGGGTAGAGAGAAGTATCAAGGGGTGTAATCCTTGGTTGGTATTTGATCACTAGTAAGTTCTACTATATAGGGAAAAGAGTAACTAGTAGGTTATACAATAGAGGAGAAATAGATTGCTTTGCTTCGGCTTGGAACCTCCACGTGCTACCTACAACCTATTGGTCTCAAATACGGGTTTTTTTCGCTTTAGTTGATTGGACAACCGGCCTTAAGGGCGCAGATCTATCCTTCTCTCATTGGGAAGGAGAAGGGACTATTGCAATCCTCGACAGGCTTTCCTCAACAAACAGGCTAATAAGCTTTCTTTCCCTCATTTGGCAGTTGCTTTAATTCCTTTATTTGGATGACCAGTCGCTTTCTTTCCCTAACCATTGAATATCGGCATCCCGAACCGAACTCTCTACCACTACTGAGAAGAATAAGGGATCTACTAACTGAGAAGAATAAGGGATCTACTAACTGGGCCAATCTGAATGAAGTTATAGGAGCAGAGGTAGATTAGCCTCATTCAGGTATCAGAGTTAGAGGAGAAGAATGCAGTTCATAGTAGGAAAGTAGTAGTTACAGAATCCAACTAAGTGGGTCAAAACCCAGCTACTAGAGCAACAAATACAGAATGAACCAAGGAAGTGAAAGAATGGAACCCAACCATAGGAAGTGAGAATTGGACTCGTTAAGTAGAAGCCTTAAAGCAGTGACAGGTGCTCCTTCTCTCAACCAGCGAGTGAAAGTCCAAGAATGCAAGCAGTAAGTCCAAGAATGAAAGAAAGGGTAACAGGGCATTGAACTCATCAGACATAGAATTCCACCGATACTACTCAGAATTGACCTAGGTAGTCAAAGAATGCAGCTCACACCAACCAGGCTGAACCGAGGCAGTGATAGAACGAAGCAAAGCCGACTAAGAATTCAACTCATCGGTGAGCTAGGTGAGCTAGGGTAGTAAGTGAGAATGAAACCAGTCAGTGGAAGTGTTTCCTCTGCCTTTGTCCTGTGTTCGGGTACTACTACTGCTACTGAGTGGTTGTTTGCCTACTGATTTACTAACATCGGTGCATTTACAGCTATTGGAAAGAGTGGAACTAGTGCTTTACAGGCTCTCTAAACACCCGACCTATCTACTTCGATAAAAGAAAAGAATGGAATTGAAGACTACCTGCTACACACCGAGCTTACCCGATACACCGAGCTTACCCGCTACACCGAGCTTACCCGATACACCTTATAGTATAGGGAACTTTGTTGACTTCTATATCGGGAATTACTGAGATGTTCAGTTTCCGTAGGTGATTGTGTCGGTTCTTCAAGTCGAGTAGAGGTTGGCAAAAGGTAAGTATTGCAAGGAAAGTTTACGACTTAATAGTGAAAGAGAAAGATCCTACTGGAACTCTCTGTACTGAAGCTGAAGTCTCGTATCTGAGTGTAGAAGGCAAGGCCAGGCAATTCAATGAAGTGAGAATGTAATCTACAATAGAATCATAGGCTAAAGCATCAGCTAGAGAATAATAATAGGATTTGAAAGGATCTGTTGCTTCTTCACTTGTTGGAAAAGAAAGTATAGTGTGAGTTGAAAGATCAGGCGAGGAATAATTGACTGGCGGAGAAGCATAAACAAGACTAAGTGCTCTAAGGCAAGTTCTTCGATTTGTGCTAACGTTAAGTGAGTTAGTTCCTTTTTTGTCAACGAGATCTGCAGCAATGCGAAAGTAAGTTGTCGATGTAGTTATCCGTGTTGTCGACTTGATAGGTTCTTTATTGGCTTGATTGGTTTGATTACCTTTACTTGGAAATAAACCTTCTTCTACGTAAGGTGGTTCTGCGCTCTACATCTGGATCTGGCGTTCCTGCCTAAAACTAGAAACTCAAGAAAGAAGATTGTGTTCAAGCTTATAACTCTCAAGATGATGTTGAAATAAGATCAGGAGCTGGCTACGATATAGAATCATAGGCTCAAGCATAGTCCGGATCTGAAGCTGAAGAAGGAAAGTGGAGTTCCGGGATAGAATATTTGGCTGCTATCCCCCCGATCTGATAGACTTCAATCTTTTCCTGGTGGGACCCTACGCTAATTTCATTCCTGTTTGATCGGCTAATGCGAGGTCGGGCAAGACAATCCTTGTAGTTCCGGTTGGGCAAGCCTAAATAAGTAAGGGCAGTGGAATCAGTAGTAGCAGCAAGCGGGGTAGTATATAAGTCAGAAGTTGACAAGTGGGGGTCCTGTTTCAAAAGAGACTGTTCGAGTGATAGGAATTGTGAGCCTACCTTTAAGGATTGCTAGTAGAAGTATAAGACTCAGAATGAAACTCCGTAGTAACAGTATCGGTCGGCAGGGCAATAACAAGTGCTAACTGGTTTACTGACTTAGTTGACTTACTTGTTTCATGAAGTGACTAGGCTAGGCTGGAAGTTACTTGTTATGAAGTCTTTTACTAGGCCAGCATCTAGACTAGTGGAATTAGTTGCATCCCCATATTCCCTTGTTGCATCCTAGTCTCCCAGAGAAGAGTCATCGGCAGGATCAGTATCAATATAAGTAGTAGCTTGGCAGTTGCCAGAGCCCGGATAGCAAGTAGTAGTCCCAGCATTAAGGTGAAGGTAAGGCTTAAGAGGAGAGGTGAGTCAGTAGGAAAGTGAGAATGAAAGTTCACTGGTCAGAAATCAACTAGTAAGTAGAAGGCTTAGGAAGGTAAGAAAGAAACCAGTAAGTAGAAGGATCAGACTCAGTTTCAAGATCATAAGCTAGATTAGGGGTTCGCGCTTCAGCTGTAATTTCAAGTCGAGTTAGGGATGCGATAACGGGAGCAAGAGACGAGCCTAGAGATTCAATCAATTCTGAAGCGTTAAGTATTGCCAGGCCCAGACTCAGGAGTAGGAAAGTCTAAGTCGTACGAGAGCATAAAAGTTGGGTTCTGTCCTTTACCCCTGCACTAGATGGCCTTCCCGCTCACTCACCAGGGGGCGCATATAACGCATAAGTTTGGTCAATATGGAAATTGGAGATATCAATTCCATTCTTATATACTAGCTTCTTTCTACTGTTCCTTCCGTGTTTCACTTCCTTCTACTGTTCCTTTTAAGGAGCTCAATCCTATGATTCTGATTACAAATAGTCTTCCTCAATACCATGATTAATGCTAAAGTAAGCGCTAAGTCAATCATACGCGTTGGTTCCTACGAGTGTTAAGATAGATTCTTATGTCGGCGATGTAGCTCCTTATCGGCCACCGGTTCTTTTGTTGTCGACTCGATAAGGTGCTGTTTCAAGAGCAGATGCTGTATTTGAAGCTAATAATTAGGGAATAACAGAAGTTAGTGCAAGTAAAAGGTGCAAATGCAAAAGTGTGTATAGATTTGAGTCATCTTATTTCATTATATGGAATCTCGGTGTTGGCGCAGCTGCCCGCTCAAAGTACTTTCTACAAGTTCAAGAAACAAGCTTTGTATAATATGTATAGCGTTAGCCGAGTTTGTTGCTTGTTCCCTTGCTTTAAGAGAGCGTAACCCAATCTCATTCTGCTGGAATACGAGAGTTCTCTATAAGGCCTCCGCCCGTCCTTTCGCCTTTGTTTATGAGTTTAGCGCATACTACTATGGAATACGAGTACTACCAATAAGAGTGGAGCTAGTAAGTAGAAGCCTAAGACCTCCTTCCACGTATACAGAATTGACCTAAGCAGTTTCAGAGTGAAACCCGACAAAGACATCTTCAATCTGGAAGGTGGAAAACAGACGAAAAGAATGAAGGGAGAAAACCATCGAACAGGAGTAGTGAGTTGGCATATGTATTAATTCTGCAGTGAAAGGTAGAAAGGTAGAGAACAAGAGTGGTCAGCAGAGCAGGAGTTTAGAGTTTACAGAGTGAGATTAGCAAGAGAAGAAGAAAGATCCGGGTCTTGTATAGAAACATCGGTAATCTTACCAACTTATGCCCATCAAACTAAAGAAAGTGTTGTTTTAGTGCTTTTTCGTATATACCTGTTTATAGCTCCCGCCTGGTGGTATTATAGATGATAGGCTGTTCTGGTTGAATCCGTTCTCCTACTGGTGGTACTACCCCTGTGACTGTTGGAGTTAGAGGCCAAACAACTACTAGACGCCAAGGCACTGGGCAAGTAAC
Organism: Musa acuminata subsp. malaccensis; assembly: GCF_000313855.2. NCBI lineage: Eukaryota > Viridiplantae > Streptophyta > Magnoliopsida > Zingiberales > Musaceae > Musa > Musa acuminata. The sequence goes on from NW_008991763.1 coordinate 101,130, forward strand.
TACTAACGTTACGCGGCAGCAATAAGAAGTATGTTATGACGTAGTTATAACAATTCCTTTGTTCGGGTGCCGCGGCAGGAGCTGTTGGGCTAATGTGTAGCGTCAGCGAGCTAAAAGAGCGGCAGGGCTGTTCCCCCGGTCCCTTATGATTATTAGTAGGAATGCCGGAGTGGAAGATTAGGTAGTAATGCCTGAGTGGAAGATTCGGTTTCATACCAGGTAATTGAATGAAAGAATGAAACCAGTAAGTAGAAGCCTTTGAAGCAAGGTTTAGTGGAAGTAGTAAAGTGGGAGTTACAGAATTGACCTCAGCAGTCCTCGGGCACTTATTAGAGTGCGGGTCGGGGTTCGTTCCTATTGCCTAGTTAAGGGGTATGTAGAATTCCTATACATGGATTAGATGCTTGTGTTAAGCAATGATACAATCTATCTCTTTTGTAGGCTTGTCCCCTACTGATTTCTATCTGTTATTAGTAAGGATTTTGTTGAGAAAGAGAGAAGCTGCTTTAATAAGAGAATAGTTGGAAGTTGCCAGAGCTCGGGTCTATTAGAGGTCGGGTCGGGGTGCCTCTCTTCAATGATTGCAGTGCCTTCTATTCAATGGTGAGTGGTGCCTCAATCTATCTTTGCGCCTAGAGAATCTGATGGGTGAGGTTCAGTGAGAAAGTTATGAAAGTTATTATATAATAAAGAAAGAAGGTAGTTAACCAGGTAGTTAACCGGGACAGACAGAAATCAATCCAGTTCGGGGCGGGGCAATCAATCCATTGTTGCTACTGCTGCTAGTGGAGATGAGCCAGAAGTCTTATATAAGAGATGAGCCTTAGTTCAAACAGTAGTAGTTGACAGTTGCATCAGTATTAGTTGACTCCGGTATCGGATAAGAATTATGGTATTGTTGCCATAGCAGAGGTGGAAGAGCCAGAGTTATAGGCTTTGAAGCTAAGCAATAAGTACTGAAGTCCAGAATGCAACTAAGTAGTTTGAGAGTTCAACTCGGTAGTCTTAGACTGAAACCATCGACAACCAGGCTTCAACCGGTAACCAATCAGAATTACCTCCAGGAGTGACAGAACCAAACCAGTCAATCAAAGAATTAGACCTATTACCAGATGTCTTCGTTGCGGTAAGTACTGAGTGGAGCCTAGTTGGGGTGCCTATTGCCTATTCCAAATCAGACTTAGTTGACAGAGCCAGAGAGAGATAGTTTCAAGTCAGAATGAACCCAGTAAGTATATAAGACTCAGAGACAACCTAATAAGGTAGAGTTACAGAATTGAGCCAGTGCTTTCCAAGGCTGATACCCCCGCTGCTAGTACTGAAGTAAAGAATAGGCTATGTTGCCCGAGTTGGATGAGCCCGAGGTATTCTATAGGAGAGGTGAGCCAGTAGTAAAGTGAGAATGCCACTGGGTAGTTACAGAATGCAACAGTAGAGGTGGGGATACGGAATTCCAGAATGAAACCGGATCCGAGTATTTATAAGTTGCAAATAGGTTGGATTCTTGTGTTAGTGCTTACGCTATAAGTCGTAGAGAGATAAGTGCTTCTTCAGCTTGTTCTGCTCGAGTTGAATCCTTTATCCCATAATAAGAGAGGGGTAGTTCCTTGCCTAGTGACTTGGTGATTTCGTTTTATGGTAAATTCCCTATGTTGCCTCAGGAAATGACCTTAGAGTGCTTTTGAGTCATGAAAGAGAGCCGTCTCCTTCTTGCTAACCCACCTACAATTTCAGAAGAGTTAGGTTCTTGCTACTACAATTAACAGAGTTCGGGAAGTATAGAATTGTAGCCAGTAGAAGAGGCCTCTCTAATAAGTTTCGAGAAGCTGTTTCATCTTTTCTCCTTTCTTTTTAAAGAGATATCCAATTTATATGTCATTTATATAGGACAAGTAACGACTAATGACCGCTAAGTCACTACTACAAACTCAAAGAAAGCAGAGCAGGTAGAGAGCCAGTTATTATTTATAAAGAGTAGTAAAAACCTAGTAAGTTGATGTGCTCGTAAGTTGATGCAATCGGTAACTATTTCTTTTCGAGTCGTTGCTTGGCCCCGGTGATTAGTTCAATTCATTAGTGCACTAGCTCATTCTTAGCCCTTGAGCACTCAGTCTGACTTGGGCCTCCGCTCACTTGGGTTATTCCTATTCCTTTGATTCTGAGTTTATAGTCATAGTCTCCCACTCCCATATTACTAGTTTCATTCTTGTTAGTGAGAGTTCGCACCTTGTTGGTTGATTTCTTTACGATAAGATTCCGTATCAGAATCAGCATTTTCAGTCTTATTGGTATGAGTCGATTTCCTACCTTTGAGTTGTATTCCTTTTAGTGGTGGCTTAGGTAAAGTTTCAAGGTAGGCTGCTTCGGGGGCTGCAGTGAAGGGCTGATGGCTATTAATTGAATTCTAATATGGGAGGGTTTTTCTTGTTCATGGAGTAGAATACTCAAACTAACAAGCAAGCCTAAGAGGCACAGGCGTTGAGGAGCAAGAGATAAGGGCTAGAGTCCGGTGCTATAGTTGAGAGTTGGATTCCTTAAAGTAGTAGACAGGCTCGGTAGACTAAGAAAAAGGGAGGGCAGCCTTAGGTCCGGTAGTGACAGTCCTATATTTACTAGTTTCTTTATTGAGGAAAGAAGTCAGTCTTATAGTAGTAATAAGTAATAAGAGTAATGAAATAGTAGCAATAAGAGTAATAGTAATAAGAGTCAGTAACGTAGGAGTGTATTATAAACTCTATAATAGGAATAAGAATAAGTAGATGTTACTGCCCTGTTGCATTCTGATCTTAGTACTTACTAGTCTTTTACTTACTTGTTTCATAAACGGCACTGCTTTATGGTTTCCCACTTGTTAGTTCCATTCTGAAATTCCGTATTCCTAGTTGATAGCTCCATTCTTGTCAGTAGTAACTCCATTCTTGTCAGTAGTCATTGGATTCTTACTTGCTAGTGAAAGGACTGCACTTTTCCCCCACCATATCAGACTGTAGCTGTTGATCCAGATCCTATGTTATGTGGGTTGTTGCTACTAGTATGTCCCTACTCACCTGAAACTGTATTTCCTCTATATCAATCTATGCGCTCTACTCGCTAGTCTTACTGTACTTTCTCTGATTCTTATTGCCCCTGACAAAATTCTATCTGTTATTCTGACATTGCTTGTCATTATTCTGTTGACTTGTATTAATGATAATTATTCTGTTGACTTGTATTAATGTAATGCAACCATTAATTAGCATATATTAACATTAGAGTCATTCCACCGGTTTTCTTATTGAAACTATGTCGGAACTGTCTATTGGTCCTATAACCTGGCTTACTTAACTACACTGATAATAGGGCATTGAACCAATAAGTCAAAGAGTCAGAATACAGCTCATAAGTAATAGAACCAAGCTAAGTAGTAAGTCAAAGCTACCGGTCTGAAACTCTCACTCGACCTGGAACAGGCAATTATCTTTGAACTCAAAACTAGGAATAAGGAATGGAAGAATGAAACCACAACTAAGGCGAATGACACTCAAGCGGAGGCTCTTAGCACCTTACTTACTGCTTTGACTGATTTCTTTGTTTACTTATTTCTGTAGGTCATAGGTGACTTTCGGTATATATTATGCTGTTACTTATTTCTTTGACCGGCAGATTGGAATCGGTCATAACCTCACTTTTGAACTGGAACTGGGGCAGCAGACTGCAATCATCTTTCTGAACTCTTTCACTCCCGGCTCATCTAACTCAAGCCCAGAAATACTCCATTCCAGCTCTTTTCACTCTTTCTCCTCGGATCTAGCCTCTGATCTTGAAACTGATCTCTCCTCTTCTCTTGCTATTTGAACTCAGTTAGTTTAGTGCTTCTGCCTCACCTCTTTTTCATCCACCTCTGTCAACAATCTATTTCACCCTGCTAGCTACTATTAACTGCATTCTTCTCCTCCTGGTCTCTGTTTCTGTCCGGAAGGTATCCAGCAAAAGAATCCAACCTACTACTTAAAGAATCAACCCTAAAGTAAGACCTATCCCTTAACTACCCCAACAAGTAGTATTGACCCAACAAGTCGTATTGAATAGAGGCGCCCCACACCCCAACAAGTAAGTTCACTACCCTAGCCGACAAGCTACTCGGGATCATACTAGGTATTCCACTCTCACAGGAGCAGGACTCCGATTGAAGAGCCATAACCTGAACCTCTATCCTCTAAACTAAGTCTTGTCAACCTCACCCCCGCCCTCGTATTGAAGGGAAGAAACCTCTCTAACGCAACCGCTCCAAAGGAGAATCATGGAATTGACGCAAGGCACTACCCTTTCTTGCAGGCCCTATACAAATAACTTGGAAAGAGGCAAAGAGGCGACCCACCTGTTAGATAAGAGTTGATACTTGTTCCCGGTTTAAATGGAAGGAATTGCGCTGGTGCTCAAAGGAAAGATGGAATTCTTTGTTTGATTGCTCTTTGCCTTAAAGTGAAGGAACTAATTATCTCCTTGTTTAAGTAAGTTGTGAATGAGTCTGGTCGTTTAAGGCATGTTAAACAATGATTATAGCTCATCACTCATGGGATCCTCGTAACCAGTCCCAAAATGCATTTGTAGCCCGGACTTGCTCTAGGCTAAAACTTTACTTGAAGTGAAGCTGACCTGACCAACTTATAAGAATCGATCCGACCTGACTTGCAAACTCACTCCTGTCCCGACTGCTTACTTGACTCACTCCTTGACTTTCATATAAGATAGAACTCCCAAGGTAAAGAACTGGCCGAGTCGATTCGGCTTATGGAACTCCTTCGCTAACTCCTGGCCTTCGACTTCGGTGAACTTCGTTAGCGTCTAAACTCCGTAAGCTATACATTAGACTAAGCTTGTTGGGCAAACCGTACTACTTGACGCCTATCTGGTACATTCCTATAAATCCATATGTATTTCACTCTACCACTTGACTTTCTACCCTTGCTTTCTTTTGTTCAAACTCCTTTAGCACCCCCGCTCGCTAACGGGCTTGTTGGCTTCTACTTTTCTAACTCTTCTCTTATTTAGTTCAGCGCGGTGTACTTTTTTCATTGTTCTCTTTCCTATAATGTCATTTATTAACCCAGGCTCTGGCTCTAACTGCTGAAGCTTCGCTTCCTCTCTGGACTTTGAATCTACTGAACAAGCAACGTCAAATAGAAAGTGACATATGAGTGGTGTTCATGGCGTTAGCGAAAGAGCTCGAAAGATCTGTTGTCATCGGTGTTAGTTGAGTGAGTTCCTGTCTTCATCTAATGCGAGTTGGGTTGATAGGTCAATTACAGGGGTTTCAATTCATTGAGTTGATAGGTCAATTACAGGGGTTTCAATTCATAGGAATAGAGAAATCCAAGTTTCTGGGTTTACTGTTTGAGTTGCGCTAGTCTGGATTTTTCTTATTGGAGTTGTTGCGGGCGGAGCGGGGATAGTGAGTTCATATTCCATGATTTTCTGCGCTTACGGGAGTTTAGTTGACAATATAAATGGGGTTTCAATTCCGTTTGAGTTGGACTCGATGCAAGACTCAGTGTTGTGCTAAGGCGAGTTGACCGAACATGTTGGCTCTAGGGGCTCTTCAATTCCTCTTCTTATATGACATGTGTGCAAGAGAGATTTCTTAAGTTCAATGGATCCGCACGTAAGGAGTTTGCCGGAAGGGATGCTGTGTTGAGTATAGAATAGAATGGTTTTGTAACAGGAGAGGACACGAAGTAAGTAAGAGGCCCGATCAACTCACTAGCGCTCTTAGAAAGCAGAAAAAGTGTTGTATTCTCGGGAACTAAACCACACCTAGTGCCTAGTAGGGGAGAAGATACCTTTGGTAGTTCTAATGCTGCTTTGGAGAACTGATAGACGAACTTGTATTCATGGTAAGGACACGGACAAAACCAACTCCCCGCTTGCAGTTAATAACGCTTTGTATTATAGTAAGATAGAAAAGAAACGAACAAAAACTCAGGGAAACTTAGAAATATATATTGCCCGGCGCGCTGAAAGGGGGATGACACCGAAGAAAACCAACTGAGATGAGAAGAAAAGAAGGGCAACTATTTGAGGGGAAAAACCCGATAGGAAGCTGGTAACTGAGTACTGAGGAAGCTAGTAACTGAGAGAAAGAGTGTATTACCAATCTTACGCATTTAGTACTAAGATACAGAATTGTGGTGAGGCCGAACAACTACTAGAGCAATAAAGAGAAGAATCTAGAGCAATAAAGATAATAATTCATTTCTGGTTTCTTTAATAAGATAATAATGAATTTAGTATGCTTTCTTATACTGTGTCTGTACTGAGTATGTATATGAGAAAGATGAGTGGTTTTTCGGGTTTATTGCATTTATTGGATTCCAAAACTACCCCCATGTATTGTAATTCCACTCATAAACTAAGAATAGGGGTAATCGGGGCCTTCTTTCGCATCCTGAGATGGCTTTATGGCAAATATTACATTTGCTACCCCCTTAGGGGCCAAAAGAGTCCTTTCTCACTATAGGATTTTTGGTCTAATAAAGGGTTTATACCGGCTTTGTTGCTAGGGTAGTCAAAAGAGAGTACCATCTTGTGACAGGACCCATACGCGGCACCCACATCTATGAAATTAATTACACCCCGACCCGAACTAAACTATGGCTCTGTACTCTTCTCGACTACTGACTTTATAACTACTGTTCCACTCTAACAATAACTGGGGCAGTGAAATTAGTGACAGCGAAATCTCATTCCAAATGGCTTATCTCACCCAAGAGCAGAAGCGGCAGTTACAAGATCAGAAGCGGCGCATCTCTAATCTAACACCCAGCTACGGCAGCAACAAATACAGAATTCCACAAGCCCCAACCCCACAAAGTAAGTCAACTAAGGAAGTAAACCAACCGACCCTGTGAAAACATTCCAACAAGAATTCTCTCTTATATAAGATTACAGATGAAACTCGGCAAGTAAGTAAACAAAGTCAGTAAACAAGCCAAACCTAGCAACTTGACCAAACCTAGCAACTTGACTAGAGCGTAAGCACCAACCCTACCCGAGTCACAGGTAAATTCTCCACTTCCCCGCATCAAACCGGGATTTTGGATAGCGAAGTCTACTTAGCCAGTACTTATTGCTTAGCTTCCTCGCCTTTACGTTACTCTGCCCCGACCCGACCGACCCTACTTCTGGATAAGAATTAAGGTAGAACAATAAAATAAGGTAATGACCAGGAGCCCTGGACCGGTTAGACCTATTAGTACCCTACTCTGGCAACTGACACTCGGTCTTCAACAAGGAAACAAGGGTCGATGTCATTTAGCTATCACAAGAACAGGAGACCAGTAGAGGAGGAGCCCCAAATACGGGATTCTTTCTTGCCCAACCCAGTAGTGCTTCTTCACATACTACCCGCGTATCAAAGCGAGCACTCGAGAAAGCCTGTAAGATAGTCTTTCCCAGAACTGCTAGGGAGTACTTTCTTCTTCAACTTACAATAAGGGCCTCTACATTCCCTATGGATACCCTATCTCTAATTCATTCCTTATACCCTATCTCTAATTCATTCCTTATATATATATGCCCGATCTTGAAAAGCACTCTCAATCAGGTTTACGGTGTTTATTTAACAGTTCTTGTTCTTGTAAGTAAATGAGTATTTCTAACATGAGGAATGTAGTAGCACCGGGTAGCATACTTTTTCCCGGTATTCGTAGTACTGGTAGCAGGGCAGGGCGAAATAAAGGTTGCCATCAATGGTTTCTGTTCTTATTAGAAGATTCTATTTCCACGTTCTGTATTCGAGCTAAAGTGAGCTTACAAGTCGGTTAAGGCAGTAGACCCAACTAGTCACTGATAGAGCAAAGAATGTCTACGACACGAACAAAACACTTTCGGAACTGTTCACTCCTTACTTGACTCAAAGAATGGAATATCTATATGATATCTGACTATGAGGCTATTAACTAAAATGAACTCTTGCGATAACTACACCTCTGGCAACCTAACTTCCCGCTTCTTTTAGCACTTACTTTGGCACAGCTTTTCCTTATGAGATGCAACTTGAACGGAGTCTGCTCCTTCTTTGGCTCCTGTTACTTACTTCGTGTCCTCTCCTCTGACTTTGAAATCTATACAAATCTATGAACTGGAGTACTTTGAGCTTCAAAACCGGTACCAGAGATCTTGTTTCTGCTGATGCTAACGCTGAAAAAGGAGACATTCTAAAGCTTACTCTACTGGGCGAGAACCTTTGTTAGTTAGAAGGAAGGTAGATTAGAGAAGAATGATCTGTTCAACTAGATGTTGCTTATTCTCCTTCCACTCCAATCCAATAAGTGTTAGCGGTGCGAGTACCATTGATAGTGCTTGCTGTCGGTTCTTCAAGTTTCATTTTCGCAATTAGATCTTCTGCTTGTTCAGGTTTTAAGCGAGAGTTTTGTGTCAGAGTGAGTAGGCAATCTGATGGACTAAAAGATTAAGCTACAGGGAGTGTAAAGAGCTAGTCTATTTCATTAGGCAAAAAAGCATTATTAGAGCATTTGTTGGTTTTAATGGTGGATTTTCCATTAGCATAGTTTACCAAGGCTTCACTTCAACTTAGCAAAAGAATGATTTCCAGCTAGATAAAGAAAGTATAAGCAACATAAGGATAAGGATCTTCTGTTGTTCGAGTTTTCTCCTAAGCAATGAAAGTTGACTTCGGGTCGGGGTCCGCTTATTCTCTTGAAACTCAAAAGTGACTTTATACAGTTGAAGATCGAGTCACTCTGTTGTTGATACACTTCTATATCTTCTGATCTCGTTGACTTTCCTCTATATGCATCCTTAATAGATTACACTCATTCACTTAGTGCTGAAGAAGGCTATAAGAAAGGTCAAAAAGGGCAAGAAACGGAAATGCTAGTGTTGTCCCGTAGATAGAAGAGAAGCCAGGTGTTGTCCCGTAGATAGAAGAGAAGCCCGCGCACGCCCCTTCGTGTCAAGATCAGAACTCGCTTTCCTAATGTCCCAAAAGAAGAGAAAAGTAGAGTATAAACAGAATAGCCTCCTTTTAAGCGCTAACGAAGCTAGAACCAGCAAGTGCCTTCTGTCCTAAATAAATACTTGTTCTGGGAAGTTTGGAATGGAATTGAACCTATGCAGCACCTGGATTTCCACTAGAATCATAAGGGAGCGTAGAACAAAGCTTTGGCTCTTTCTTTCAACTAATCATCATAAGGGAACCGGGGTAAGCGCGGGAAGGAACGGGAAGTAGACTCCAAAATCAGCAGTGCCAGTGAAGTCGATGAGATCAGTAGCTTGATCGGAATAAGGTAAAGAATAAGGATCATCATAAGGAGCAATAAAGTCTATCGGAACAGACGCAAGAGCCCTTTTTGTAAGTTGAAGCTATAAGCGGTTCTGAACGGATAGTCTAGTTTGGGGTATAGTAGTAGCTTGGAAGTTTACAGAGTTAGAGGATAAGACGGAGCCTAGTCTGTAGCAAGTGGGTTAGATAAGAGTCCAGGGCTAGTTCCTGTGATAAAGTATGGTGAGAAGAGTTCGGTTCGGGTGCTAGTGTTATATCAACCGGGCTTTCCCCTTGTATACGAGTTAGGCTCGGATGCTTGTGTTAAGCATAGAAGAAAAGATATAATTGTGTGGCTCTGATCCCTACTTGGCCCCTACTTCATTCATGATTATCTTATTAAGGATTGAGTTTAGAAAGATAGAAGCTCCACAGGGTCGGGGTTAATAAAGAAGTGTTGTTGATTCTTTACCGCAATTAAGGTTAAGGCACTGGACTCAAATCTACCTCATTGGCAGCCTTCACCCGGAGTTTGCCTCTGACTAAGCCTTAGCTTCACCTTAAAAGAATGCTTGGACTAGACCAGACCACAGATCTTTTGTAAATGAAATCTTATAATCAGAACAGAAACTATTGATGGCCGAACACAGGACAGAGTCAAGGGAGGCTTCATACAAACACCGCTATACTTGCTACTTGGGCATGAGAACTTCGATTCCACTCTAAAAGAAAGATACTTGACTGACTTTTGAATCTCTAACACCATGCTACCTGGCACCTGACCTATACATTACTTCTAAGCCTTAACCTGACTTTCTCACAGGCACTGGGGCAGCAGACTTTCCTCGCTCACACCTCGCATCAAAGGCATTCCATCTAAACCTTCATAGCTGTAAGTTTGATCCTATATGAAGAATTGGAATTCAGGGGCAGATATCTAAGTGGTTTTCTACCTTCCTACGTAGCTTGTCACCCTCCGCTTGTCGTTTCTTTGTCGGTTTTTCTTTTGAGTTTAGCTGTTGGTAAAAGAGTTAAGTCGGGTCTTCTACTCCCTTATTCTTACCCGGCTCCAAAAAGAGAAGTAAAAGCTCTAGTCTAGCTCTAGGTCTCGAGGCCTCCATAAGAAGTCTAGGGTGCAAGTCCAGTAGTATACGCTTGTTGGATCAAGACTAACTTCCCCGGCTTCAGATCTTGTTCCTTTAGTTTGATACCCTCCCTTCCGTAGGAGTCCGCTTGCCCACTTGCTATATGGTTTCAGAATTCAGTTAGATGAGCAAGATAAGAGTAGAGGTGTAGTTGCCTTGCCTTAGTGGGGAGAGTCGCTCTAGTTGAATGAGTTGTCGATTCAGAAAGGGAAGCTAGTAGTTTCTTTATAAAGAGTTTCGTTGACTTACCCTATTGCAGAGAATGGGGGAACTCATATGAGTGGAATTCTTTGACTAATGAGTTTGATTCTTTACTGAAGTACTTATAGCTTAGCTTCCTGGCAGAAGCCTGAGTTCAAATAGTCTCTTGAGCACCAGAGTTGGGTTAGTTGAAAGAAGTTAATAGGCTAGGAAGGAAGTTAGTAGTTAAGTTATGAAGGAAGTTAGTGGTTATGAGGGAAGTTACTAGGCCTGCATCTTAGGCAAAGGCAAAGAAAGCAGATAGGGAGAAGAGAGGAGCAATAAAAGTCTTAGCTGACAGAGCAAGAGGCGAGGTAGGTAAGGGAGTCCAGAGTCGAGGTTTAGTTGACAGCTGCTGTTCTTGTTCGAGGTGAGGCGTGTTGGTGCTGCCGAATTACTATAAGGTCCTGTTCTGGTTGAATCCCCAGTGGAATCCTTATTAGTTGCCCGAGTTGGATGAGCCATAGGTAAGGTAGTATAGTAGCAATAGGGGTCTCATAAGAAAGAAAGAAGAGTTTCAGACCGGATATCAGTTGGAAGTAGTGGTCCTGTCGAATCTGTATTAGTTGACTCCCCGGTAGATGAGCCGGAGTGAGATTCGATGAGAGCAATAACAGTATTAGTTGACATAGGTATTGTAGCCATAGTGATAGTTGACAGAGATAGAGTTGACTTGTCTACTTTCCCTTATATACAAGCGGATTTACCCTTCCTTTCTTTGCCAGTGACTTGGCTGGGATGAAACTAATTCCCCTATAGTAGTTTAAGAATAAAGTAAAGGCTTTGATACGAGGGTAGTTTACTGACTTAGTTGACAGAGCCAGAAGTATAGTATAAGAATGAAGTTAGATGAGCGCTAGGTAGGGTGCCATGCCAGTACAGTTATAGTCGTTGGTGAATGAATGAAATAGTCGTTGGTGAATGAATGAAAATAAGGGGTGGAGTCTCTTAGTATTGGTAGGAGAGTCTTAGTTGCTGTTCTCTTATTCTGAGTATTAGACCTACTTCCTTGTATTAGTGCTGATATCCCAGGAAACTGTATTTGTATTATAAGTATTAGACCTAATTCTTTGTATTAGTCCTCCCTGTGTTTCTCTTTTGATTGAACTTCATTCCACAGCCAGGCAGAGGGGCGGGGTAATGTTTAACTCAAAGCTTACTCATACTTATTACTTCACTGGCATAACTCCCAATACACAACAAAACGAGTTTCTTTCTTTTTATTACTTAACTCTACTCTACTACTCCGCACCGGCATATTCCACTCTTTCACTTAGGGCAGCTGACCAACTTATCATATTTCTATAGCCTGTTCCTTTGCCGACCACAACTCTACTAGGTTAGCCAATAACTTCTCTTGCAGACGCTGCAGAACTATCATTGGAAGACCCGCTTGCTGTTGATAACTTGGATTAGGCTCCTTATAAAGATACTGATTCAGTTGTCGATGTCTACTTTCAATCTTCTGCTTAAGGGTGTGGGTTGAGGTTAGTATTAATTATTCCAGAGATGAGATTAGGCTTCAGTTTACTTTACTTCATACACTTCGACAAAAGTGCTTGTGTTGTCGGTGAAGAAAGGATGGTTCCGGTCTTGGCTTGGCTTAGAAGAAGAATGATTGTTCCCACCCGCTTCCCTATTATAGATGTTGGTAACCAACCGGCGTGCTCTCTCTTTGCCTACCTAGTGCTCGAAACTCAAATGGTTGAATGAAACTAAGCTTTAATAGAGACCTTATAGTAAGTCCCTTATAGTAAGTTAGCTTGTGTTAAGCAAGTAGTAAATAGAGAATATAGGACCTCCTGAGGAAATAGATAATATGGGACCAGTACAAGCAGATGCCCTTAAGTCATTGGGGCAGGAGAGGAAGCTTATTACTTCAGAAATAGGATTAGGAACAGGGCAAAGTCACTACTGGACAAGTAGACCAGCTCAATAGATCTCATTTCTATCTGATATAGGAAAACGGAAGCGGCAGCCGCTCTAGATTAGGACTCCGGGCCAATCAACTACTTAGCTCAGGGCTTTCAACCTACCACTCCACTACAGCAGCTGGCTTTCATCTTAGCTCTGCTCTTTACTTCCCCGAACCCCTTTCCCTGTCCTAATTGGGGTGTGAACCTGCATTTGATTCCCGAGTTGCCGAGTTGGGGCAAGCTATTAGTTTCTTTATAAAGAAGAGAGTTTACTTAACTACTGTTCCTGCTCGAGTTGCATCCCCGAGTTTCATCTGTATTTGTTTACAGAGGTGGAGGAGCAATCAATGGAATAGTTCTTAAAGCCATCAATAGTGAGTAAAACGTATAGGAGCTGGTAGTAGTTAGTTACTTGTTTCGCGTACAGTACGAGTAGGAAAGTGAGAATTCCCTTGGAAGGGCATAAATCTAAGTCCGGCGGTTATGAGTATATATATAAGTCCAACCACTAAAAGAATTGCACTCCAAGTAAAGGACAGAAACGGGTACTATCTAGTGCATTACCCAAGCTGGTACTATCTAGTGCATTACCCTATCTAAAGCTGGTACTATCTAGTGTATTAGGTAGAACACTTAGAATGAAAACGACTGACTTGTATATCAAGGGCAATCTCTTCTCTTCTTGCAACTAATACTGAATCAACTGGACCACTACTTGAAGGCCCTGTTCTGGAGAGATAGTAGTTAAGGTTTGATGCTCAGCAGATATAGTAGGCTTTGCTTTCAGGCAAGCGTATACTAGTTTCATCCCGGCCAAGTCACTAAGGGCCAATCAACTACGGGGCCTTAGTTTCAAAGTTAGAGACAAGCAACTACAAATCCTCATTTTAGTATTCGTGGCGTTAGCGATCGGTGGGATTCGGTTGGTTACTTAGCTCTATTAGGCGGAGCTCATTCTGAAGTTTGCATTTCATTCTGACTTTATGGTTGAGTTGAGATCCCTTGTATTATATTTCGAGTACCCATCGAACAGGAATTGGAAGAATGATGGTATCAACCCATCGAACTGGAATTGGAATAATGAAGATAGAAACCCATCGCATCGAACAGGGATGGGCAGAATTCGGGTTGGTGGAAGGAATACTGACAGGAGTGGTGAGTTGACTTACTGGTATTGTATAAGAATTCACCTAGTTGTCGACTTGCCTAGGAACACTAGCTAAGGAGCCCCGGGGATTGAACCGTGTTATGATTTCTTATGTTATGCCAAAGCGTATATAGGCCTGATCCTAGTATGTTATGCCAAAGCGTATATAGGCCTGATCCTAGTAGCTCGCATTCATACTTACTATTTTCTGCGTCAAATAGAGAGTTGGATAACGAAACCAACAAAAGGGTCCGTTTTTCTCGAGTCTTCTTGGTCGGCGAAGAGTCATCACAGATATCCTAGTTTTTCTTTCGTCAATCAATTCTATTAGCACCTTCGGATCTGGAAGTTAGGATGTTCTAGTTACAGATGAATGGAGGGGGCTTTCCGAGTCCATAATATGGGAATCGCTTGTTATTTAGCCGACTGTGCACGACACTCGAAAGGGAGGGGGCGTAGAGTAAGCCGCTTCACCTTCTTGTACTAACTTAGAGCATTACTAACCCAAAGCAAAGCCAATCCTTTAGGGCATTAGCTAGAACCAGATAACTTTGGCTTGATGGTAATTCACCATCTCAGTGATAAAGTAGTCTGCTGCAAGCGAGGAAAGAAATCATATTACTCCGCCGCTACAAGGCCTTAGAAACCTATCCCTTATTACCAATATTCTGCATTTGAAGTCGTGGTTTCATATCTATCGCTCGCAATTCTCCAACTCTCTTCTTTAGTAGAGGACCGGAGGGAAGGTAGAAAACTACAGGTTTACAATTGATAAACACAGGCCAAGCTACATCCTTATTATATGGCAAAAGTGAGTAATAACAGCTTACTTGCTCACCCAGTGCTCTTAACCAACCATAGCTACGTTTTCATCAATCTCGTTTCTTTGGGTGCTTCAGAAAGGGGAGTTGACTATGACCCATTATCTGCATTAGTAACTGAGGTGCCCTAACTATATAGTACTGAAGTGCAGAATTGACCTCGCCTCTTGCTCTTGCTCATCTACTTCGAAGTTATTCACAAGTACTGTATTTTAGGGAATGTTTTCAACTGCGAAATCTAATATGAATTGGAATTAAAGGGCAGATTCCAGGGCTGATATATAAGTAGTTTAATACCTTCTTTCATCTTAGAAAGAAATAGATAACCACAAAGAGATAGGTAGCTTTCAAAGGGAGATAAAGATTCCACTTGCTTTCCTTTTGCCTGTTTATTGACTTTATTGGAATCAGCAGTTAGAGAATCCGCTGTGCGAGTAAAGTCTCCAAGAGAGGAGTCGGGTGCTTGCCAATCAGTAGAGAGAAATATAGGGTCCTGTGTTGATGCTCCAGCTCTAAGTCGGTAGATGAGACTGTAGGTCTGTTATGAAAGTGAAGTTCAAGGTCTGTTATGAAAGTGGAGTTCAATTGTCTAGCTCCTCCTGTGTTCCTGTTCGAGTGAGAGTTTAGGTTGGAAATGCAGAAAGTCAGAATGAAAGTAGATGAGCCAGAGGTCAGAGGTATAGTCGTGACTTGGCCTCCGCTTGTGGAATGACTTGTTTTATTCCATGGGCAAGGTAGTAGGTAAGAAAGGTAGAGAATAGAGTTTACTTAACACCTTAGGAATAGCTGAATTCAATGAAAAAGAAGTGCAATTTCTCATATACCAACACAGTATACACATAGTAGGGGAAAATATAGGATAATTTGGACTCTTCTTATATAGGTGAACGGATTCTACTCTGAATTCCTATACGAGGGCAGGGTAGTGAAATCACAAATAGGGCAATTCCGTAGTTAAAGAATTTCACAAATAAGGTATCGGCTTTGAATCAGTAGAAAGAGAATCAGCAGTGCCAGTTACAGTTCTCAAGTATGGTTATGAGAGGTCGATAGGTAGGGTCGGTCGGCAAGGGAACCAGTTCATAGTTGTAAGAGGGAAGCAGTTCAGGAGGTAGGGTCGGGGTTAACACTTATAAGAGATAGGCTCGGGTAGTTTACCTAGGCTCGGGTAGGCTTTTTGACTTACTTGGCGGGTAGGTTTACTTACTTAGTTGACTTACTTGCTTTTTCATCTGTCTTTGTTTACAGAGCCAGAGTGGAGGTCGGGTTAGTAGCTATAGGTACAGAATAGAGGTGAAGTTACAAGTTATAGCCAGAGCCAGATAGGGATGAGATCGAGGTCAGTTATGATTATTAGTGGGAATACCTTTAGTTGTAGTCCAGGTAGTAGTGGTCCAGGTTGCCAACCCAGTGGAATCTGTCTTTTGACCCCTAGTTTCATCGTATCTATAGGCAGTGAGAAAGTATGGTGTGTTGGTGCTCTAGCTCGAGTATAGGCTTGCCCCTGTTCAGTTCTAAGGTATCTCATGGATGTGGGTAATTCTAAAGAAAATAGAAAGAAACTAGAGCCAAGTAGTGCTGTTAAAGAGGTGGGCAAGGGAGGAATCATACTATACGGATCTAAAGCATAAGCCGGGTGCCCTTATGATTATTAGTTGAAGACCTGATTGAGAGTGAGAAAGTCTGGTGTTGCGCAAGAAGGAGCCAATGGGATAGATAAGATCCCGACTACTTATTATAAGTAAGGGCGCTAAGATAAGTTAGTTCAATTCTGATCTAGTAGGCGACTCCCCCTGCTTTAAGTCTTATACTCCCTAGGTGCTTTAAGGCTTCTACTTACTATATGAATTCTTTGCCTACTGAGCTGCATTCTGACTTTCCACTGGCACTCCTGGCTCGTTGCTTGGCCCCTTACTTGCTGGTTCTATTCTGATCTTAGTACTAGGTGTGGCATTGCAGTAAGTCAACTCCCCTTCCAGCTTCAAAGCCTTCTACTGACTAGCTGGCTCTAAGGCTTATACTCACTACTTGCATTCTGTAAGGGACACTAAGGGGTCTTCTTCAACTCCACTTGAAACTTGAAACAAGCAAAGCTGCTGGCAACCTCTCCTCAAGCGTATACTACAGGGCTGGGCTCGCTTACCAAATCATTCCACTTGCTACTCTCACTCGAACAGGAGCAGAACTACTCGACTCTCACCTAGACTCAAAGCCGGAGTCCTCTTCAACACCCGACACCTACCTCGTAATAGAATTCCCTGGACTGACTCTGATTACCCACATCCATACTCAAAACTCTTATCCATTATTCCTAAGCTTGTTTATTGTCCTGCTTACCGCTTTCTTTTTTCTACATTAACAGCTTTAGAAGGAATTCATTCCGCCTCGAACTCACCTCTTGACCCTTGCGTAAGCTGAAGACTGGAATCCAACTCGCTAAGCGTCAGCACCTATAACGTTAGGGCAACTGATCTCCCTGAACTCGCCTTTATTCATCGCCAACCGTAATAGAAGTGACAACTGGTTCTTATCCATAGATGTAGTACCCATTCTCAGAGGCTTGTATTTGATATTACTTGTTTCTATGCGCTAGATAAAGTACCTTTTGTTTCATGATGACATTGCATTGGATTTCTGAATTAAAGTAAGGAGCACTCGGTGAGGTTGGTTGGCGAGAGGGATGGCAATTCTTAGTTGTTAGATCCATTTCTTCTCCCTTCTTCGCTCTTGCTTGTTGACTTCTCTTCTGGAACTCTCCTTTCAGTAACTTACAATAAGGGCCTCCACATTCCTTCCCGAATTATATATTAGGCCTTCTCTAGCTCTATCTTCGGTTTCTTATACATGTGTGAGTTTAGTTACATCCTATATCCCTTAATGCAGAGTTGGGATAAGTAGTGAATTCCAAAACTATGACTTTAAGGCGGAAGGAGTTGGCTAAGAGCACTAGGCTGCTGGAGTTATATTCTTATTAGTTGTGGGTTCATAGTAGCTAAGTATACGCTTGGCCCCTTACAGCTTACTTATATTATTTAGCTCCACTATAAGGATTACTTTACTGTATATAAGGATAGAGCTACTGCTTCTCTTCTTCATAAAAGAATAGAGAATAACAGTAGTTAGTATAAGAATGGATAGGTGGCGTAAGGTATCAGAACAGCCTACTAACCAGTCAAGGAATGAAAGTGTCTAGACATAATAAAACAAAGAGTTAGGGCATACGGGAGTGGAAGTACCAATCCAAAAAAGAGAACTCGGGAATCAACCGCCAAGCAACGGCCAAGCTGACAGGCAATAAACTACTTACTTAGGCCAAGCCGACAGGCAATACGGAACTACTGACTAGTTCAATTCTTAGCTTTGAGCGAACACTACCCCGACCTCTTATAAGTGCCCGACCCGAACTAACTCTATCTCCCAGCTACAGCTTCTAAGGCTTTCATTCTTGTTAGCACTAGCTCAAGTCTGATACTTCACAGTTGCATTCTTAAACTTAGCAGCCCCAACACAGGACATAGCTTCCCTCGCCTACCTCGACTCGGGCAACTCAGTCAACTAATTCTGATTTCTTACCCCGACCAGCTCCATTCTCATACATACGGGTTCGAGCCTGTAACTCACTGGTTTGGTTCTATGACTCCCGGGAATAGACTTGTATTCTTACTTCACCACAACACTAGCACCCAATACTGAAGCTTCAAAAGGTGGTTGAGGCCTCTTTCTCCTTCTAGCCAACCCTAGTACAACTCAAAAGTCAAAAGAAAACATATCATATATACTCATATCATATATACTAATATTTATTCAAAGAGGAGGAGGACTTCCACTTTCAAAGAGGAGGAGGACTTCCACTTCCACTCAATTACTTACCTAAACTAAGTACTTACCAGAACCATCAAATTGACATTACCCTCATTGCTTAACACAAGCACTCGACCCTGTCCTGAGTTAACCTTCATTTGAGTCAAGAGTTTCACCTGTGTTCATTGCTTTGATACGAGAGTTTCACCTGTGTTCATTGCTTTGATACGAGGTGTCCAGAAAGAGTCCGATAACACTCACTTCACTCGCCCATCTCATGGGAATGTCGTCTAGGAAAGGTGCTTGGTTGCTCCTTCCTTCCTTTCTGAATTGAGTGGAAGAGGGTAATAATTGAACTCCAAGGTCAGAAACAGAGGAATTAGCCGAGTATGATAGAAGAAAAGAAGGTATAACTTCGTGCCCCTTCCTTTCTGAATTGAGTGGAAGGTTGCATTTCATAATAGAACTGTCAGCAATAAATAAAGAATGCAATTCCAAAGTGAGAGTTTACCTCCTTCTCGCTAACCGCCAAGCTTAGTATAATGTTGCGCGGCAGTTGCCAACTCTTTCCCGCCAACCGACCGAGTTCTCTTACAAAGTATTCAACTTTCAGGTAATAACCAGAGTGCTGAGCGAGGTCTGCTAGAAGAATAGATGGAAGAGTCAAGTCATAAGAGTAGTAAGATATCTAAAAGAGTCAAGTCATAAGAGTAGTAAGATATAGATTCAACGTCTGCTAGAAGAATCTAATAATCAAGTCAGAAGTAACCTCGAAACGAAGATGGCTACGCATTAAGAGATAAAAGAAGTCACAAACCCAGTACCTTACCTTCCCTTAAGACATGATCGACTACAGGATCAGAAGCGTCAAAAGCCGGATCCGGTGAAGCATCAAGCGGTTCCTTTCCTTAAGTGGAGGTCGGTTCGGGTAATAAAGTGGAGTTCCTTGAGATCAAAGGAGGCCAGGCCAGTTCCAGTTACAGTTCTTGTGAAATATCAGCTAATGGAATTGTATAAAGAAAGAAGATCATCTCTTTTCTTTGCTTTGCGGCAGATATATAAGTAGCCCACTACACTCCGTCGGTGAAGTTGAAAGCTGCTGGTATTTAGGTATAGGTAGAGGCCAGTGGAGTATCTAATATATAGTCAAGGTTATAAGATCAAGATTCCATTCCATAGTACAGGTCATAAGATTCCCTAGTCAAGGTAATAAGATCAAGATTCAATTCCAAGAGGAGAGTGAACAGTAATCGGTTTTTCATGAGTTTCATCCAACAAGCTACTACTAGACGTTGAGCCCGAAAGACCCAATTCCGTATTAGTTGACTCTGCACTTCAGGAATATGCGCTGAAGAAGGGAAGAAAGAATAGATGCCTTAAAACAAGCAAATCTTACAAGACAAGCCGACTAGTAAGTCATAGAATAGTATGTAGAAGTAGAATACTATGTATGGTAGCTGGTCGCGGGTAACTAACCTACCCTAGTGCTCCTTCCTTGTTTCATTCAGTATAAGTTGGCGGGTCTACAAGTTCTTTCTTTTGAGTTCGGGTGCTAAGGCTAAGCAAGTTCCAGTGCTTTTTCTGGCTTACGTTGAGGTCGGATAGCTCTGTGGAGATCTCCGTTTGATAAGAAGCCTCATCTCATGCCCACTCAGCAGTTAAGCGGTCAAATTGTCTGTAAGTCATACTTTCCCTGCGCTCTAAAGGAAAGAATATTCCATTGAGTATAGATATAGATAAGATAACTTACTTATATACTATGGCAAGAAAGAACAAAGAGTACTTCTTTCTTCAGCGTCAAGTTAAGTCATGTTAGGCCCAGCCCAACAAACAAGCTTAGGTGAGCATAAGGGAACAAAAGAGAAGAGAAGGGTTTTGGTGTATTCCTAATATATATATAGCATAAGTTCAATTATCTAGTATAAGTGCAATTACAATTAATAGATCCATTTCATTTGTGGAGCTTTTCGAGGGGCAAAGATAGGGAATTTCCAATATTGCTAGAGTCGAGTGGATTCGGCTTACTTATACGATGAAACGGAAACTGGTTATGCTGCTGCACATTAGAAGAAAGACTTCCTTCTCCTTCTCCTGCTACACCGAACCTAGATTTCACTAGCCCTGCTTGTCATCTCGGATAAAAAACCATCCCAGCTTCTTATTAAATAGGATCTTGAACTGGGCGAACTGGAACTCTAACTGAACCTCTCCCCTCTCCTGTAACTGAGTTCTACACTACCGTTACTATATATATTCTATTCCACAATTCTCTTCTTGTGGTGAACAGGACATTATTCATCTCTTGTGGTGAACAGGACATTATTCATCGCCAACAACAATAACTCCTTACTCTACTTACTCGGATACTGCTGATCAAGCTTTTTCTCTCGGCGGCCTTTCGCACTTAACTGCAATGCAACATTTCATTGAATCTCTGTTAGCGCTTACAACAGATCCGTTAGCTCCCCATTATACAAAGCTTGTTCGTTCGGTTCGGTGCTTGCTCTTTCGAAACAGCTTGTCCAAAGAATTTCGTGCACAGTTCCATTGCTTATAGAAGAGTGTAAAAACCGAAGTTCTGCTAACGAACAACTGTCCTCTGTCCCTCAATCCTATGAGAAGCATGTCCCTGAGTTGCTTTAATAATTGAGTGCAAAAGAAAGAAATAGAGAGGCACACGTTGCTCTTTAATCAAATTCTATTTGAGAGGCACCCGTTGCTTTAAGATTGTCATCTTGATTGGCAGCTGCTAAGTAAAGAACTCCCGTAAGCTATTATAATGGCCTGAGTCAAACAGGCAAAGTCAAGCGTCTCAGCAGAGTCAACTCAAAGATGGAAATTGGACGTTAGCACTTCGCTTGCTGCTTCCTTTCGCACCCCAAGATATCAGTAATCACTGAGAGCTTCAAAGCCAGCCGAATAAAGGACAATGAATTTCACTTGCCCGAACCTATCTCTCTGCTCTGGTATACTTCCTTCACTAAACCCGGCTTGGTCATTAGTAGTTGCTTGGTGACTCGAACCACAGCTTCTAAGCATTAAGCTCTAACCCTCGGGCTGACTTTTGACTTCATCTAATTCTTCCAATCAATACCGAAGTTCTTTATTTTTGACTATAGGTTGGTCTGCCCCGGGGTGATAAATAAGGCTGGCATTCCTATGTCCTATTATTAGGCATTCCCATGTCCTATTATTCGGTATGCTATTTTGACTTCTGTTATTCTTATACTACAAACTATATAGGTGCTGAAAGCCTGCCGCCAAACAGGCTCAAATGACTAATAAGTAGAATCAAACGGGTACTTCTCTGACTTGAAACTCATAGCCGGGAAGTCCACTACGGATAACAAGAGTTGAACCACAGCGACTCGGGCTTCTACCCGGGCCAAGCTACTTATACAATTATTAGACTCGAACAGCAGCTTCTAAGAATGCAACAAGGGCTTCACATAACAGGAATGAACCAAGAGTATATGAGTCCAACTAGCAAGTAAGGTGTGTGCCCCACGGTACAAGACAAATAGGATCAAATACAGAGAATGGAACCAATATCGATGAGAGTGAAAACACTTCCAAACGCGGCCAGGCAAACGACTAATTAGAATCGAGCAGGCAATAATGGATATGAACCGGGCATATGATACTGGCATCGGGGCTAACAAGACCTTACCTCACACCCGGGAATGCAAAGAGTGCTTCCAATACCGATACTACTTCCTAATTGCCTCTCCTTACTCGCTTTGATTCTCTCTTTTATTATGATATTCAGTAAGAAGTTATCTTATATGAATTTCGACTCTATTTATTAGTAGTTTGCTTAGCGAAACTAGTTTCAAAAGCACAATCGGTATTCTCTTATCAATTTCTATGCTTGTGCCGATGTGAAGTCCAATCTTTTCTCTTATCTTAATTACTCTTATCATCGATGCATACGGGACGGTCCTGCCACCTACTCGGCCAGTGGCCCTTACCTCTTCGATCTGTTGCCCGACCACTAAATGAATGAGCTATTATACTATAAGAATGGGCTATGTATCGCTTTAACTTAAATCCAAGAATCGAGCTAATAGGAAAAAGCCTTCCCTTACGACACTCAAACCTTGCTCACTGCCCTCACTTTCACTCTCAAACTACAAAATAGAAGAATTGGTCCATCCGCTAGGAACTCTACTAGTGCTGACTGGACTGCTGCCGCTAACTCCTATTTTGACTACCATGTCGATAAGTCTGTCCTGCCTTACTTGCAAACTCAAAAAACACTTCCGAGGTCGAAACCACCACGAATAATAGAATGGAGCTACTGGAAAACAGGCTTACTGTCCTTTTGGGCTTGTTCTTTCTTTAGCTTATCGCCGGATCCTTGCTTTACGTGCCTTCAACCTTATACTTATGCTAGTTAGTCAGTCTGCCTATCCACTGTTACTCCCCCGGCTTTCGTTCTTAAACAAGTGCTTTTCATTCTTTCACTAAGGGTCTCGAACCTTGCTCCCTCCCTTTTCTTCTTACTTATCTATTTGATTATTAGATTCAGTACTCTTTTCTCTTATACTAGAATCAAGCCAGTGCTACCAATACAGCGAATCCAAAGCTTGAATCCGACTATTACTAACAAGAATGGAACCGGGTATACGGGACCCACTAAGGAGAAGGGATCCAACCAATAATACAATAGATCGAACTGGTGCTAACAAGGAAAAACTATACTATATAGAAATGAGCTACTGTTGGAAAGAATGGAACCGCTACCGACATAGTGACTTATCTTTCTGTAGCAAACAACAGCAAGTTCTTTTTCATTGAACAATAAGAGCTATGGTTGGGGTGTTCTGTATAAGTAACAGAATCCAACTTAGCAGTAACAGACCTAAGCCCGACAAGCAACAGCGTAAGGACTCTATTCAAGCTAAAAGACTTTCAGACGGGAGTTTACATACTAGCACTCGCGCATAGGCATTTCAGACGGGAGTGGCAGGCTAAGGGGAGCAGCTGTATTCTGCATTTACTGTTACTAGTTTAGAGCGCTGGACTGTGTGCTACGTCCTTATCCTTATTCTGGAACTAATGAGTTCAATCCTGACCGTGTCCATCCACGGCTCATTCTCTGGTTTTCATCCTTACCTACAGGACAAATAGCATCGGATTCTCTTTCTTATCATAGCTTAACACAAGCATCCGACCCTAACCCTTACTCTCCACTTGATAACCTCTTGCTGTTGATTTGATAACTACTGATTCTGTTGAAACTGCTCTAACAGCAGACTTGGCGGGCAAAGCAGTCAGATTAGAAGACTTTATAACAGCAGACTTGGCGGGTGAAGCAGTCAGATTAGAAGACTTTCTCACTGCTGCCTCATCTGATACTGGAATGGATTTGAATTGAGTCTATCGAACACTAGATAAGAAAGTAAAGAAACTGCTTCCCTCTCTTATGAATCAGATCCAGAAGAAAGTAAAGAAACTGCTTGCTTCCCTCTCTAGAGAAAGATTCAATGAATTATTTGTTGAGTAAGGAATTGCTTGTTCATTTAAGTAGAAAGTAAAGTAGAAAGTGTAACCGAAGTGAAGTATATAGTTTTCAATAAGAAATGAGTTTTGAAGCAAAAGCGGAAGGCAAGCTGTTAGATTGAAAGTAAGGAGTTGAGTAGATTATCTGGCAGCTCTAAGGCAAGCAGTAAAGTATCATCGTATGAGACTCAATTGAAACCCCCGGAAAGTAGCTCTGAGTGCTCTTCCATTCATATGCTTCTTATATGTGTGATGTGCATTCAATTCCGTATTAGTTGAACAAGCAAGGTAAAGAAATGGAACTGGATTAGTTGAACAAGCAAGGTAAAGAAATGGAACTGGCCAAGCACCATCATTTCCAAGCACAGCGGATGCGGATTCTCCTAGTTATTCCAGAGTCCTAATTCTATCTGCCGGACTTAGAGCCCCAAACAGATCTTGGATTCTCTCTACTCAACTTGTTCCTTTGCTTATCGAGCTTTGAAACAGGTAAGATGCTAGGCTAAGATGCACCAGAAGGACTGTTTCCGAAATCCATCAGCTAGGCACCTACGTATAGTAGAACCGCTCCTTAGCGCAACTAACAACTAAGCTTGGCGAGCATTTCTTTTGTATAGTAATTGAAGAGCATTGCTAGCAGAAAAACATCAATTGAACAACTTCCTAATACGCCGAGTCAAACAGTAATGGAGTCTCTCTCTTTGACATATAAGTTCTTAATTGCCCCAACGTTAGCTGAATCAATCGAGTCGAGCGCAGAGCTATCATAGCATCTAAGTTATTTGGATTACCCCACTGGATTCTGATTAACCCCTTATGAAATCTATTTCATCTCGCATTACCGGCTTCAATCTATCTCCTATTACCGGCTACCTTTTGCTTCCTTACTAGCAGGATAAGGATTGCTTCTTCCAACTTATTGTTCTGTTGCATGTTAAGAAGATCTTCTAGCAGGAAAATATATTAGCTATGAAGCTTAACCAGAAGGAAGAAGAAGAAGTGCGAAGTTCTGACTCATAACCTTGCCTTGCTTTTTCTATTTTGCAGTAGAAAGATATAAAGCAGTGTGAGCTCCCGAATAAGCTATTCGAGGAAAGGATTCTCAATCAGGTGGTTCAAGCGGGATCTGGAAATAATGTTTCTGTTCGCAAGGAAAGTAACGTTCTAGGCAAGTAAACGATAGAATCAGCGTCAGTTCAATCTCATTCTGCACTAACGGGGAGTTCTCTGAGGCTTCTTAACCAGTAAGATATGGATCTGAAGCGGGAAAGGTAGAGTTTCCAGAGTTGGTATAGAAATTGGGTAATACTCAATCAATATGCTTTTCCTCACTTTCGGATAAAGGTAATCATCTAGTACTGTTGAAGCGGTAAGTACTTAATACGATTGTTTTCCAGTGCTCAAAGTTATGAAGAAGTTTTAGAAGATGGATCAGGTAGGGAAGACGTATTAGATGTGTTCTCTTTATATGCTTCTATACCGAGTGCTCGATAAGATAGATATGAAATTGAAAGACGATTAGAATCCGGAAAGTCTGTGTAACTTGCCGATACTAGTTCCAGGGCTATAAGGTAAGCTCCTTGCTAGGATGCTCAAGAGAATCATCTCTCTAAATTGCAGACTCTTCGGGGTATATTCCTTTCTACTATGGCATAGGGATGGCACTTCCTTGAAACTGTT
>NW_008991763.1:127000-137558 GCF_000313855.2 Musa acuminata subsp. malaccensis
CCCCCATATGCTAAGAATGAAAAGAAATAGACTCACGAACGGACTTTGAACATGGATTGGAATTTGACTTGTCGTACCCGACCCCATCCAAAGTGATCCAATGACTTTATTAGCTTCTTTCTCACGTTGAGTTCTAATCGATACAAAGGACAGAGATTGACAAGCCACTCAACAAACAAGCAAATTCAGAATCTCTTCCTTGGGTGGGGGTTATTCCTCATTTTAATCCGAGACAACCGTCAGCAATGGGGCTAGCTTCTCTTTTCGAGTGTAACTCTTCTCTGATTATCTAAGGTTGCACAGCTATTATATAGATAGTCTACTCCTCAGCGGAAAGAAAGAACCTAATTATGCTACTGGTACCTGTATTCTTGTTACTCTGCAAAGAGCGCAAACGAGAAAGAATGGTTTTATTGACTAGAAAGTAGTAAGAAGGTAACTCGACTAGAAAGTGGTAAGGTAACTCGACTAGAAACTAGTAAGGTCACTCCTGTGCCCGTCGGGAATAATCCTTTTCTGATGCTTGGCACCTGTCGGAGAACATCTTTTCCTAACATGGGTTGTAGTCGTTACAGCTATGAATGGTACAGAACTGCTTCTTTTTCTGACAATGAAAAGTCATAACTTAAGCAAAGTGGCAAATAAGGAACCTTGTGTCAACCCGTCACCGATAGTGGCCTATGTTCCAAGAACCAATGCTACCTACCAATAAGGTCATAACCTACCACTGAAACGATGCCTGCTGCTGAGAATGCTAATATTGTGCAAAATGCACCTGCGGAGGTGAATGCTGGTGTGGCTACTTGGCTTGGCTCGCCATGAAAGCGGACTCTTTCCAAGGAACGTAATGTATCCTGTAGTAGAGCGCGAGCGAGAGGAAGAGAAAGGCGGATTATCAAAACAAGAACGAGAAGATCTCGAATAAGGAAAATGGGGTTCTTTCGCAGCTAGTGGGTCCAAAAGACATGAGAAAAGCAAGGTGCTGAAAGCCTTCACCCATTTTCTAAGATCTATTGAGTGAGTAAGTAGTCTATAACTTCCGTATTCTCCTTCTTTGACTTCCCCTCCAATTCTGCTCTATAACTAAAGTCATTCTCTATCACTAAAGGCGCCTACCTATTCTTAAAGGTGCCAACACACCTATTGATTTCTTGAAACCACTCGGCTACACACCTATTGATTTCTTGAAACCATAGTATGGTGCATCGCAACAAACACTTTGTTTAGTATCGCATGGCACGCGCAACCACCACATGGCCCAGAGAAACACACACACCATACACATACCCAAGGGAGAAACTTAGGACGTAGTGGATCATTCACCCATGAAACGATGGTAGTATCGCCCCTAAAGTCAATCGCTCGGTCATTCAACGGTCGGTCGTCCCGTCCACACACTCATTCATAGCAATGGTCAATACACTCTGTCTTCGGGAGAAACAACGGTCGGTCGTCCCGTCCACACACTCGTTCTGTGCTCTGGTCCAGCAACTACGTCCCGTCTTCGGGCGTACGTAATTAACTTAGTCTTCGGGCAACCATCGGACCAATCATTCGCAGACCCCGAGGCACAATTCAATCATGCATTCATAGGTAGGCGTTGTTGGGCACTAAATCATTCTTCCGGCAGTTCATTCTTCCGGCAGTTACGCACATTCTTAAAGTAGAACCGATCATTCCTCGGGCACCGTAGCTCACGCATCAAAGGTTCATTGGACATCCTTCGCTTCGTGGGTGGGAGCAACAACAATAAGGTTTCACAGGGGCATTCGTTCTTTAAGTAACTACGCTCAGCCTCGGAGTACCTACGCTTATTCTTTCCCTTAAGTGAACATAGCATTAATAGGGTTGTTGTTCGTGCACCTACTCGTTTAGTAAGCGATATAATTCACCATCGGCGGCGCCAGGTTATTAAGTGGGTTCGTTCTGCAATATAACTATTTGCCCCCACTTAATCATTCTCATTCTGAAAGTGACATAAAAAAGTATTAGTTGGCATGGTCGGCGAACTCATTCTTTTGCCTAGTTTCGGGGTAAGTTAACTCATTCCTTCGGTGGGTTAACAAATTATTGAAGCTCCAATTAACTCACTCAGTAATCGAAGGTACCTTGTGGTTCATTAATAGAGCGGTCGGTCGTGCACCAACTCATTCATCGGTCGACACAACCAACGTGCATGTGGTCGGCACCGCCACAACAAATATATCGTGATACAGAAAACAACTACCATTTGAGAATCCAAAAGTGATATAGAAGTCACCCTAAAACAATGAACCTTTTCTTTCTACTCAAGTACTTAGCGATGTAAACCTGGACCGGATTTCTCTAAGGTTAACCCGATTCGAATAGCTTATTTACTTAGCGCTGAAGAAGCCCATAAGAGGTAAGGGCAAGAAGTGGAGTTACCTACAAGACAAGAAGTGTTACCGAATTCAATCGAAAACTTCATTAGTAAACCTCGCCTAGTACTCTGTCTCACAAATAGGAATTAAGGAATTGCACTCCTTGTATATACGGGCAAGCGCCACTAGGCAAGTAACTACTAACACCCGTAGCTTGGCCCTTTATGAACAAGCCCAGTGTTTTAGCTAAAGTGAGTTCCTTATTGAGTGGAACATAGGTCTTACGGCGAGAAATCATGGTTTACAGCCCCAACCCCCTCCAGTAGTGGTCAAAGGAGAGTCGCTTTTGGTGCTTTTGTTCTCGATAGGTTCTTGATTGGCTTGCTCCTGCGCAGGAGTACGGTTTACTGACTGTTGTGGTATCAAGAAGAAATCATACTTAGGTGACAGATAGAGAAGGATCGGAAGAAAGAGAAGGATCTGAGGAAGGATTATAAGCAGGAGATCACACTCTAGAAGGCAATTATCTAAGTAAGGCTTTCACACCAGATGTAGAGCACAGAACTCCCGTAAGCTGAAGAAGGCAAGGCGGATTTCCAAGTCCAAGCAAGAAGGTGCTAAGAGCCTCTTTCTCATCGTTTAAGCAAGTCAGTTTATAGGATAGTCTCTTTGCCTGCTGGGTTTGATCTTTATCTTTATGTGCTTTACTTCTACTCAACTTCTTGCATTAACCACTTTACTTCTACTCAACTTCTTGCATTAACCACTTTACTTCTACTCAACTTCTTGCATTAACCATAAGTGGGACGGACGGACTTTACTGTATTAACTAAACACAGCTGTATTAACTAAACACAGAATTCATTGAATGAACAACTTCTCTAACAGACAGACAGAATGCTTAGCCCACTACACGTAACGGAGCGCTTAAGGGAATCAGATAATAAAGTACAGGTTTTCAGAAGCAAGATCTTGAAAGTATCTCGGGCGACAAGGAATCCAATATGGAGTTTTCAAGTCCTGTTTATAGTGTTAGTGAGCTCCCTTTACGAGAACTGGAGTCACCACTTATAGCTTACTTTAGTCTTAACCGATTCACTAATGAATCTTCTTACCCTGACCTTTTGCCTTAACCGAAGCACAGCTTCTATCTTAGATCTCAGAAAAGAGGAGCAGTGTGCAGTTTCAAGTCAAGTCTTATCATCTGGAGAAAAGGGAGGTCTGGCTCTTCCGCCTTCATCTTATCTTGTATTCCTCGGTTCTCTCGTTTTCCAAATTAGGAAACCCGGCCATTGAGATCTAAAGCTAGTGGCTTTCTTTGGGTAGCGAATTTCCCTTAACCCTAAGGTTTCTCAAGTGTCGCCCTCCTTATAAGTGAGTTGAGTATATTGTTTCAAGTAATGTTATTCCATTATGCTCTTAAAGGGTAGAGCACAGTACCTCCATTCTATCATATGCACATCAATCATATTCTTTCTTTTCTGTATTACCTATAACTATCCCTGCTCCATGGGTCAATAAGTGAAGTGATAGCGCCTAATAAGCTTGTTTGCTTGTTGAGTCAAAAGAGCTGTTATTGGACTTCTTTCCTTGGCCTTCCATATTTGGTGAACTACTCAAATACGACTCTACAATAGTTGCTTCTTAATAGCAAGAAGCACGGAAGCGGTTGCCTAAATGAGATTGGTGGTGCCGTAATAATATGGAGGTGCGTAAGTCGAGGAACAGGGAATACGTTTCAAATACAACACATGAGTTACTGGACATGCGCGAGTTTTATGTATCCCATTTGATTGACCACCTACATCTTACTTAATGTCGATGAATCTCTTCCATGATCTTCTTTAAATGAGAACCCCCTCGAGAGGTAAGTCAAACCAAACCTTTAACAATCAAATATGTAGCTATGAAAAGGAAGATATTGACTCTTAGGAAGATATTGACTCTTGGTATATTATTAGCAATCGCTTGACTCTTGGTATATTATTAGCAATCGCCTGAATCAACCAAGCAATGTCTAATAGTCTTTCTCCAATAAACAGTACTAATAGCATATGCATTGAGTTTAATATGAAGTCTACAGAAGCAAGAAGCAGGGGCGGTTCTTCTATTCTCTCAAGAAGCAGGGGCGGTTCTTCTATTCTCTATAGGCAGAGGGGCCGAAAAGGCGAATGATTCTCTCTAAGATTCCAGACTAGCTTCCAATGATCCTATACACGGTTTAGAAGGGGGTCGGGTCGCAACGAGTTGACCATGAACTGGTGAATGAGCTGTCTTGGGATTGGAGAGATAGAGTACCTGACGGCGTATGAATCTGTCTCTTCGAAAGTTATAAATGGGTGAGTTTTAAGGAAGCTCCTTTCTTCAAGTGAGTTCTTAGTAAACTTATTGGACAGAAGAGCCTCCCTCTTGATATAGTAGCATAGTGGCTTCCCACTCTTAGTGTTATTTTGAGAACAGTTGTACCGGCACATTGATTTCTCAATCCTTACCTCGCCAAGCTGATCCACAGAAGCAGCGCTTTGACTCTCATCTCTCTTTCCGGTGTGTCTTGTTCGCTCCGTTTTCTTTCTTTGAGTTGGCTTTCTAATCCTCTTTATGTTTCTTGTTTGCCAAAGATAAGTAAGCAGGATGGAAAGGATCATTTCTATCATAGGGACATTAATAAGGATTGTGATAGAGGTCCTTATTAGCCAATACATTCACTTTCGCTTAGATAGATTTATGGGGAATACGATCTATTATTGGAAACCTATGTATCGTAAAGCAAGATTAATGGGAACCTATGTATCGTAAAGCAAGCCCTATACCACTTCCTTTAGCCATTCAGAGCGGGCAATTCAATCAAAACCACTTATTGCCTTCTAGATAGGACCTAGGAGTTTTTTAGAGTGGGGAGAATAATCAAAACCGAATAAGGGACAGAGAGTGGAATGAATGATGGTTTTCCTAATTGCATTCGTATTTCTTCTTGTGTGGACACCACCGAAGAATCAAAGTCAAAGAAAGAGGGTGAAAGGCGCTTGCTTACTGTCAAAGCGGAAAGCACTTTCAAGTCATCAGTGCTATATCGGACCGATCTTCTTTAGTCCGGGTCATCAGTAAGGTCGTCCTGCCTAACCCTTTACTCCGAGCGAGTTAGTATTCATTCTAATATGAGCAGATGGGCAAGCTTCGTGCCTTGGAAAAGAGTCTTGCTCAAAAGATCCAATATTAGGGTAGGGTACCATATGTAGAAAGTGTTAGCGGGAAAGCAAGGTCCGGCCATATGATGCAAGATTGAGACAGTAAGATGCACACTAGATCCATTAAAGGACAGTTCCTTAAACACACACTGGATTACCCTTATAGAATATCTGCCCAGAATAGATAGAATAGCTCCGGCCAAGAAATTAGCACAACACAAAGAGAGGGAAAAACAAGATACGAGACTAGAAAACGTTACCCTTACAGGGGTCCTGTCCTGTCCTAGCTTATGTTCGTCTTCCGTTCATTTGAGTATACTAACAAAGGCTTCTCTGTCTGCCTTTATATCTTTTCCTAGGCTAGGATTATTATCCCGAGCAGAGTTCGGCTGTGCTAGCTGGTTAGACAGTAGCTGCTCCTACAGCCCTTCTCTTGACTACAGGAACAGAGAGCGAACTGTTAGCATTCCTATACCCATAAGTGTATTAGTAGGTAAGAATAGGAATTGGACCTGAAGAATGGAATGTTGAATGAGAAACTGCAGAATCAGAGTTCTTGCTTTGTCAACTCACTCCTCTCCTATTACTTACTTCGTGCCCTCTCTTTTGACTTGTGCCATGTAATCTTTGCCCTCTAGCTCTCTTTTCTACGTCATAATCAAGATTCCAAAGGGAAGCCGTAAAGTACACAGTGAGAACAATCAACGGAACAAGCTTATTGTGTTAGGAGAGGAGGAGCTTAATAAGGAAGCAATGCTCTTAATTGACTCTATTTTCTCTTATAGAATGTGTGCACTCAATGAAGAAGTTCAATAAGGCTGTAAGCAGTCAGGACAGGAGTAAGGAGTGAGCAGTGAT
Organism: Musa acuminata subsp. malaccensis; assembly: GCF_000313855.2. Taxonomy (NCBI): domain Eukaryota; kingdom Viridiplantae; phylum Streptophyta; class Magnoliopsida; order Zingiberales; family Musaceae; genus Musa; species Musa acuminata. The sequence goes on from NW_008991763.1 coordinate 133,386, forward strand.
TTTCTCTACTATTCGAGTTGGTAAGTGAGCGCAGAGTGCTTTTACTGTGCTTACTTTGACTAGAATCTAGATTGTGTACGACTTAAACACCACTTAAATGATTAAAGCAACGGCGGTCCTACAAGGGCAGTAAGAAAGTACCATATGTCTAGCCTTCAATGTTTGCCTCAATTCTCTTCTTTTTCACTAGATTCTATTGCTATATCCAGATTCCATTCAAACAATCAACTTGTTGTCTCGGGGAACAAGCTAAATTCAGTATACTATGTTCCCTTGTTCTAACGTGAGGAAAGAAAGTAAGCAAACTCCCTAACACGCCCCAAAACCCCAGAAGTAAGCTAACGCACGCCGACTTGGCTTGTTCGCCCATATGATATCTATTAGGAAGCAATGCTCTTAGTTGACTTCAATTAGGAAGCAATGCTCTTAATTGACTTCAATCTATGAGTGATGCAGCCCTCTCCTATTTTCTTCATGATATTGCCCTTGTAGCATGTTAGTTTGTTATACCTGTTCCTTTACCTTCAAGCAGTAACTACGATTGACTCTTCCAGTGTGGGTTTAATAAGAGCAGATAGTCGATAGAAGCTCGCATCCCCATCCCCTTTCTATCTATGTGTAGTTTGTCCTATTATAGAGTTCGGTTGTTAGCGAGTTCCAATTGTTTCATATAAGTATGATATAATAGAATAAATAAATGGGTATAGAGATGCTATATTTATAAATAAATGGGTATAGAGACGCCATATTGAAGTATAATCCATGATAGCTTGACAAAGAGAACGTATAGGGTTTGGCAGATAGCTTAAGTAAGTTCCTTATGGGTTGGGAAAGATGATAGCTTTTGTGAGTTCCGTATGGGTTCGGAAACAGTATTCCATAATCTAAAAGAAAGTAACTTCAAATAACTGCTATAGAAAAGGAGACAGTACTGGTTCGGGTGTTGACAGGTAATCTGAGTCAGTCCTGTTTCGGGAGTTGAGTTAGAAGAGAGAGAATCTGAAATGCCCAGCAAGAGAAAGAGAGTCCAATTTCCATTCACGAGTTTCGGCAGTAGTAACAAATAAGAACTCTATATATGACTATAGCTTGTTTCTGTCCTTCATACGAGTTTCCTTCTGGTCGACAATACATTCATTCTTCTAACAGTCTTGCTTCAATGAGTGTTGCGGTAAGCGGGACTGAAAGGAAAGTGTAGTTCTACTTTCATAGTAGTTTCATCCTTTATACATAATTTCATGCTCATCTCTTTTCTTGAGGTTAAGCAGTTCCATTCCATTCTTACTTCTTTTCTTTGTCAGTTCAATCTCATTCTGCGCGTTAGGGAAGAGAGTTCGGGTTGCGTGCCGACTTGTAGTTCAGGGTATAGGTCAAACCAAACAATAGAGAGCTGGATCTTAAGATGTAGTGGAATAAGAATCCTATGTTAGATCTTCCGCGCAAGAAACAAGTACACCTGTTTTCAACTCGTCTTTATTCCGCTGACTGCTTTCATTGCACCCGAAGGCATAGAGAGTAAGGAACAAATGAATATATATTAATGAGCTATGAGCTATAGTCCAGTGTCCGCGTCATTAAGTAACAAGTATGTCATTAAGTAACAAGCACTGCGTAATGTAGTAACAAAAACACAGCTCTGACTTTCTTTATTGAATTGGACCCGCTTCTTTCACTTCTCGACCAGATCTGACTTTCTTTATGGAATTGGACCGCTTCTTTCACTTCTCGACTTGAATTGGACCGCTTCTTTCACTTCTCGACCGGGACTTCCTCCTATAGATAAGATAAGATACCTGATATATGGATCTATGGGCAAAGAAGCGGATTTCTAATTCTCTTCCTACACAAGGAGAATCTATTGTACCACCGATGGAAGGGAAAGACAATAAGAATCTATTGTACCACCGATGTAAGGGAAAGCGGACTGAGATACCACCGATACCCTATGAAAGAGAAGGAAGGGTAGAGAAAGAAAGCACTGTATGGCCCTAGGTTTCAAGAAGGAAGGGTAGAGAAAGAATGAACCCAAGGGAGCGGTCTTCCACTCAGCAGTTTCACTCGCTACCGTTTAGCTCAACTCCTACCGCGGCACATTAGCAGCAAAAACAACACTGCCGCGCTTTTAGCTCGCTGACGCGTCAGCGAACACAGGACTCCGTAACAACTGGCGCACTTAGGGGCTCCTGCCGCGCAACATTAGTAGTTGCTTGGCCCTATTGTCGTAGTTGCTTGCCGACTTGTCTAGTAGTTGCTTGGCGGTCATTAGTAGTTGCTTGGTGACTTAAAGCAGTGCCGGGCAGACTGAAGCTATGTATACTCAAACTGCAGCTTAGGTGTTACAGGCTTAACTGAACCCCTACTTCAGACTGAAAGCACTAACTCCAAGCCTGATACTCACTCGTCACAGAACCAAACACCTAACAATCAGACTTAAAGCACTAACTCTAAGGCACCAACAAGTGCTGGGCAGACTTAACCCAGTGCCTTGGCGTCTAGTCGTGCCTTGGCGATTGAAGACCGAGTGAACTAACCGGTATGGATTCTTGCCCATACCTTACCTTCCTAGACCAGTTGTCCAAACCTATCCCCAAGCCCCACTTTGTAAACGAAATCCTATGGTTACCTCTAAGCCTCCCTTTACTTACTTTGATTCTAACTAGAATGTTTCTCGTTCTCCCAAACGCCCTAGGCAGTATATCTCTCTTAGCTATAAAACTAGAAATACCGACCTGGACTGGATCCTTTCTTTGTAGCCTTTCAACCCTATATTACTACTGATGAAACTTATACTAATGCTTCCCGTAATCAATACAAGAGATTCGTGTCCTCGGATTCCACCTGCCAAGTAACAAAAGTCAGCAAAGACAGGCTCTCATAAATCCAAGTAAGGATCCGGCTCAGTAGTGCCAGTACCATATGCCCAGGTTCCATTCCAATAGTAACTAGCTCTAGCCTTAAAAGCCGTACTCTGTGGATTCTTTAATTCAAAAGTCAGGATCCAATGCATTAGTTACAGAGTGAAAGGAGCAAATACAGACCATAGCGAAGTCAGTCCTAGTTCCTAGTTGAGTTCACTGAGTTTAATCCAGTGTTTTGAGGTTGGTTGGGAAGGGCAGTAGTCCATTCCTGTAGGTAGTAGCCCAAACCCTTAGGTGGACCCCGGTTCCTTATTTCATTCCCTCTAGCAGTGATTTCAATCTTATATTTAGTGGATAAAGTCCTAAGTCCCGAGTGCAAGTATGAGAGGCACCAGTTCCACTCTCTATTATGGGGTTGCTTCTTGCTAGTAGCAATTCATTCCTTTATTGGGCAGTAGTCAATTCCCACAGTCTCTAGTGAAAGCCTTGTCGGTAACTGGCTTTTCTGTTTTTTTCTCAAAACCCAGCTATACTTTTGAAACTGCATATTAGGCAGTTTGTGTGGGTAGTCAGTCCAATGTTGATTCTTATCTTAGTGCTCATTCAGGCACTTCCTCTTAGTGAAATATGAAATAACATCCCTAACAGAAGTAAGGCTTTGACTCATAAGTAGGAAGTCCAATGCTGTTTCCAAGGCTCTAAAACACCAATCAGAAGAAAAGTCTCTATCCATATAGAAAGAATCACTAACAAAAGTCAGAGAGACAAGTATAACTACCGGCAATGAAACAAGGGAATCCACCCTAGGTGTAAGCAGCAATACTGCCTATGTATAAGAGCTATAAGCATAAGAGTCCTAATTGGGTACCGAACTAGAGAGAATTCACCCAAGAAAGGAGCAGGCTAACGAAGGCAATTAGAGGGATCAAGCCAACAAGCAAGAGTTAATACAAGGAGAAGTAGTCTGAAGCCGGGATTCTAGTTCTAATTGTAGTGAAGTATTGTTGGCATCTGTATCAGTATAAAAGTAAGCTGAGCAAGGACAGCTTTGAGGTGGGTCACTAAGGAATCCAAATAAGGTACTTAAGGAGAAAAGAGAGAATGAAAGCAATGGTAGTAAGCCTGAGGTTGCAAGCGAACAGTAGAAGACAAAGGCTTATAGGCGAACTACAGACTTAAGACAAGAAGGCCAGACTAAGGCGCAGTAGAGCAAGGACTGACTATAAGGGCCACCACTAACAAGGTTAGAAACTGCCCTAAAGACTGACTCTTCACCTTACCCACTACGACTATTCAGTATATCTTTACTAATTCG
>NW_008991763.1:137937-180141 GCF_000313855.2 Musa acuminata subsp. malaccensis
AAACAATACCAACAATGGATGGCGAAACTATAGAGCACCGACCAATCTAAGCATTCTCTATTGCGCATTGAAACCGCCAACACGCCCTTAGACCTAAGGCGAACTTGAACTTGTATCAAACTGACGCCTATTCCTACGCTATTGTTTTAGTCCGATTTACCTTACTCCATTAGTCTCCCTTTACTTGGTTCAACTCTCACTACTCTTGCTTTTGGCCTGTAGCTACCTACTTGGATTCTCTAGCCGCTGGCCTAGAAGCTGCCCTTCCTCGATTAGGCTTGAAATGCATTCTGCACTATACAGCTCCCTACCGGCAGTGCAGTGACTTGTTTGTCTTACATGATCTATTTCCTATCAATCCTCGGATGTTCTAGTGAATTTGGAACTGATATCTTTATAGGTAAAGCAATAATCAAACGGGTCGATTACATTGAGCTGCTATCAGAACTGACTTCGAACCTTGCTTTTTTACACCATAACTTCTACTTGTTCCTGGCATCCTTGCCTTCAATCTAATAAGCCAGTCTATGAGCATGAGCCCGCTACTGCTTTATCTCAGCCTAGATCTCCCGCCTATGAGTATTGCTTTACTATTTCTAAGACGTTAACTCAATATATGGCTCAATACAGACTTGAACCCGTGCTTCTCATCCTGCCAAGTCACTACTGGACAAGCAACTACAGAAAAGTAAGGCTTCCACCAGCGCTAACAAGACCTTAACAAGCAACCGGGAATCTAGATTCGAATAAGGAATGACACTGCTGGCAATAAGGATTTAACTCAGAGCCAATACTAATGATAATGAAATTTCCCCCCGCCCAGGAAGAATTTACCGAAACTGAAAGAATACATATGAGACTGCAAGTAGAGTATATCCTATCTATATCTCTTGTAAGACATTCTGCATGGATCGACCTGTGTTACACTAGCCAATCAATTCATTCAATCTACGGTCGGGATGATAACCAGAGACACTTTTCCTCCTCTTCTTGGAGCTCAATCACTAAGGCTGGAACCTTCTTTATGTATTTTTTGAGGAGCCTCCCCTGCTAGCTAGATAAGGTGGGTGGCTTTCTCATAGTCGGAGTTTAGAGATGGTGGATCAGGCTAATAAGAAAGGCTTTACTTGCTCATAACCTTAGGACTTGGCGGCAGGAGCGGTTAAACGCAAAGGAAGTCAATCGCAAACTCATGTTCAGTGAAAGATCCTCGAACTAGTGCACCTAGTAGTGAAGAAGCCTTTGTTAGCAGGGAGAATCTCATTATTATATATAGAGTGTTCTCTCTTCATGATTATATATATAGTGTTCTCTCTTCGATTCCCCTCTATACTCTTGCTGCTCTTTCTCCCGGTACGCTTTACTACATCCCTGTACTAACCTTGTTGGTATGGTTCTTAGCTCGGTGCTTAGCTCATTCTTTTACCCCGGACCGGACATCACATCAAATCAAGCCGACGGGCACAGAGAAAGATACTCCTCCAAATCATCACAAATAATCATTAGTATGACGCTCGGTGTGCTCGGATGGTTCCGCTCTGTGCTTGGCAATGGGATCGCTTACTATCATGGTTGACCGTCTGGGTATCACTAATCCCGCTTGGATCCAAACCCCTAACTGTCCTTACTGGAGGTTAATTACAACGACTATTGCACCACTCCTTAAGGTTAATGAAAAGTCTATCTTCTTGCCTTATTACGCAGCTTCCATCTATAAGGCAGTTCGGGCTACTATCTATGACTCAATCTTTGCCCATGCTAATGTACTCTTTCCTACCTAACTCTTTCTTACCTTGGCCTTTTCTCTTATCGGCCGAAAACCAACCTTTGCTCTTACCGCTCTTGTGCAGCTACTACTACTTACCTTTTTGATTCTTTTCACAGATAGGGATCCTTACCTATGATTACTGTCTTACCTGCTTCATTACCTCACCTTTGAACTTGGACCACTGCTCATTCCCTAACTACCTGACCGGGGCTACAGCTGCCTTTATCTATTACAAGCTGGGCGGATACCCGCTTGCTACTCTTACTACGCGAGCTATAAGCCCAACATCCAATAAGGCCTCTGCTTTCATCCTTTTCACTGGCTACTGCTAGCTGATCCTTTCAAAGACCGAACCGTCGAGAGAAGCGCGATCGTAAACTCACGGCGAGAGGGAGTCTCGAATCGCCAACGCTCCACTCCGGTGTCCACATGAGGCGCATCAATGCATAGGGTGGAAAATCCAAGTCCTGTGTTCTGGAGCTACCTGTACCGTAATACCTTCTGCCACACTTGGTCAAGGTAATGTATCTGGACACTATCAAGGATCCCCGTCCTTACACTAAATATAAGGTGGTGTGGATCAATTAGTTCTAACACTTGGTGGGGGAGTCTGCAGTGATGAGTTTCAGTCGCCTGAACGGAACCCCGACGCCAGCGGAAAAGGAGCGGAGGGGGTGCTGTGCTATCGAGAGCTGAGGATGTGGCTGCTACTCCCAATGCATCTGTGGGGACATCTCGTACAGTAGGTGAGGACTGATGTATATTCGATTTTCTTACCATTTTGGTTGCATCCAGAAGTTATCATACTCTTTCTTACTGGCTTCAGCCTTTAGTGTACCTGGCCATATTTCATGTAACTATTGTTTCCTAGAGATACTGTCATTCAGAATAATGAATTAACCAATAGATGACTCCTTGTGCATATATAAGGTTATACTACTTTATGAATAAGGGTCAAAGCTGCTTCTTTATCTTTTCTCTTGTAATCTCTCACAAATCGGTCTTATCTTCTGAGTTGGGGTTATAGAATATTTATGGCTTTATCAACTAGAGACCTGCAGTAGCAACCTCTTTATCGTATGGAAAGATGGATATAATAGAATATAAGTAGGAAACCTCTTTCTTTATCGACAGAAATAGATTGAATAAGAAAAATGATAATGATGTATCCATGCTATGCTCAAAAAACAGAAAAAGCTGTTTCCTAAGCTGAATAGAATGCTCCACTTGAAAAAAGAAAAGGAATAGATGGGTACCGACCTTAGAAAACGTTATCTCTTTCTTGCATTTTGGTTGTAGTTGTTGCCAGGACTCATACATCAGGCCTGCGTAAGTCATAAAGCTCCGTTGAGCCACCAGCGGAAATTAGGGTTCTATCGAACTCAGGCATTAGTGACTAAAGAATTGAGGGCAACAATATCACTTGCCAAACTGGAAAAAGCTGTGAGAGCCTACATCACATTTGCTCTTTACAAAAAGAATATGAGAAAAGTAAGCACATATCGAACATGTTGGATTCAACCTAGAGAAACATTGACTTGGGTTTCCCCTGAAAATCCATTCTTTTTCTTTCATTCCAAAGTGAAGCTAGATTCTATTCCTTTCCATTATTATATTATTTGTAGTTTCCATTTATTTAAGTGGAGTAAATTCAAACGAAACTCAAAACTTGGCCTACTCTCCCTTCTCTACAGCTCCCCTACTTTATTATAGCAAGTAGAAAGTGGATTATCAAGTGCAAAACCAATTGATATGGCTGGCCGCTTCATAAGGCTTCTTTCTAGTCTCGGGTTAACTCATCAAATGTCACATTGCTTTTCTGAATCACAAGCACATTCTCTACTTAGTACTCGCACCCAAACAAACTCTATTACTCGGTTATAGGTTAAAGCAAAGGGAGGGTAAAGCCTCGCCTTATATAATTGCCTAACTTAATCATGCATCTGGCTGGATTAGTTTCAAGTGGAGTTCCAGCCCTGAAGTTAATGGTGTAGTCTACGAGTACGGTTGCTCACTTATATTACGGTTGCTTGTGTCTAAGTAAACAAGTCTTGGTTCAGGGCAATAGATCTTACCTAACTGGCTTTGAAGCACGGCGTTGAATCGTAAAAAGATGCTGGATCTGTGGAAGTAGTTCAAAAGTCATCCCTTGTTGACAGAAACTGGAGTTAGAGCAGCAGAATGCCCAGTGTTAGTGTTGTCTCCGACTCCGAGAGAAGATACTTTGTCTGCTGTCGCTTCTGCCCTCGAAAGATGGAATTCATTAGTTGTTGAAGAGAATGGAGGCCCGAATTAGGACTTATTCAGAACTCGTAGGAGACGAAGAAAGTACGCAGGTCGACTCGATCTTAAGCTGTGGAAGCAATGCGACATCAAGTCAGCGGGAAAGAATCAATGTATAACTCTCACAGGTCTCGGTTTCTGTCTTTCTGAAGCCTTGAACTTAGCTTTCCCTTTGTTGTCGTATCTAGAAGCTCTGCGTCGGAACAGTATCAAGTCCTGAGTTAGGTTTGGTTACTCCCTTATAGAATCATTCACTTATTTCCTTTCTAGTTTTGTCGTAGATAGATAGATAGAGATAAGCTCTTTTTGAATGCGAAGGCTAAAGTCAGGGGTTAATAGTATCAAGTAGAAGTTCCACTGTATCGAGTCTAGTGTCGCCCAGTATAGCCTTCACCAATAAGTACTCTCAATATTCAATCCAATCCATTCCTGCTGCTCCGAAATCCTATGCTTCTGCTTATACGCTTCAATGTTTTCCTGAAGACTCCACTGTCCCACCCAACAAGAACAAGATTAGGAACTGGATAAGCTGTAGGATCGGGTTAGGAAGAAATAGAAGATGCTGGAGAAGGTAAGTCGACTCTCAATCCGGTTAATGACTCGAAAAGATGGCGAGAAAGCCTTATTTGCCCTAACTGTTGAAGCGAGGTTAAGTAGATTTCGAGCAAACAAGCTTATTATATCATCTGTTTCGGGCCCATGATATTCCTAATTCCAGTTTCAAGTTAGGAGTAATAACTCGTGTTAGGAGCTCTGCGCTCGATAAGAAAGATGGTGTTAAAAGCCTGTCACTCAGAATCTTGATCGGCATCAAACGATTCTGAAAGTGTAGTTCCAACAGTCGAAATATCCGGATTACTCGAAAGTCAGTCAGCTGCCCTTATAAGAGTTATGATTCAGAAAGGGGAGTTCGCCGTAGATGCTAAAAGGGGTATAAAAGTGGGTATGGCCTGCCTGCTTGACCGCCGGAATCTAAAGAGACGATGGTTGCTCTTCTTTGAAGCTGTAGTTTGCTACTACATTACTAAGTGGAACTAATTAAGACAGACCTCTCGTTGCTAACTTAACTCCTAGCACACTAGTTCTTGCGAAACTGCTATTCTGGAAAAGAATTGAGCGCACACATATAATAACTGAGTCACGTAACTTATGGCCTTTACTGGACTTGGGGCTTATGAAGCGCTCTAAGCTGCTATTCCTATAACTTGGCTTGCTCCTGTAGCTCGTAGCTCAAAGTTGTTTATTGGAGGAGCTTGTTCTCCCCACTTTAAGAACTCTTATTGACACCTTGATGTCAGCTAGGTATTCCTCGTCTTCAAGTGAACAAAAAAGCCCACGTAGCGATATAAGTAGAAAGTAAGGGTTGCGAGTGTCATTAAGGAGCGATAGTAATTAGTATGAGTTATTGGCAGTGTTTAGGGAGCTCGATTGGCGCTCAAGAGATTCCGCTAACGTTGGGGCAAGAAGATCTGAATGACTAAAAGATTTGACTGCAATTTGATTTGATGCTTCATAACTAAGATCTTTTCCTTCAATATTATTAACTTCAAGGAGAGGTCAGGGGGGCAGAGGAAAGTAAAGGCTTTTAAGGGATACTTCCGTTTTGTTTAGAGTATAAGTAGGATCTTGATTCGAGGAGTAATACCCGAGTGAGCAAAAAGGTATACTTTCGGTTTCTGTCTTTCTGAAGCCTTGAACTTAGCTTTCCCCTTCCAGAGATTCGAATAATATTGAAGTTTGTGGAGCATCAACTATCACCAGATGGTGCACCAAGGCCTTGTTTTAGCAATATGTTGGCATATAGCATAGCTAAAAGAGCAACAGGCAGGGGGGATCAATGAGATTTTGGTAGCTATATAGTACATAAACCAACCCTATAGAACAATAACCTGTCATTCATATGAAATAGAAGGTTCCCATCATACCTTTTTACAGCTTGAGAGAAACCCGAGAAATTATAGAATATTGAAAAAAGCGAAAAAGCGATTATGGAAAGCCTTTATACAGAGAGCAAATGTAAGTGAAATTGCCCAAACAATGCGTTAACAAAAAAAAACATCCTTGACTAATGTAAGTGAAATGGCCCAAACTCATTATGTTGATCAAATTGAACTCGATTATTGTATATAGATAATGAGAACTGCGTCATTGTGAACTTCAATAAACTTATTTTCTTTCCTTGTAATCCTATATACATAGAAGAAAGATGGTTTTCATAGAATAGAAGAAATATTGGTTCTTGCATCCGGGAGAGCCGATTGAAGTTGGGAATATAGGCAATCCCACCTTTCCTCTATTAGACCCCACGAAGTTTGGAGTAGATGCCCGACCTACTCGAGTACGAAGTGGCCGTTATGGAGCCCGCAAACTAAGGGTATAAGACTGGGGCTCGGCTTTAGCAAAGTATATTTATTGCTAGAAAAGGGGAGGGGGATTCTGAGGAGCAGGGTCAATGGACTGGGCTACGGCGAACTCCTATAATGTAATGCGAACTCCTATAATGAATATAGTAACCTGACTGCTGACTCTAAAGAAGGAAGGAATAGGAACCGACTATTAATAGGTCTCCTCTTATAGAACAGTTAAAGACTATTAATGGGTGTCTTCTTATAGACTCTGGAATTAATAGGTGTCTTCTTATAGACTCTTTAATGGAAATTCCCAGATCTGAAGTTAAGTAAAGTCATCTTTTATTATATGAGATGAACCACATAGGAGTTCCTTTGTAGATGAACCACAGAGGAAGGAGTTCTATAGTAGTTTGCATTAGTAGTTAGCATTAGGATCTTCTATCTTGCATTTAGGATCTTCTATCTTATCTTATCCAAATACATTACTTACCGTGGGATGAAAATGAGTCATAGGCTATTGCTTGATGAGCATCAAAACGGATAGGGCTAAGCCTGTTTTTCAAAGATGCTCGCTCCCCTTCTAGAATTAGCAAGCGGTGGGCTGACCTCTGAGAATGTTTGTATGAAATGCTGCTGACCTCTGAGAATGTTTGTATGAAATGCAGAATTAGCAAGCGTTGGGCTGACGCGAGTATTTGAATAGAGAACACGCAGTCTCCGGTTACTATATGATATCCTTATACTGAAGCGCAAAAGGTATAGTATAGTGAGAGTTTCTAGAGGAAGAGTCAGCAATAAGCGGTTCTGTTGGACTTTAATCCGTAGCAAGCGGTTCCTTCACTTTCATGTCGTGGAGAGAGGTTTGGTGCTATAGTGTCATTGCGAGTTTTCACGAGTTATTACCAAGTCAACCAAGCTGCTACTAGTGTTCGGGAGTTAGGAGGCTTTCAGCACCATACTTTGTACGATGAAAGTTTTTAGGATAGTAAGCATTCCTGTCTTGCTTCAAGTTTTTAGGAAGGGAGCAGGGAGAACGCAGCAAAGGATAGAAAAAACAGAGAAGCAACAGAAAGAATGAGATGATCCTTCCTTCTTTATGAAGAAAGCCAGAATATGGCACCTTACTCTTTGGACCAAATGATATGATCCTAAACCCCACTGCATGTTTGCTTGTGCTAACGGGAGCTACTCAGAGCGTGAGAAGAGAAGGGCAAGTCCAACAAGCTACATTAGTGGTTGTTCTGTTGTATGTGGAAGTCCGTCTATAATGTAGGGAAGAACGTAAACAAAGCGAGTTTAGTTGTGCGTTAGCTTAACGGCGAACTCGAAACTGCATTGCTATTAGATTCTTTAACTCATATCTAAGAACTTGAAACTGCATTGCTATTATTAGATTCTTTAACTCATATATATCGGCATCCGAACTCTAGACTCTTGAAACACATATCAGCATCCGAACGAACGACTCAATTGCTTCCTTAGCGTGTTTGTTTGTTCTTTTGCCAATACGGAATTCATCTAGCGTTCATCATATAGCAGAGAGAAAACAAACGGAATAATAAGATCATATAGTGCACAAGAAGATAGGCATCCCGGAAAGCCTTCTAGTAATTCGCTAACATCTCTCCAAAGCTTAGTAGCATCTTTCTACGAACTCCCTTGCACTTATACTGAGACTGACTTACTTATGGAAGCACTTAAGAGTGTTGTTACTAATTGATATCGGTTGTGCGATAGAGATTCCTTCCATTCTGTAGAGTAAGGGCGGAAGCAAGGGAACAAGAAACAAGTAACGGAACTTGCTTGTTCGAACGGCATTCTTTTGTACTGTTTATACTAGAGTGACCTTTGTAACCTACAACCTTCTACTAGAGTGACCTTTGTAACCTACTACCAGTGCCTTTTGAATCGACAGTTGTAACGAAAGGGGAAATAGCTCCGTGTTGGTTAGAGTGCTGGCACTAAATGTAACAAGCACGCCATAAGTTGCGGTCAAAAGTTCCCCGTTTTCCCCGCCCGATCCTCCAACTTCCTCCTGCCCGACCATTTGGTCTTCACTGGAAGCTGCTGCTCCCGGTGTTGCATTCCAGACAATTATTCCGTCTTTGGTCTCTCCCTTGACCCCTTCTTTTGTTTTGGGTCGTGTCGCACTTCATGAATGAGTTGAGATCCTCCTTCCCTCCTTGCATCATACCAAGGACTTCGTTGCCACTAGTAGCGAAGAAAAAGTGTACCATCCCGCTTCCCCCGTGGGGTAAAGGTTATTCTCGGAGACAACACCAGTAAACAAGAAGCTGACAGAGCTTTAGTCATTGGACTACATCCATCCTCCCTACCAAAACGGTAAGCCTTTTATTGTTCGTTCTTCGATTACGCTAGTGGAGACTCATTCCCTTTTTATGGCAAATTAGGATACTCTACTCCATTCATTCCCAGTGGATCCTTCTTATCCCTTTTCATTGAACGAACCAAGTGAACCTATACGTTAACTATAGTGAGGAAGACATTTCCAACAAGAAACTTCCTATATGGTGAGGCCAACAAGAAACTTCCTATATAGGTGAGGAAGACATTTCCAACATTCCCACTTAGTCCACCGTTTGACGATTCTGCTGCTAGTTTGGAAAAGAGAAAAGGAGAAGCACAAGGGTGTCGCTAGTTTAGAAAAGAAAAAAGGAGAAGAACAGGGGTAGCTAGGTAATAAAAGCTATAACTATCAATTCCATTCAGAAAACGACTCATTCTCCCCAAGTAGGATTCGAACCTACGACCAGTCAGTTAACAGCCGACCGCTCTACCACTGAGCTACTGAGGAACAACGGGAGAGATTCTACCTCATAGAGTGAAACCCCCGTTCTAAACCAATGAACAATATGAGTCCGAAGCTTCGCTTCCTTCGTCCGGAACTTATTCCTAGTAGGCTCCGTTCCATGCCTCATTTCATAGGGAACCTATCATAGTGGCTGGCTCTATTTCATTATATGACATTTCATTATATTACATCCATATATATCCCAATTCCATTCATTTAATATACCTTTGCTTTGGTGTCATTGACATAAGAGATGTAAGTTAGAGTCTAGCAATGAATTCTAATAGAAATCGATTTATGGCAAATCACTAATTCATATATAAAGAATCATATATCATAAGAATGGAGAAATTGCACCAATAGAGCAATAGAAAGGAAAAGGGGGTGGGTTTTGTGATGATTTGGATTTATACTAGGTAAGAAATGATCCTTATGCATGAAGATCTGAAATGGCTCGGTACTATACTAGGTAAGAAATGATCCTTCCTTATGTATGAGGATATAGAAAAAGGTCGGTTTTGGTCGGACTCTATTATTGTTGGATTTATTACCACATTCTATAGAGGGCCCTAACATCTCTTCCTTCTGCGAGCTCGGGTTATAGAATCAATAAGGAACCGATAAGTAGGTATCAGCAACAACTTGTTTGATTACGAGACAGCTCATGATGTTCATATAGATCTATATATGGGCCTCTGCATCTAGCATTGGGTATACCTCATACAATAACAGTGTCCTAGTTCCTACCCTATCTTTCTTTTGTTTCATTTCTTCTGTAGTTGGAAAAATCCATTCTATTCGATCTAAATAAAATAGGCTTGAAGCACCTTGTGTAAGAATTGATCTATTATATGGCTTGGCTCTATCAGAATGAATTGAGATCTTATATGGCTCCATTTATTAGTATTCCATTATTTATTACCTGTGTATACTATGTTAGGAAGAATGCCTAAGCCTATTGTCACTAAGAAACCTAAGAAACGGATAGAAAGGGGAGAAAGTGAGGAGAGGATAGCAATGTAGAAACCACTTAGAAAGGTAGGAGACTCAAGAGGAACAAGAGGGATCCACCGAAGAGGACAAGAAAGACCGCAAGAAACATTAGTGCCGACCCTTCCCTTTATTTGGAAGAAAAGGAGACAAAATAGATGAAACGGAAGAGATCCGAGTGAATGGAAAGGAAAAAACAAAGCAAGCATGAATTCCACTTGCACTTTCAAGAAAGACACATGATATAAAGATAGCCTAGTTGACGAAGATTCAGATCTTTATACCTATCAATCTCATTGGGAATTTGGGAAGACTTGAAGTGATACCTATGAATCTAATGGGGAAGACTTTCAGAAGAGAAAAAATCAATATGATTGTTGATGCATAAAAGAATAGATAAGAAGAGATTCGTCCACCTCACTCAGCAGATAAGAAGAGATTCGAAGAAACCCCACCATATAGATATGAAAAAGAAACCCCAACCATATAGATATGAAAAACGAATTGCGCATAGTATTGTCTATTTCGTGAGGGTACAGGGGGAAGTTCACTTTTCGAAATCAGTATTCAAGTCAAGCAAGTATATGATATTCTTATTCGTCAAGCAAGCAAGCAAGTATATGATATTCTTATTCGTCAAGCAAGCAAGTATATGATATTCTGATTCTTCTTATTTAGATTATGTATGTATCCTTCTCAAAGAGGACCTTATTAGTAATATCTCATTTATGTATCCTTCCCAAGGAAGACCTTATTAGTAATATATTATTTATGTATCTTTTTCAAAGAGGACCTCTTATTATTCATTATGGAGAAAAGTGTCTTTCTATTGTAAGTCCAAATACTATTGCCATACATAGTAACAGGAAGTGGAGGAAAAGTCGCCATAGTAACTGGAATAACAGAAATGGTATTATCCATGCTGTGATATGTATGTTCCATAAGAAACCCCAATTCCATATTTCATCATTCTACTATGTATAGTCTATTCCATATTTCATCATTCTACTATGTATAGTCTAGTCTTAGTATAAATCTCTATTAAGGAACAATCTATCTATTTTGAACAATACAATACATGTCTTTCACATACAACGATAATAATGAGTAACCCTTTTGAATGACAGTCCCCCAAAAGCTTACTTCTATGTCAAAAACGTATTCTACGAAATCTCTATATAAAGAAGATCAAAGGATTATTAGCTTAAAGGCTTTTTCTTTAGCGAAATCGGCCAGGCCAGACGTTCAAAAGGTGTGTACACAACAAACAAATAAGAAATGGAATACTGGGAATTTACATACCCCGCGAATCACTTCATTTTTGGAATATTCTACTATTCACATGCATTTACTATACCTCGCTTTAGTGGTCTTGCAACAAACAAAACTCTCCGTCAGTCTAATTACAGCTCTCCAGGTGCGCATTTGATAGACCAGAAGAATCACCATGTGCTTAATAGAGTTCAAGAAAGCATTTCATAATTCCCTCCGGTTCTTCCTGTTCTGCTTCCCTTTCTGTTCCAGCGAGTGGGAGCTACTGCAAGCATTATAGTATAGCATCAACAGCTTCTCTTCTGTCTGTGCCGAACCTACCGTGACTCCTAACGGGTCGAAGGTCGAAGCTATGCCTGGACGCTCTATTAATCGATTCTTTGGATTCTGTCTTTGGTCTGATTGCTTGGTCTTGGAATGCCCTCCCATCTAACTCATAAGTAAGTACATCTTGGAATGCCCTCCCATCTAACTAAGTAAGTCAAGGATAGGTAGTATTCCCATTGGGTTATCTTTCTTCCACACGTGCCTCTTCAACTATTTAACAGATAAGAGAGTCCTCGTGCAAGACTTATATGAAATAGAAATGCACTAACTCTTGTTAAGGACTTATATGAAATAGAAATGCACTAACTCTATCAATTCCTTTTTCAAAACAAACACTTTTCTGAACAACAAACACGGCTTGGCGGGCAGGCTTGCTTAGTTACTTGGCGAATCTTATAGCTAGATCTTCCCATGCATGTTATTGATATTTCTCCCCTCCATTTCATAATCTTTCATTCGAACAGGACCCTTCCCCCTTCTCGCAGTGTATCCAGAGCAATAGTATGATGAGGATCAATAAGGGTTCTTTGATCGAGCTGAGCTCTCGCTTCGGCTTCTTTTGTTGCCGAAGACCTGTCCGGCGTAGTTCATATAAATCGGATTCCGTTTCGTTCAAGTATAGTATATTAAGAAGTAATGTTACTAGTGTTACTAGATTCTCTTTTGGAAGTTCAGGTTAGGCTTCTTTACTCACTCGTCGACAACACAAGCACCGAACCCGAAAGAATAACTCGCTATAGGCCGCAGCACACCCGCCCCGCTAAAGCAAGCACCAGTCTATCGCCCTACAATACCAATACTAGCAATAAGTTCAGTATATCGCAGCTACCCTACCATACTTTCAAGCAGTCTCGTTTTGTATCTCGTAAGGTCTCAATCAATTTCATCGTTTTTAAGCTAAAAGGAAGCAAAGCAGTTGCTTGTTCCGTTGGTTGTTCGAGGTAGAAACAAATTCATTAATGTACTGCTCCTTATGTAAGCCCTATGGAATGTCAGCTCTCTATTCAAACAAGCACAACAACGGCGCTAAGAAAGTATAGTACTCTAGTCTAGGGCTCGGCCTGCCCATATGATATGGTTAGGGAAAGTCAACAGTCAGTTTCGGAGTGGCGATATTCTAGTTTGTTCTTAAAGAAGTGATATGTAAGCTGTGTTTTTCATTCATTCTATTAGTTGTGCACGAGTTAGTTGCAAGAAGGATCAATTCCTATCACGAGTTAGTTGCAAGAGATCTGAATTCATCTCTTATATGCTATGTGCACGAGATTGAATTGGGTATATGTGACTGAAGGAATCTTATAGGGTACGCGTTACCTCACACTGGCCCAAGAGCCTTGCTTGAGAAATAGAAGCTTTCGTCAAGGTCACGTCACTCTTACTTGAGACTGAACCGCTCCGTAGGCATTAGAAAAGAACCTATCTCTTCAATGGCTTTCGAGCACCCGTACTCGTTAGACAAGACAACAAAGACGGAAGAAACTGACACAAGTCTGGTTTTCGGGAGTTCTGCAAGCCGTTGTTAGTTTCACTTGCTTCTTTATACTCTTCCTTTCCACCGCACTGCTTACCGCAACACTTTCACCTACTTATCGACTCTCACCTCTGATTGACTTAGGGCATCAAAACCACTACTATATCTTTTTTCAAACTACCTATCTCTGTGGTTACCTATTCCATTCTATACAAGACAAAACCATCTCTGTCTTTTGAATCAGATCCGGCAACACTGATCTTGAAACTGGTTCTTAAGATCTTTCTCCCCAAAACTGTACTTGCACCAACCATAATATAAGTTAGCAACCGGAGCAGAACCCTCATTTCCTGATCCTGAGAAATCTTATGCTGATGATCTTGTAGACTTAACAAGAATAGAAGGACACTCAGTAAATTCTCCACAGAGCATAACTAGCTTTCCCGACTGCTTCCCCGACAAACAAATTAGCACGCACTTAATCTGCGTTATCAGTGACTTGTTTCTTGTTGGGACTGGACTGTCTGGCAGTACTTAGCGCTGAAGCACTTACTATAAGATTGCAGAAAAAGAAAGGTGCTGAAAGCCTTCTTGCTCCCCCAGGAAGAATGACTTGCTCCCAGTGAGTTTACTTAGTTTACATAAGAGGTGCACACTCCATTAGGCTATTCTGATAATACATACCCAGATCTTAAAGCAAGGGAACATAGTCAACTGGTATCTAAACGGAATAAGCTACCCATACATACTATTGCGCTAACGACTGGAGCAAGAACTAGTACATCGGCGTAAGTATCCTGAGTCATAAATGAATTCTTTGACAAAGCGAAAGAAAGATATATATGAGTTTCCTGGGGACCCAAGCTAGAATATACTCCGTGGCAAAAAGCAAAGATGACAAGTCCAGCCCCAGCTCTTAAAGCAAAGGTTGATTCGTCCAGCACTGTCCACGACCTCTCCTTGAAGTTCAGAAAAGAATAGATTGATGATGACCAAGCTTATACTAGAAATCAGCAGGATAAGAAACCGAAGATGGAGAATCCTAAGGATCTGTATCTATTGCAGTAGAAAGATCCGGAGAAGAAACTGTTTCAACTGAATAAGCTGGAAGAAGAGATTGAGCAGTGAAGTCGTAAGTGAGAGTTGGTGACAGTTCCCATTCTGCTGTGAATTGAAATGAATAGTTTGAAGCGTTAAGTAAGGCAGTTCTGTTCCCGAAAACAGGAGTAAGCATCGCTGTGCTGCGGTATCAAGGTTAAGTGCCAAAGCAAGCAGCAAGCGGGTCTGAATGAGCTGTGCGAGTGAAGTCGTAGAGAGAAGAATAATCCGCTAATTCCATTCAACCAGCAACTGAATCCACTGAGGGCTTATCCACTGAAGTAAGTATAGTTTATTAAAGCAAGCAAGGGGATATTTCGAGTTAGGAGCGACAGAGCTCATTCTGACTACAGTGTTTTAGGCTTGTGGTGTACACACGCTTTCCAAAGTTTACCTAGAGTCGTTTGATGAGTACATTACCTAGGGCAGGATGAGTACAAAACACAGAATGGAATAACGGGGCGGAAGCCAAGCCCCCCACTAATAAGAATGTGTCTACTGCTAACAGGGCCCGAACTACCACTAAGCAGAATCTACTACTATCTCGAAGGCCTCGCAACAGGTCCCAGCAACCAAACTAAGAAATCGAAAACCAACCACCGCTTTAAAGGAAGCCCCTCCATACTTGCTTTTTCTATATTTGACCTTTTAGGATGCCCGCTACTGTCTATTATTCTTGTTTATGAGTTAGGGCCTTCTACTCGCCGGGTTCACTAACTTTCGCTTTTCTCCCTACAATCTTGCTTATATCAATAGCACATAGTTAGTATGCATACATAGGCACATGGGTAGTCTCAATACCTAGTAACATATTTAGTATCAATACATGGAGCTCCTCTGATCAGGATGTAACTACCACGCATAAGAGTTGATCCGATGCCTAACATTGATGTGTGTGTTTTAATATGATATTTGCTATTAACCGGTACTACCGATAACAAGAAGAAATCTACCGACCCCTCTAGCTCCCCTATTGAATCAAACTCACGAATAGAAAGAAGAGACCTAAGTCTCCTAATACTTTTAGGAACTACGGAACTAAACTAGCAAAAGCAAGACCGAACTACCAGTCAATAAGACCTTAGCTCTACCTCTCTACAAAAGAGTGGAGCGGCAGTGTGTTGTTAAGAAGAAAGTCTCCGATGTTGGTCTTTGTCGCCTTATTATAAAGCAGTGGTTCGGGAATTCAGCAAGGACATGGAGACTAGTGAGCAGTAACACAAGGGTGTTTTGGCAGTGGGGCAGCCTTTATGGCATTCGTTCCAGTTTAATAGCCAGTAAAGTCATACTTATAGGCATACGAGGGAGGACTCGGATCGGTAGTCTTAGAAGAAAAGTCGGTAGTTGGCTTCCCAGCTGACGGGGTGAGCCTCATTGGTAGTGGTGTTGGCTTCCCAACTAGTATAGGAGTGGGTTAAGTCCCATAAGTTCCAGTCCCATTCTTTATCATAGGTTAGTAGCGCTGGTCCAACTCTTATTGCTAGTAGCGAAGAACACAAGTAAGACAGGGCAGACTCAAACTCATTTAAAGGAATGTAAGGCAGTAGTCAAAGAGTGAATCTCGCACATAGGAATGTAAGTAACAAGCCTAGCCTTATGTAGAAGGTAACCATAGAAATATTTGGTGTGTAAGTGCTTAAGCCTGAGAAGGGGAGTCAAAACTTTCAGGCAGGGATGCCAGTGCTCTAGTTTCATCCTCGATAGGATAGTTTGGAATGAGGTACAGTAATGGAAGGCCAAGAGCAAAAGGGCAGTGAGTCTTAAAGTAAAGCAAGTAAGGGCTTACTAATAGGCAGGAAAGTATCCGTAAGGAAAGATAGACTGACCAAGGGTAGTATGAGTTCGGTCACTTCGTTCGTATCCAAAAAAAGAAACAGAATCTAGTAGATTGATCTAGAGAATTCTGATTTATTGCTCTAATAGTTGTTTGCCTACTTTCTTTTTATTGACTTTCTTTGCTTTTGTAGTAGTTGGTTGTCTCTTCTTTTCTTTTTCCGACCTAAACCTAACTTTCAGCCTCCCTTTCAATGTACTCTCGTACTTATTTCTATACTAATCTATGAACATATATTCTGAGATTCCATTCTTGAAGCTTAACTGAAACTAGTGTTAGCGCTTCAAAGCCAGAGTACGCAACATAGGAAGAATAAGTTGAAAGGTCTAGATCAAAGACAGGAGAATAATCATAATAAGGAAAGTCTACATCGACAAGATCAGATGCATGAACAGAGGATCTAAAGAAGAAGCTGTTATACAAGAGAAGAAGCTAGTATACCAGAGAAGAAGCTAGATCCGGGGGGATCTGACTCAGAATAAAGAGAAGAGGTAGTTCGCGCTTATTCCCTATTCTACCATCTACTATCAACAAGTTCATAAGCAAGTGAACCATCAATATCTTAGGCAGCAGTCTAAGGGCTATTTCCTAGTATCAATGAGTCTTGCCATAAGAGTAATTGAGCTTAGTTTACGTTTCATAATAGTTTAGAGCCTGAACCGATACAAGTTGCACCGTTAGAATTAAGACTCTCCTTTGGGTTGGTAACTCTACTTATAGTCCTGTCCTATCTTATTCAGCGGTAAGTGATTCAGTAGTGTCAAAGTTCCCTTATTACCCTCAATTTAAAGAACTAGCATAAGCCCTTTTGCGCCGGGCAAATAAGTGATAGAGTTTCACTTGCCATAAGAAGTAGCGTTAGCGAATTGAAACACGAACATAGGTCTTACGACAAGGTCTGATTGTCTTTACTTCTTCAGCACTAAGTAAATGAGTAAGGGAAAACAAAGTTAATGTCTACACGAGATCAGAATTCGAATAAGGATCTGGCAGCATAAGTATCATGAACAGGCTAAGTAGAAATTCCGGGGCGAAAGTTGGGTCATATTATTCTTTACTTCTATACCTAGTGCTCAATAAGAGAGAAGTTTTCCCTTTGTTGTCAAGTAAGCTACAAGTTCAAAGTAGAGAAGAAACTGGATCATCAGCAGGAGAAGATGCTGTAAGGTATCTATTCAGTGGTTAATAACTTTCAGTGGATTACGGGGCATAAGAAAGTTTAGGTATTGTTGCGAGGCCCATAACCATAAGAAAGCAAAGATCCTTATTACTCTTCTCAGGTCACTGTTATAAGGTATAATGCATTTTCAGAGCGTGTAGAAGTCTTCGATAGTGGATTTCTTCTCTTTCTTTTTCATCTGATCGAGCATCTTATCGAGAAACTAGGGATGAAACTCGGGAAGCTAAGGTATTCAACTCAAACTCTAAACTAGGAGCCAGGCAACTACAGTTCACAGAGCTAACTACTCGTATACTAGGAGCGTAAGCACCAAACGAAACTTCCCTTGAAGACCAGACAGACCCGTTAGCAGACCTCTTACCTGGTAGCTGACCTCTCCTCCTGCTCCGATCTTTCTGATATAATAACTTTGGAACTAACTCCTACTATTGCTACTAGATGATTGCCCCAACCTACCTCAGAACTGACTGATCTAGCTTATTCTGATTTCTCTTGGATACATTCAAATTCATAGTAAAGAAGGGCAGTTTTCTCTTGGATACATTCAAATTCATAGTGAAGGGCAGTCTAGTCTCTTTGAACTCAGGCTTGGCTTGGCTAGTCATAGGTATACCTCGGCAGATTGCTAACAGCGAAATCTCATTCCAAAGCCGCTTCTTCTCTTGGAACTTCTGCTTCCTCGCCTCTCCGGAGTCAACTAATCAAGTGATCTTCTTTCTTGCTCTTGAAACTGGTTATTCTCTCTTTATACAGCGGATTCTCGAGTCGATGAAACTCTCTCTCTACTTAGTCTTGCTTATGTTATGCTACAGATCTACCTATAGGTCGGAAAGGCACTCTATAAATACAGGTAGGCACGGGAAGCTATTCAAGGTTTACAGCCCAGGTTGACAGCCCGTTTACAGCCCGTTTGTTGATTGCCTCTCTCTCCTCTGTCCAACTAATACAGATGCAACAGGACCAGACCTCTACTGGAAGGGAAATGTAACTGTCAACTCACACTCGAACAGGAGCAGAACTACTCGACTCTCACCTAGACTCAACTCTCACAGGACTACCAGGGGCAGGCAACCACTGAGGAATTTCATTTGGAGCCTATACAAAGGGAAAGGGGGTCGAATAACCTACAAGTAATAAAACCTCACATTGGCAAGTAATAAAACCTCACATTGGGTCTAAGCGGATTACTTAATTAGGTCTAAGAATTGAGTTAACCCCGACCTGACTAAACGAATAAAGAATTCCACTAATGGAACTTCCCGCTTTCATCTGCTTGGCTCCTACTTCTTAGTATCATTCTCACTTTCCTGCTTGCCCACTTGAGAGTTGCATTCTGACTTAACTACTAGTGAGTGGAATTCTGTTACTACTGAGTGGAATTCTGTTACTACTTTGTTTCAAGAAGAATTAGTGGAATCTGTTGATAGCTCAGCAGTAAGCATCGGTGTTGGGGACCCCTCATATAGACCTACTCTACGGTACCTTCCATCTGTCGCTTCTGATCTTCTTGCCCGAACTCCCTTAACAGAGACAGACCTGAGCCCTAATTGAGAGTTGAAGTCCGTGAACCCTTATTTCGAGTACAACTAACCATGTTCTTAGACTCTTATGGCATTTTGTACGGTACTCTATAGGCTTTCTGAATGCTATTTGGATAAAAACTATCATCTTTGACTTCGAAGGGTGTCGATGCTGAGGCATCCATTACCACTCCAGTATGGTTAAGTGTGAGTTTACGAATTATTGTCATAATGTTGATATAGCAAACCTTGAAATCTACATGTATACTATGCAAGAAGCTTGAAATCTACATGTATACTATGCAAGAAGAGTGACTCAAAGAGAAAAAAACGGGTGAGTATGGGAGCGAGAAGTAATTCATTAATAATGCAGATAATTATGCCGACATTACTGACAAATGCATGAATATTATACTACAATGCTCATTGTGTAGATAGATCTGCTGAAAGACTTCTCCATTTCACTTAAAAGGAAAAAGCGATCCTTTATGTTACATCAAAAAGGTCAACATTTCCTGGTTACAAAAACATTTCATTGATTACATGATCCAAAATCCAAAAGAAGTTACTGACGCCCGAACAAAGGAATGAGGAAGGACTTGCTTTTGAACTCAGCTAGCAACGAGTACTAATTGAGCCTATGTCTATTATCCGATACCGACTTAATTAAGGGCAACTGCCAGGCGTATACTAGACCCCCAACTACTACCCTTAACATCTAGTAGGAGAACTATACCCTTACACATCAAGTAGGATAACTGATGCAACTGGGGATCCACTCGGGGAATTATGACCTTAGAAATGACAACTTATTACACAGGACTAGACTACTACTGGTTGGGGTAGTACACTAATGATCCTATACTTATCCCCTTTGAAACTCATACTTATTTCAACAAGCCCTGCTGCTAGCTACTATCCCTCTGCTCTGGCTCCAATTCATTTAACCCCGCTGTCCACTAATAACAGAATTAGGCTCAGCTAACTGAGGCTCCTATACCGAGTCAACTAATTCAATGAGAACTATAACATTCCCACTTATCTTCTCTCTTAATAAAGATAATATAGAATTTGATAGGGCCTATAGTTACCGCAACTCTGAGAAGAATATATGTTTAGTTATCCGATAAGAATACATGAATAGCGCATATAGAATAGAGATATAATAATGGAACAAGTAAGTCTAATTGAACAAGTGGGTATAAGAGTTGCCTGTCGCAGGTGGATTAGCCAGAGCCAACAGTAGATTAAAAGTCCGTCGGAAACCCTATTCTGATTTACTGCTTTAGTATAGCCCACTCCTATTACTGTTCCAGTGTTCGCGAGGGGTTTAGGCTGAAACACCACGTCGGACTTGACCCATTCTTCCTTTTGAAGCGCAAAGTACATTAACCATTCGAGTGCAACTTGTTCTTTCTGGTCTTTTCCACTCAATCATGACTTTATGGTTTTACTGAAGCGTTAAGTATTGCCCAATCGTTCCCGTCAAGTGGAATGTAGAGATGAGCATTGTTACATTCTTTAGATAATTACTTGAGCACCCAACCCGAAAGCATCCTCTCCTCACTTCATTGTTATGCTCTTTGACTACAACTCGCTCGGTTAAGCCAATCCACTCTATATACGACATTTGAGCTACAGCAGGACTATCCGTTTTGTAGGACAGGACGGTTTAGTAGTACTATAAGTATAGTGTGTTAATAAGTTCCAGACGGAGGTCGACCACTACTCGGGAAAGCATCTCGGGCAAGCCCCCAACTGAATCATGCACCTACAGCTCCTGACTCAACAAATTAAGGTGAAGGGCCATCATAATCTGGCAATTCTACGGCTTCTGCTCTTTCACTATTTGAGGAAGGAGTCAAATCCGTTTATTCCTTCTCTCTCCCCCGCCTACCCGTGTATCGCCTACCCATGTATACATTTTCTTAGGAATTGAGCAGCTCTTCACTAACTTAGTCTCCTGGTGGTCCCTCTGCTTATGGAGCTGTACTTTAAACTTCAACAAGGGATTCCACTCTCAATCTGGTCTTCCACTCTTATCTACAAGGGACAGGTCACCAAAGACAGATGAAACTGCCCCTCTTGCAACAATTCTCAATTTAAACAATACAGGCAGGCGGTAGTAATCCTATTAGACCGATCAAAAAGACAGAAAAGTCGACTCGGCTACAAACTCCGTTAGTGCTTCAGAAGCCCGAACACAGGGGCGAGTAACGTCTGTCTAGTAGTCCAGTTTACAGGTAAGTTAGTATATTTAAGTTACAGAGGCATTCTTGCCAGCAGGGCCGCTATGTTCGTTGATTCGTCTATATATGATGAAACAATCACCAGAACAGGACCACTATGCCTACAGGATGAAACAAGACCGGGACATTCTCATTCAGCTACTGACTTAGCGGTTACTACTGACTTACTTTATAATGACTTTGTTGCTTCCGATCCAGGGGTACTACGCCTTTCCATCTCATCTAACTCTTTCACTCCTTTACTATACTAATACATACAACTACTTATCTATTTACTACTTTCCTCTTGAACTTCTTGACTAGTAATGAATTCTTTGGTTAGCTAGTATAGTCTAGCCCCAACTCCCCGGTAGTAGTAGCACTGGTAGCAGACTTTCGCACAGATCCAATCTCTCTTTAGCTTCGGCTTGAGCCCTCTTATTCTTATAAAGAAGTTGTTTAAAGAGCAGGTGAGGAAGCTTTCTCATTTGTCATATAATATGGGGTTTGTTTTTGTTTGTTGTTATGAAGTCCTGTCTTTTGAGTCCTGAGTGAACCTTATTAATAGCTAAAGTGATGTTTGTTGTTTCAAGATCAGAAGTAGCAAGCGGGTATCTCGGGTATAGAAGAGAAGGCCCTTCTAAATAATTGCTAGTGCATCTAGTAATGGAATAGGAATTAACTGGGCAGTAACCAAACCTTTTTGAGTACTATTTCTTTCTCTGTAGGCAGGCAATAGGGAAAGAAAGGAGGTAAACAATCTTATTAAAGAAAGGAGCACGAGCACTCGGCGAACTGAAAGAGATGCTCTTATAGATGAAACAAGAAAAGGTAGAATACCACTCCACTCTCAATCAGGTCTTACAGCGAATGCAGTTTCAGGGTTTCCGTTTTCAAGTAAGCTGTAGAATAGCCTGTTCGAAAGTTGGATGCTGGCGACGCCTCCGAAGCTGGTCATTATTGAGGTGTAAGAATTTCCTGTTGGGAAGTGAAGTCAAATTGCCTGTTTCTCTGCTTCTACTATTGCTAAAAAGACATATGGCTCTGGACCACTACTCGTTTAAGAAGAGATGACTGACTCTAAGGTCTATAGGGAACCTACACATCCCATAGTCAAATAAAGAATGAAACTCCAACCAAAGCCGGAAAGAATCACTTTGTATACCAAACGCACCAAACCCAGAGTGAGGTTAGTTGAAAGAAGTAAGAGTAGCCTAGGAGCCTAATGAAGTTAGATGAGATGTATAGTATTAACTGGCAAGAAGAGAGTACTGGTGTTTCAGCAGGGTCAAATGCAGCTGTTAGAGCAGATACCAGAGTTAGTTCGGGGCGGGCCTTCAGATAGAGTTAGTTCAGATAGCCTACCGATCGATTCTTTTTCACTCCTCCTTAAGTTTAAGTCACCGGTTAGTAAGTGGTTTCATTCTTTGACTTATAGCCTAAATAGAACCTTTCTGGGGTGTGGTCAATATAGAACCTGTCCTGTCCATTCTTCAGTAGTAGCTTTTGTATGAGGGTACGAAACAGGATGCTTAGCGTAGTTGCTAAGTTCACTTGTCTCTGCTT
The DNA here is from genome assembly GCF_000313855.2 of Musa acuminata subsp. malaccensis. Taxonomy (NCBI): domain Eukaryota; kingdom Viridiplantae; phylum Streptophyta; class Magnoliopsida; order Zingiberales; family Musaceae; genus Musa; species Musa acuminata. The sequence continues at coordinate 160,638 of NW_008991763.1, forward strand.
GTTACCTAGTGCTCCTACTTAAGGTAAAGCCCTCGGTTAAGCCTTATCAGCAATGGCATTCTAATAGGATTCAACTCGGGGAAGGGAAGCAGTTCAAATAGTCTCTTGAGCACCGGAAGAAGCCACTGGTAGATCAGCTGTTGACCACTTTGACGAAACTGATTCTGTTATCTTGCTTATATAATCACTTTTGAACTCACTACTCCTTCGCAACAAGGCCTTAGCAACCATCAAGTGGGAATTGACCTCTAAAGTAGGGGCCAAGCCAACAAAGGGAAAGCCCAGAACTGAGCTCTACGACTTCACTCTTATTGCTGAACTCTTATTGCTTTCGAGCCCTAATATGGGAACAGGAATCATATGCTTTTAAAGCACCAAAAGAGTAGACTTATCTCGCAACTCACCTCTCTCCTCTCCACTTAGTACTAGCCGTAAGAAGGCTTAACCTTAATCCTCAACAACTTCACTTTGATGCCTAGACACAGCTTCCCGACACAGAGATGCTTGCCATTAACTTAAGGGCTCCGGCAGTAAACCCGGGTCAACTGATACAGAATTCCACTTGCACTGAAGAAACCCTCTTCTAGTATTGGAATGAGACAAGGCCTGCCCCTAATAGATTGATTCGATTGAATCACTATCAGAAACATCAAACCAGAACTATCACTGGCACTGCTCCTGCAGAAGATCTTTCCCCTGGTAAGAAGTTCCTCCGCCAATAACCTATCTTTGAGACTTGATTAACTCACCCTGCTTTGCTTCTTTAGAAGATTATTGTACCTCGCTTCAAAGCCGATGCTTTACCTCGCCAGGGGCAACTCGGGATTACACTCAGGAAAGCCTTTCACTCCTGGTACTAATTAACTCCCTTTCTTTCTATAGGGGCCTCTTCTCTAGTAGACTAGGATTACACTCGGGATGAAACCTAGTGGTTGCTCAGCCTCTCTTCTAAAAGGAAGGAGTGCTAGGGAAGGAAAGACAGAAAGAAACTAACCCCTCGTAGTTGAATGCAAAGATGCGTTTTCTCGATATACGAAATGCCCTGAGTTGCTTGTTGAGGAGTTGTTTGCTTCACTTAAAAACAAGATAGATTTCCACTCCCCTTATATGAGTGCACAGTAGAAAAACCCTACTTACTATATTATTACCTACTTACTAAATTATTAGATTATTATTATAGGATGACATTATTATAGGATGACATTCCAGTAAGGGGGATAGTCGGCTTAACCAGCATCTGGAGCGCACGTAGCAAGCAGAACCTTCCTTCTATCTACTTAATGGAGTAGGCACATCAACTATTCCAGTAAAAGGTCAGCTACATCAGTTCTGTGAAAAGGGGAAGCCAGGCCTGTAGTACTGCTCCACAAACACGGATTCAAAAGACACTTGGTATTCCACAAGAACATGTGCATTCCTACTAAAACAAGGGAAAGTGCCAGGTAAGAAAGAGAATCATCAGTTGAAAGATCAGGTAAGGAATCAGAGGCTCAAGTCAGGTCGAGGCCAATAGAATTCTCATATAATATAATCAAGATATAATAAGAATGAATGAAGTGGAAAAAGCCCTTTCCTGAGTGAACCTAATTTCTCATGTTATGCGGCAGGGGTTGGAAGCCGGGGAAGCTGTGAGAAAGTATTGTGTTGGTGCTGTATCTCCTAGTATATGAGTTGGGGAAATAAGAGAGTCTCGTCTCCTATAATACAATCAGATTACAATCAGATAGTCTACTATAATAAGATATAATAAGACCTATAATAAGATATAATAAGATAAGCTATTCCATTTAGTAGAGAAATAGTATGTGCCAGAGCCAAACTAATCCATCTTTTTTTCAATTGAATCTAGGGATTCCTAAGGTGTTAAGTCACTTCTATTCTTTAGTGCAAAGGTCGTTCTAGTTGGTCATGCAGATTGACTCTTCTATTTCTCTATCTTGACTCGGATGAGCCGATGATGTGCCCCAAGTATACCAGCTCTCTCATCCATCCCTTTCTGCTGGTTCTATACTACCTAACCATGGATAATCTGTCGACCTAGCCCCTTTGCCTTGACGCTCTACTCGCACTGCGAACCTAATCTTCCGCATCATTCACTAAGCGCGAGTGTTTCCGCTTTCTTCCTAATTCTCAGTTTAGATCTTATTGCTTTCTCTTTAGAGTTAGGGGTTGGTCGAGCTACCTTCCGTACACTCTCGGGTTAGGTTAACGGGCTCGTGTTCCAAGTGTTTCACTCGTTTATCCGCTCTTTTTTCACTTTCCTTTGAACTAGAAAGATATTGTAGAATAGAGATCTTGTGCTTTACCTCAGCTAGACAACTAAGAAGGCACTCTCGTCAATAGGAATAGGACGTGGTGTCATGATCGCGCACTCGACCAAAGAAGAATCCGAGTCGGCGGGGAGGTGTGATAAGATCGTTGGAAGATTAGTCTACACTCCATCTAAATAGAGACTCGAGAAGGTAGTTTAATAAAGTGGCGACATTCTTTCTGCTTGCTCTGCGGAATCCAATATGTCTTCACCACATTCATCCCAAGGAATGGACGACTACAGCCGTACCGTACCTATTGTTATTCTATCGGTGGAGTTTCGTTTAGGCCTGTGGGAGTTATACAAATAAACGATCCTCAACTAATTCGAATTAATCGCGCGCCCTGGCTGGTATAAATAAAGATATCAATTCCATCTCATACTCGTGTCTTGGCTCGGGTATCTTTATCCCATTGTTGGCTTAGAGAACTATAGGTGAGTGCTGATGAACTGAGAGCGAGAACTATAGGTGAGTGCTGATGAACTGAGAGCATCGTCATTCTATTCTCCCTTGGCTTGACTGACAACTATGTTCTTTGAAAGCCGAGGTACACCTCTTACTACTCAATAGTCGCAACTGTAGGAGTGAGTGAAAAAGTATACTATACTAAGACACGTCTAGTAAAGTGTAACTTGTGTTAAGCTATGAGTCAATATATCACCTGTTGTTTTCGTTTCTATGCTTGTCGGCTTGGCCGGTTCGAGCTCGAGTATAGTATATTTCTGTGAGAGTTGAATCTATAAGATCAGATGCCAGATCCGGAGTCTAATAAAGATAAGGAACTGGAGTTGGATACGGAACTGAGTAAGAAGACAGATCCCCATCAGCAACAGTCACAACTGGGGGGCAAGCTCACCGCCGAAGACATCTACTTTTCCGCTACTCCTACTGCGCTAGGTACCCAATTATGACTAGTGCAATTAAGACTTTAGCTTTAGAGTCGCATTCCCCTGAGGCTATTGATTATCTTCATTCCCCTTAGGCTATTTATTATCTTATTCTATATGAATATATAATCACTTTTTCTTTAATACCTAGCTCATGACTCTGGTCTAACTCTAATACAGAGCGGGGGTTGGTTACTTTTCTTTCTATAATACGTATCGGGGAACAAGCTTATGGGAGTTTCAAGCAAGGGTCAGAATCCAGAGATTAGTCTGAACAATTGGATACAACACTAGACCTCGACTTTACTTTAAGTTGAAGCTTACCTCCGCCCTTACCTTTCTTGCACTGAAGCAACAATTCATTGATTTCTTCTTTCGAGTGGCGAGGAAAACGGTAAATGAATCTTTATCGAGCGCTCTGCCTCTTATATCTTAGAAATAGACACTCCCACCTGGTATTGGTATAGATTTTTGTAAAGATACAGCTCATTCTTTGGCTTCATATCCCTCTTATCAAGTTGACTTAAACAAAGCTTAGAATACTTTTGCGCTTTAGAGGCGAGTTACGGAAACAAGGGGGAAACTTCTACTTCCAGACTAGCACCCTCAACAATACTGGAATCTAGATCTGGCGAATAAACAGTTTCAAGATCATCAGCCGGGGGTGAAGAATCTATTGAGGTGAAGTCGCTAGCTGCCCTAGGTGGTGTTGCAAGACAAGAGAAGAGGCAGTGTGGTATCTCGGATAGTGATTGGGCCCTTATAATAATTGCTAGCGCATTAAGTAATGGAAAGGGTGTTGGCCCTAATACGTAATTGCTAGCGCACTCCTTTGACTATTGGGTATGCTCGAGTTGATAAGCCTCATTGTCCCCTTGCCCACCTCCTGAAATAAGTATGAGTTTACAGTTGCCCTGGGTATAGTTGGCTTTTGGGGGTCTCTCGAATCAATCTATCTAGGCACCAGTGGATCTGAAGTCAACTAAGAATTCATTGAACTTTCACCGAGTGATGCCCCATATCCATCTTACCGGGCTAATTCCTCTGTTGAAATTGGAAGTAGCTTGGCAGTTTACTACTACCTTACAGGATTAACGGGTGAATGAGATGATGTCAATTGATGTATAGTCAGCAGGAAAGCCGGACACGGATAACACACATGAACAGAGAACAAGGGCAACAACCAAGGGAAACACTACTAATCCTCTCGCTCCCATGCCTCATGAGTGCACAGCAAACGACGGGTAGTATCCAGCTCAACAATGCGGCTTTTCACAGTGCCACCAGAGACCTTCAGGGTGATCGCATCCACCGTTTCAGGGAGGCGAACAGAAGAGGCACAATCAGAAAACGGAGCAGAAAAGTCTGCCTCAGAAAGAGAACCCCGAGAGGTAAACGTAAGCAACAACGAATGCGAGATAGGGAAGCCCTTTACAGTGTGAATAGAATATACTTCTTTTTGTTATAATGCTGCTGAGAAGAACTGGTAGGCTGCTGAGTAGAACTGCGAGGTAAGCTTGTGCTTATGATAGAAAACGAAAAAGACCAACTCCCATCTGGCGGTTCGGTTCAACCGCTTAAGTATAGTAGATTCGAAATAGAAAACAGGTAAAAGGCAGATACTGGAGGGCTAAACACAAACGGAAGGGAGTAGTGAGTTGGCCGGTAGGTGCGAGGAAAACCTATCACTCTATATCTTAAGTGAAAGGTAGAAAGGTAGAGAACAGGAGTGGTTAGTTTCAAGAGCAAGAGGAAAGGTATTGTAGCCGTAGTCGTTATAGTAGCTTGAGTTGGATGAGATGAGAGCAAGTCCTGTGTTCGCCAGCGAATCGAAGGATCCTAAGTAAGAAAGATCTTTGTAACACTCCTGTTGGCGCATAAAGAAAGTCAAAGTAGTGGACCTCGGCAAAAGAGTGGGTCGGTAAAGAAACTAAACCATCATTCCCTCACTCAATCTGCTTAGTTAGCCAATACCGATACAAGTACTCCCTCGGCTTAGTCCGAATTCCCATCTCTCGGAACATAAAGAAGTAATCATCTTAGCGCGTTACGAAAGTGAGATTCTGGCTTAGAGCTCCATCTTATCTATATGAGTTAGGATCCTTCGGGTTCAAGCAATTCATGTAGAGTCTAGGGAATACTAATCTATTTCTTTCTTGCTTACAGGGATACAATTGTCTGGTTCGGTTGGTATTCAGCTCTACCCTTATCGTTACGTGCCAAGTATGTAAGGCTTAAGGCGACCGATAATAGGTCGTCAATTACATCAAACCTCGCGACTACTCCTTCCTGCCGGATGAGCCTACGCAATGCTTTCGAATCTTGTTCTATTGACTTTTGGTTTGCTGCTATCATCATATCGAAATAGAAGTCTAAGATCGCTACGCCCCTTAGGCGAGTTCCATCACCGAGGGGAGAGAGCAAGTGGTATGCCTCTTATATGAATACAAGTGGTATGCCTCTTATATGAATACTGGCAATGTCCGGAAATGCAGAATAAGTACATTACTGTAGCTTGGTTAGCAGCAGTGGACGAGTGAGTGTAAGAGCCGTGATATTCTCCCATTTCAGCAGTGGACGAGTGAGTGTAAGAGCCGTGATATTCTCCCATTTCGAACTTTCTTCTTAGCTCTCGAGTTGGTTAGTTCAGTGGTGAGGTAACTCAATACTCCATAATAGGTGGTTTTAGTCACCTCTTTCTTAACTGGAAGGTATTCCTTGATCTTTTCCTTGCCTTAGCTTTCTTGTGCTAGGAACCTGATAGAAAGTGGTAGCCTAGCTGTGAGAATATGCTTTCAAGCTTTCCTTGCTTACTTATTGCATTTCTAGTCAAAGTCAATTGATTCGGCATAAGCGGTCTTGTAGGCCGGACTAGGATAAGTGGTCAGTTACCTGGGAATATTCACTCTTCTTTCCTGTATTCCTTATCGTCGAGAGATGTGGCATTAGCAGTTTCGAAAGTGGACTGTCGTGAAAGGCCTCTAGTACTTTCTCCAATAGGGAACCGCGCGAATAAGATGCCAATGAATCCCATGCTTGCTTGGATCTGAAGATGAATGACACCGGGGACTGCCCCAATTATTGTTGTTAGCGTCTATAATCTCGGTTGGAGCTCTCTTCGGGTAAAGCAAAGGCTATGATGAAAGTTCTGATCGGTTGACTTCCTAGCGTACCGAATTGATTCCAAAGTGGTTTTAGCTTAGACAAAGAAAGAGATTCATAGTGATATAACGGAAACTTCCCTTACCGCACAAATGAAAGCCCTCACAACACTCGATACCAGAGCAACTGTTCCCGCTTATGGTAGTAGATAAAGAGATCCATCTGTAGCCTCTGCAGCTAGTAGATTGACTGCTTTATATGGATGGACCTGGCAATGGTAGTGCTTGGGAATGCAATGATAGCGATAGCTCCCGCACCTACGAACCACTAAAGATGGTTTTTCTCTCCTAACCTACCTACCCTTTCAAGCGAAGCGGGAATAAACCTATGGCGCATCTTCTCTTTCAAAAAGCTTTGGTATCACCATTTTCCTCCTTTCCGTGCCCCCGATCTGAGACCTAATTTAGAGAGCTTCGTAGCCTACAGTACTATGATCTCGAAATGTATTGGATGTGTGGCCATGCTAATTCCTTTCTTTCATAACGTGCCCGCTTCTCCTCGTTCAGAGCTAGGCGAGAGCACAGATTTTGGTAAGTGTTGAGTTCCAACCACTTCAAAAGGAAAAGAGTTCAATTGAGAACATACATTCCGGAAATGATGAAAGTTGGTATGTTATGTCATTTTCCTTAGTCAAAAAGTGAACACAAGTAACTATACCTTGACCATCGACTTAGTAGGGATTGGATTCTATTCTAGACGTAGGTCCGCTCCTATTCTTTCATTATTGACCAGGCACTGAAAGAGATGTTTCGATCATTAGTGTGCACTCTCCCTTCTCTTCTCGTTGTGGTATGGATATACGGGAATAGAGCCCGTGCTTGGCCACTCTCCCGTCATCTGTGTAATAGCAATCAAAGAACCACTCGAGCCTAAACTTCTTCGTTTTAAAGACCCCATTTTTGCATATCATTAGGGGCCCCCTCATTGACTTTTCTTTTTTTACATAGCGTGGAATGAGAACACCGAGATCAATTGAGGAATCTATTGTAATGTTGTACATATGTGTGATTGGTCAGTTAGACGAGGAAAACCAAATCCAATAACCTACATTCGAAATGCGTGGGAATTTGGATATACAAAATGGAGAGCTTGACTCAGCTCAGCAAGAAAACCCATAGGGGGCGTGGCGCTCGCTCCGGGATGCTTTTTGAAAGCTATGTGAACGAGGGAGGTCGATCGATGATTTCGTGACCAGAAAGAGCATAATGAGTGCATTTCTTCTTGCGCAACTCGATCCGTGCTTAGGTCTTACAGTAAGTAGGGCTCGTTCCGTTTCATAGGTCAAAAGTGGTCTTTCTTGCTTGCCCGGTTAGAGCGTGTGGCAAGGGGTGTTTCTATATCCGCTTTCTTATTAATTCCGCTTTCTTTTTTGAAGAAGCGTCTAGTCACATGGAGGAAGGAATTGTTTGCAGACCAGTTACAATTAGAGAGTTCTTTCCTTGAAGCTAATCCATCAGTCCCCATTCTTAGAGCAAGTGACAGCAAGTGAAAACCTTTATTTTCAAGCCAGTGAGCTAGTACGAATCAGCTTTCAACAAGACATCAGAAGAAAGGGCTAGGGGCAGGGCAGAGGTGCCATGTGTTATAGGTTCCAAGCAATCTCTACCTTCTATTCCTAAGGATAAGGATCTAAGTCAAGGGGCTATGGATCAGGCAGGCTATATTCCAAGGTTTTGGTAAGGAAGCCGTCAAACGGTAAGGGATTATTTCCCTGGAAAGCATGAGTTTTTCAAGGAATCAGCGGGATCGATCTTAGGCAACCAAGTGTCTTTTGTCCGGCTGGGCTGGGTTCCTTCCTTACGGTTGTCGGTTTGAGCTGTCGTTTTCAGCCATTTAATGCTCTTTGAGTCTGAAGAGGTCCAAAAAAGGGAAGCACCATTTCGGGGATAGAAGGTTATCGGGCAAAAGAAAGGCTAGTGAGAGAAAATGAGATGAGTTAAGGAAGTCCCTGATAACAGAGTAGGGATTTGAGTCAAGCTAGCTAGTGCAATAAATTGACCTATAAAGATCTGGTTTCAGCCGTTTTAGGAGTCATTTCCTATGGATATGGATAAGTAGTAAGAGTTGCCTATGCCTAAAGAGTAGTTTCCCCTCAATTTGTAGTACCCTTTAGTTTTGAGTGAATAGTCTATAGTAATATGCTTTCTTTTACGTGCTATGCCTAATAATCAACTTAGTGCTCAAACAGGCTGGCAGGAAAGAACCGACCCACCCCACATTCAAGGGATCTCGCAGGGAAGGCTGCGCAACTGTCTGCAGCAAGGTAACTCGCATGAAAATGAATGGAATAAAACTCCTATTCTGTTTTCTTACAATCAAAGGAAAGCACTCTTACTATTTGAGACCTCTAACCCTATTCCTGAGGGATTGCCATTGCCCTAGAAATAACGAGTCTTTTTTGGATTCCTTTTCTAGTTACAGGGGCAGGAACTAAGATAGAGCCATACTCTCCCGAGCCGGTTGTAACAACCGAGCAGCTTTCCGGGAAAATAATACAGGGTGAGCTGAGCACTGTTACCAACCTTTTCAGTAGTATACATAATTGGAAGTAGTCCACATAATAAATACCCATGGAATACTCCAACATGCCAGACTCATGATCTTGACAAGAAAGCTACACCATGTGCATACGAGAACGGTGAAGGGCTGGAATTGAGCTAGCTGGGCTGAGCACTTAAAGCAATGACTTCAGGTCCCGAAACCCATCTTGTAGCTGTAGCCCTAAGAGAAAGACCGTTTCGAGGAGCATACTACCTGCGCGTTATCCTTTTGCCCAGTTGCTCTCTTAATGAAGTGGTGGACGGGACTTTTGATACTTAGTTCTATCGAATAAGAAAGAGCTAGTTACTACCCCAGTGAATACACAGAGCCGTAAAGAATAAGAACTCTTTTCATTCTTTCTCGATCGTTTGGAGAATCAATTGAGCTCTTTTCTACTGCTACACTGATATGGTTGCAATGGAACAACAGGACAGCAATCAATTTACCGGGCCCAGATAAAGACGATATGGTGGATGGGATGTAAGAGAACTCTCAAGATGCAAACTCGTATTTGTTTAGGATATTCCACAAAGATTAATAGAAGACTGGCTTGGCACTCCAACTTGATCTTGCAGCTTGGGCACATTGCATTTCAAATATCTTGTCTAGTATCCAATGCAGTTAGCTCAAACAAAGAAAGGCAGTGACCCTAGAATTAGTGTAGTGTCATTCTTTCTCTTCCCCGTTCGTGTCCGCACAGCAGTCAAGAGTCCCTTGAGCTCGATTGCTGCTCTGATTGCTGCTCTTAAGAATAGGATCCTAACGGTGCGTGCTGTCTTTTGTTAGCTTCCATTTCATTGCAGTACGTCGTTCGCTCTCTGTTCCTGTAGTCAAGAGAAGGGCTGTAGGAGCAGCTACTGTCTAACCAGCTAGCACAGCCGAACTCCGCTCGGGATAATAATCCTAGCCTAGGAAAAGACATAAGGGTAGACAGAGAAGCCTTTGTGAGTCTACTCAAATGAACTAAAGACGAACATTAGCCAAGACCTACGGGATAAAGTAAGGGCTGCTAAAGCTGCCCTCGGATAGGGAAGGACTGTTTGCCAGTAAGTTCAGTCTTATAAGCACTAGCCTCTCTAGTAGCGTAACATAAGAAAGAGTTCACCGGGCAAGTCAGAGTTAGGGGCAAGAGAGATAGCTTGTCGGTAGAGCAGTCAGGACTAAACCATAGTAAAGTAAGCCCCGGAAACAGAGATATCAGATTGGAATAAGAGCGTAAGGAGGCAGACTAACAGGGAGGAGATATGGATTGAGATAAAGCAGTGCCAGGCAATGAAACAAGGGAATCCACTCTATCTAAATGAAAAAAGGGAATAAGAATCCAAATAGCAACTAATACTTTCTAAACAAACTCGGACTTCAACACTGTAGTAGACCCAGAGACTAACGCCAATAAACAGTTATTACGAAGTTATGACTAAGTCCACCAAGGGCCAAGCAACGTAGTTCGCCCCTGGAAGACCCGCTTAACTGGATACTTCACTCTCACAGTAACTCGTATTCAATGGCTGAAGATCTTGAAACTGCTTCAATTCTATACTCAAAGAATTAGGCTCATATACTTCTAGATGCTCTGTTCTTGCCTCCATCTCATCTAACTCAAGCTACTATACCTTTCCATTGAATCTAACTCAAGCAACTATACCTCTATGACTCTCTTCTCTTCTTAAAGCAAGGCAAAGCAGACCCAGAAGGCAGTCCAGCTGTAGTTCTTACAACAGTATTTCTTATTCTATGTGGAAATTCACGTATTCTGTATGTATATGTTCCTGCGGCTCGGATTAGTATGATTGTTTATATCGCTACGGCTATAAACACTTTCTTTTTCGTTCCTATGAGAAAAAGCATCCTATTTATCTTCGCTCTTCCTGAACCGGTATATAAATTGGTGCTGACGTTCTTTACCTTAGTGACTGGGGGGTTTCGGGGAAGACCTATGTGGGGCACCTTTTTGGTGTGGGATGCTCGTTTCACTTCTGTATTCATCTCGTTCCTTATTTACCAGGTTCCTATTGCCTATAAAACAAATGGAGCCTTTTGTCATTCCTATATATATAAGTAATCTGTATTCTGTTTTCTACAAATTACGCATTAAAAGAGGCTTTCAGAGGGCAAACTTTCCCGGTTAACTCCATTGAGTTTAGTTACCGCGCCCTAGTTCTCCTTCCTGAAATTCTGAAATCGAATGCCACTTTCTCTCTTCTCCTTATTGCATTGCTTCACACAATCACCCGATACTTAAGCTTCAGCAGAAGATCCGATTGCAGTCACATAATTGATTGAATCTTTCGAGTCGGTTGGCCCTTATATTAAGTCGGAGTGAAAGGGTTTCCAAAGTCGAGTTGGGGCAGGGCTTATTTTGCATCGTGTTTAAACCACGCGGCAGGGCTGCTCTTTTCTCCTCTAATGGCAAATATGACATTGAAACTAAGAAACGGTACTTCTAAAGCATTTGAGTCCAGAAAGATGAACCTGACTTATCGCCAACACCATCCCTTCCATTTGATTTTGGCGACCTGACCTATACTTGAAGTGAATCAATTTCATATCTATCTTTTTTCTCATATAGAAATATGGAATGTAATCAAGCAGAAACTCTGTTAGCGCCCAATTATCTCCTACACTCCTGGGTTACCTAGATCCTTATCCATCTTTGGTGACCTATTGATAGTTGACTTCACTCTCCAAACTTCTTCATTATAACGAGCCTCACCACGAGATCGCCAAGTGCTCTCTTCCTCATTTATCTGACTCAGCTGTTACTCATTATATTCTCATCCCCTTCCATTGAGCCGGAAGGAAGAAGTGGGAGCCAAGGCAAGGCGAGCAGAGTGGGATGCCGGATTCAGGTCTCACGTAGGCACCAATCTCTCTTGATATGAGCAAGCAAAGATAGAAGGAACTGAGAAAGAATCGAACGGATAACAGTCTTTTCCGAGCAAGACGGGAGGGCGCAAGTAAATACGCGCAAGGGTACTATACTGCTGTCCTGCCCTGACCAAGATGAGGTTTCAGTACAACAATGGACCCTGCCCTCCCTATTAGAGGTAAAGTATATGAATGAGAGGTGGGGAGTATATTAATTCTAAGTCGAGGAGATGAATTAGAGGTAAAGTATATGAATGAGAGGTGGAGTATATTAATGAGACTATGATTCTTCTGCGACGTAAACCTCCTATAGTAGATCCTTCCCGCCTAAAGGCCAAATAAGAAAAGGTTCCCTTGCTCGGTTCAACCCTGGGCTGTTCTATCAGATTGGATTCTTCCGAATTGGATCAAGTCTTTCTATCCTGCGCTCAGAAAGAGACACACAGACAACTAAAGAAGCAAGTGAGAAGGAAGAGTAATAAGTAAGTGAGAAGGAATAGTGGTTCTATCAAAGAGCGTAAATTCTCGTAAATGAGAAGTCGTAATAAGGATTAGATAAGATAGATATAATGCTTGTTTTGTTGTCCTCTCGGTCAATTCCATTATCTAAGCATCAATATCATATTAGAAGTGTCCTGGCTTTATCAAACTGCCAGCCAGCCGGTAAATGTTCTCTAATTACACTTTCTTTAGCTTTTAGCTGGGACAAAAAAACATAACAAATAGAAATCTTATATTCATTAGAGAATCTTATATTCATTATCTACAGAAAGGCAGTAACTCTCCATAGGTGTAGTCTCACATTCACTCTGGTACTATCTCGGATTACCTATCCTTGTCATACGAAGAACTCCCTTCCTAGAAAAGTATAGCCTGAAAGACAGTCTTACCGTGGGGGCCCATACCTATAACAGTATTTGCTTCCCCTTACCTGAAGCTTATGTAAGATATGGGGTATTTATGTACAATGCTCGAGAAAAGCACATCCTACCTCACCTGGAAAAGAGGAGCTGACAGCCCGACCTACCTCCCGGGGCTTTGAAAGGCATTCTCAAGATGAAGCTACAACAACAAAAGCAGAATCAATTGCGCGTCTATATTTTCTTTGGATAAAGAGAATTCTTTCTGGAAAGTCAGTTTACCGAAAGGCATATAGTCGGGGTGATTGGATAGGCAGCCTATCAAAATCCAGAAAAAGATAAGACAATTCCAACAGCAACTCAGACTCCAAGAGCGAAAGCAACTCAGGAGAGGAGCGAGCCACTGATCCAGCCTGGTACTCATCGGTGTTGGCTGTAAACCCAACCAGTCATTTCGAACGAAATTAGCGCCTAAATTAGAACTTTAAGTAAGCAGATGCTTAGTTACTAATAAATGGGGATGAATTCCATTCTTCTCTTTCTATTTAAGCAAGTGGTATAGTTCCAAAAACAGGATCTGTATCTTAAACTGGATTTGAAGCTTCAAACTCGAGATAACGGAGAAAACTAGACTTTATGCTGTCCTGCCTGAAGAATTCATTGAATCTCTTGCCTCGTGGTAAACTCATGAACTTGAAGAACCAACAATTACTTCATTTATGCTTGCGCCACACCTAGCTGAAGAAGTTCTCTACTCGTATTCAGTACTTAGAGATTCTGCAGGACAATATGGCAATTATCTAAGTTTAAGGCACCAAGCTACTTACTTTTCTATTTCCTACTCCGGTTACTGTTCCTGTTCTAGTTGATTCGTTTAAAGAAGAAGAAGAAACTCTCGAATCTCATGCTGAGGAGCAGGTTCAAGGCAGATAATCATTAAGTACAGGCTTTGTTACGAGGCCCATAACCCGGCTAAAGCTAAGAAAAGTATCACTCTTCTCCCCTGGTCTATAGAATGAGAGGTTCAGTGGTAAGCAGCAAACTTAAATGAAAGTGATGGAGTTGAATCTTCGTTTGCGACGAGAGAATCCGCTGTTTATTGCGCTGTTGTTTGTTGACCTCTTGCTAATACACTTCTTGCCAATACTTATCTTAATGGCGAAAGAACTCCCGTTGATTAGTCTTGCAACGTTGCTTGTTCCGTTACTTTGAGCTAAAGCCCACTAGTTGTGTGATTAATGACTGACACTTGCTGCACCAGCTTCCCTTCTATTATTAGATTATAGCCTATAACACGTAGCCTAACATCTCAGATTATAGCCTATAACACGTAGCCTAACATCTCATTAGGCGCACGCACCCTATATAGTTATAGCAATAGGTAGTGTCAGAAAGTGGCTTCTTTTCTTGCTTTACTTACAATCCGTTTTCTCTACATTGGGCGGACGTTATCCAATGAATGTGAAATCAGACAATGGGTACCAACCCTAGATTCTATCCCTTAACCCGCTACTGTAATGACTGAGCCCTTATTATACTCTTATTATTTACAACCCAATCAATTCAGAGTAAGTGGAAGCGGATTCTGACTCTCGAGTAGACTTAACAAGCTCAAGAAGGCTTTCAGCTCCTTACACTCTTCATCACCTTAACCTTGAGACTTTCCTGCTCCTTCGGTACAATCAGTGTAAGAAGACCTCTTTTTTCATCGCGGGGAAACTCCAATTATACAAATCTATCTGGTAATTTAGGTACTGTTAGGCAGTTCAAATGCTTTTGAGCCTATAAAGATAGCCCGGATAGTCCGTTTACCCTTACTGGAATCCGTGTTTTCTGTCTTTCTTTCCTTCAGCGCCCAGCTGCTATTCCTTTCATTGATGTAGAGTTCCAGAAGTTAGCTAATTACTATAAGGCGGGTTGGGTGCGGTAACTTAACAAACAGCACTTGCTCGTTTGGCATACAAACGGAGGGTTGTTCCCTTGCTTCTTTACTTGTTTGTTCTCCTTACTTACTTGTTGAACTCAGATAGACATCCGAACGCTAGACTCAAAAGTACTTACTTAATGGAATTATTGCTTGTTTGCTTTACGTCGGTCATGGAGAGAAGAGAGCTACCGAAAGAAGGTATGTAGGCAGTCGAACCAGGTAAGAGCCATTGCTTTTGATGTAGCTTATTCGCTAGTTGATGTACAAGTTTCTTACGTCGAGTCAACCTTTTATTTCACTTTCGAGTATTTATTATAGTGCTAAGAGTCTTTGATTCATTTCTGTACTTTACTGATGGATGCTCTATAAAAGGAAAGGGGCCAAGCGTATACTAGATGAAGAATTGCGGTAAGTTAGCTCCTTAGCCTAGGGAAAGGGGGGCTTTGCTCAAGATCAGACTTAGTTTACATAGCAGAGGTGGGTTCGGTTCGGGGTTAACACTTAATAGAGGTCGGGTGCCAGTACTTTTCTTGTAAGTAGTGAGGCCAAGCTACATCTAAGTAAGTATATGAATAAGAATGGAACGCGAGTCCAGGTATAGTAGCAGAAGAGAAGAGAGCCTCATGAAGTTCATAGTAGCAAGAGGAGAGGTAGATGAGAAAGCTGCTCGGTAGTCAATTTACAGAATTCCACTCATTGGTCTTAATTCCCCGATCATAGGGTCTAGTATCAGATCAAGCCTCGGCTAGAGAAGCAGTTAGAATAGAAGTGGATACTCATAAGACAGAGAATGAAACCACTGCCTTCCAGTCCTCACTCACTCACCGCTATGCCACATCCAGTACTAAGATCAGAATTCCACTCATATGACCGATACAACCCTGCTTCAAAGCCTCTCTTCACTACTACCTCGACCTTTCCTACAACTACTGGGGCAAATCCACTACTACAAAGGCAACGAAAGCAAGAAACTCCATTAATATATGCTAATGGAAGGTGCTGAAAGCCTCTACTAACAACCTAACTCCGACAACTCAGCTAATAACTAGGGTCGATGAAATTGAGCTACTGATACGGATCCCTTGCACCCAAGCTAGCACTACTCACTTCCATTCTTGATACACTAGCTCCCGGACTTACATTGCTTATTTTAGTACGTAGTATATTTTGTATTATTTTCTGGACTCTTAAGCGCTAGTTCTTAATGTGATACTGGCTACTCAAGTCTATACTGCACTAGATCTTACCAATTCCTATACACCCTAGGAGGAATCCAACGCCCATAACTGGAATGGAACCCGGGCACCCGAACCTGCCTTTACTTTATTGAAACCTATAACTAGTGTTCTGAAGGACGAAAACACCTACCGACAAGACCAATACTGCAAACAACAATGAAACCGCTACTGATACACAGCCAACAAGGGCAGCTTTAGATGGCGAGACACTAGAAAGAATAGAAATGGTGCTTCTACTACTTTAATAGCAGAATCAAACCATCGCTAACAAGGCTATGCTGACCTAATCTCTATAAAACTGCAATTTCTTTATCTCATTCGGATACTTCTCACTAAAATTCTTATGTGCAAGCTAGGTGCTGAAAGCCTCTCCTTACTATCGTTCTGACTACCTCCCCACTCCGTCTAGCTCTACTAGCTATATCAAACTAGAAACTATTTACTGTTAGCCTTCCTTTCCTTTCTCTTAGCTTCCCTTGCCGAACTCGACTATGGACTAGCTTCAATTACAATAAGGGCCTCGACTCTGGCTCTTGCTCTTAGAACTGTAGTTGCTTGGCTCTATCTTATGTGAGCTTGCTTTCAACCCTATATGGAGCAATCAGTATTACACGCCTTTCTCTTAAACGAAAATTCTACTGACTCCAATTATGACTCCTACGCGCAGTCTCCCTTTCACTCCCTTCGCTCTGCCACTCATGCCTATCAGGCTTACTGCCCGACACCAAAGTATGCCTTTCCTTTCTCTTAGTCACAAAAACTACCTAACGACCTACGCTACCACCTACTTACTTAAATGCCTATGTTCCAGGAGTGGACAGCGATATAAGTTCTAAGCTAAGTCCCTAACAAGCAAGGATACAGTAAAGTCAGCATTTTTTGAATGAGATAAAGGCCACTAAAGACTAAGATCGGGTCAGGTCAGCTTTGTTAGCAACAGCTCAATTCTGGATTCTAATGAAAAGTCCTGGAAGCACTATGGGTAGCACCAGTCCTATTCTATTAGCAGAGGAATAAGATTTGGATGTCAGGTTATAGGACCAATAGACAGTAATGTCCGTTTTATAGCTAGGAGCATTGGAATAAAAGACAGAAGTCAGGCTTGGTCTATTATGGTTCATTCCGTATTTCCCACTTGAAAGAAAGAGGCTATGGGTTGTGTTGGAGAGCACGCCGGTTTGGTGCTTTAAGGTCAGTTAAGTCAGAATCAAAGCCGGGAGAGAGGCATAATCGAGTCGGGGGAAGTCAAACTCCAAGTAAGTAGCGGGGGGCCCAGATAAGAGAACGGTCGCCTAAAAGGTAGGGGTGGCAGCCTTTTCCGTATAGTAGTGGATTTCCTGGGGTGGATTTGGATGACGTTACCAATGAGCCAAATTCTTATTAGATTCGTTTGGTGGAGTACCAAATTCTTATTAGATATTAGTAAGGGCTGAGCTCTCCTAGTAACGCGGGTAGGAGGCAAGGTATAAGCTATGCGTTTAAGCCTAAAGCCTAGAAGCAAAGTTGAAACAAATAAAAAGGACTTACCAGTTGGGTTAGTAAGACTGGAAGCGAGGAGCGTAAGGGCTATAGAGCTAACAAGCAAGAGTGGAGGGCAGGAGTCACAGATCGATAAAAGGATTTTAGTAAGAATCAGTCCAATAAGTAGGGCTTGTCCTTTTTGGTAAGAAGTAAAGCTTGCAGTTGGTGGTTAAAGTCGGGTTGCCCGTAGTCGGATTTTTGTTAGCACCGGTTGGATTCGTCTAGTAGTCGTTTTGCTCCCATAGTAAGTAGTTAGCTTCCCTTCCCTGACACACTGAGTCAACTTTGGATTGATTCTTTTGAGCACAGCGCCGAGTACGAGTATCTAAATGTGGAATATTACCGATCTTTTCTATACCTTCTTGAGGCTTCTAATCCAAATCTGGCTTATGCCTCGGTACCTTCTCCTGCTTATTATCGAGTTGACTTTCAAGCTTCTTCTCTTTTCTACTTTCCTCCCACAGCTTAAGCGTTACTTGGGTATTCGTTCGCAAAGATATATATCTTCTTTATACAATTCAACAATAACATACAATTAAACAAGAGCAGAAAGACAAGAAGAATCCGTAAATTCTCCACGTCCACATAACCTTGCTTCCTTGCTAGTACTAGATTATTTCCCTTAACTCGAAAGCGCCAGCATCCTATCCTGACTTTCATGCTTGGACCATGACGCACTTCCTTCACATTTATGCTTGATGTTTGGACCACATAAGGGTTTGTTTGCTGTAACCCCGGATTTCTCTAAGTAAGACCTCTGCACTCTGCACCCCGGAAAGCGGGAAAGTCACCTAAGCGAAAATAGTCAATTCACTAACGAAACTCAAAAGCTCACTAGCACTAACTCAGGCGAACGGAACTCAATTCCTAACATACAACTGCTTCCCTTTGACTTAGACGAACTCACTAAGACATTTAGGCTTAGAGAATGGAATTTAGCATAGTACTATGTAATAGGGTAAACAACCTCCTTATTTGTTGAACACAGCGTTACTGCTTTGCTTCCTAATATAGATTATATGGGTGAACAAGCAAGTGCGAAAGAGGAGCAACCAGGCGTTAGGGAGTTAGTGGTTTCGCAGTTCAACTCATTCTTTTGGTAGGGCTTGCTTGGCTTAATGGAAAAGGGAAAGGAGGGGGTGGCCCTTGCTTACCGAGACCTTAAAGCTGTCTTTGCTGCCTTACATGCTTTAGCTCATGTTTCAACCCTATGCTACTTATTGGAATTATTCTTGCTCGAACCAAATTCTAATATGAACCTATTAGCCCGCCTTTACTTGCTTTTTGGAATGAACTACTAAACTCTGTTAGACTAAAAGAATCAACCGGGAATTACACCACCTATAAAAGACTTCCGAGACTCACTTCTTCCTCTGAGCTTGAGCCTGTCACTAGCTACATCTAATAACTTGAACTAGAAACTTGGAATGTGCAACACACCCTAACGACTTAAACAAATAAATCAGACTTGGAACTATGACTAAGAGGAATGGAACGAACTACCGGCAAACTGGCTTGAACTCGAAACTGGGCTTTCCTACTACGATAGTAGATGAAACTAATAGCTATCAGATGAAACTAATGCCGTATAAGATATAACTATAATTATCTGAATTTGACTTATAATTTGTACTTCTAATAAGGATAACTATCTCAGTGCCTAAGACAACCATCACTACTATCAGAACTATAAACCAGTAACGAAGCCTTCCCTTATTGACCTAGAGTATTGGTGGAATATTACTTGTTTCAATCTGACTTTGAATGGGATTCCTTAATAAAGGAGTTTCGGAGTTCACTACTACCATAGCCAATAAACAAAACCAGAACATAGGCATGAAAAGAACAAGTAAAGTGTTGAGTTAGCAAAGTCAAGCTCAGTTACTCATAAGTAAGGCCGGGACAGCGGACTAGATTGTTTGTTTGATAGTTTCGGAATGATAGAGCGAGATTAGGTCCTCGCACTCCGTACTTTAGAGCTTGATTCCAGCGAGGGAGGTTTAGTGCCCTGTGTTGTATAGTTTCATCTCTTTTGACCTTTGCTATAGTTTCATGATTCTTATTGATTCCCCAACTATTCTGAGTTTCATTATGACTTTTGCAATCCAGTCTTGTTGCATCCGCGAGTCCTTAGTTCCAATCTGTATTATATAGGAGAAAGTCTTAGAAGCAGCAGCCTCATTCCCTC
>NW_008991763.1:180803-223855 GCF_000313855.2 Musa acuminata subsp. malaccensis
TCTTATATGCCTAACCATAAGCCAGTATTTGCCTTGTGCTTGTTCACGACATGCCTATTCGTTTTTGAGACTTTCCTTGTTATCAAATACCACTGCTAGAGTACACTATCTCATTCTCCAAACTCGTCCTTTTAAGGCTATGGCTACTGCACGCTTTCATGCACCTTAGCTCCCCCGCGCCTATGAGTTTGCCTATCCTTTTGCCTATATCTCTTTTGCTTTTAACCTCAAACACATAACTTCCAATCTTGATATCCTTGCCTCTAAGCCTTGCTTTACTATCTCTTAAACTCCATATACGCTTGAAAACGAACCTTCCTGACTCGAAAGCCTTGCTCGTCTGTTTCAAGCTCATATAAAACCTAATGCAATAGTAACTGACAACTTCAACTCTCACAGCAGCTCTAGTGACAACTTCCACTCTATCTCCGGGGAAAGCTTCAGATATTGTTCCTAAGCGAGTGAAAAGCGCGTTAGTCAACGAGTATAAAAAGCTCTGTTCTACTCCGCTAACATGAGCTCGATATGAGTAAGAAGTACTTTGAGCTACAGCTGGACTATAAGGCTAAAGCATTCCAAGAAGCAACGTATTATTCACCCCAGAAGTTCATAACAACACTGCGAACTCCTGTCAGGTAACACTACAAAGCTACCTAACTGACTCCTTACTAAAAACTAGAAGAACTAAGTTAGGTAGCCCAGCCCGAACAACACTAAGCGTAAGCACCCCGGCAAACTCCACTGTCTGAAGTTCATCTGTCTCTTACCTCTAATTACCTGTATCTATATGAAACTCCTTTCTCTGATTCTTCTAGAGATCCTACTGCTATGGAGAAACTGCTGACACCGAAGCTTCTTCTCTCTCTGGTCTTGCGCCTGTATCCTAACAGACATTTACGACAGTTGGACCACTACTCCATAAGGGAAAGCCGATAACTGAAACAGAAGTGGAAGATCCTAGAACGAGACTTGCGCTTGCTGCAGATTTTCTATATTCCTATGAAAAAGCACTTTCTTTTGCTGCATCTCTTGTCTCCTACACAGTCACTACTTTATTGCTTAGCGAACTTACAATAAGAGCCTCTCCCCGGGATATTCATTCAATTCCAAGTATTTTTCGCTCTTGCCACGAAGCTATAAGTCCACTTTCTTGATTGCCAGACCTATAAGAACACAGATCTACGTAAATAATCAGAATAATGTCGACTCGAGACAGGAAGTTCCAAATAAGAAAATTCATGAATAAAGCAAGGACTGAATGAGGTAAGATAAGCCCTCGTCCGTCTTTCTGTGACCAGGAGAGTCAGCCAGAGATGGGTCCGTCTGTCCTATCCTAGGGGATCGCTCGTAAGTCATTTATTGAAGTCATCCAAGGAACCAAACCTAGAGGAATGAATCCTCCATTAGCGTCGACCCTCCCTTATCGTCGACTTTGTAAGTGTATCTAGTAAGTATCCCTGAAGATAGTCATTCAACTAGAATACTTATGATGCCTTATCTCTAAGGAACCTTATACTTTCTACTTAACTCCTAATCGTCCCTTTGAATATTGAGTGAATTAATCTAGTTATATTGGAATTTGGATTCCAAATGGGAAAAGCTTTTGATTCCCCGTATCTATTTGATACTGAAGAGGAACGTCGGAGAGCATAGTGCAATAAGTGAACCTTTTTGAGGAAAACTCCGTAGTGACAAACTGACACTGGCTGGTGAATAGGACTTACGGGCCTACTTGATGGGTTTTTATACCACTGTTATGGAGTTTGCCGGGTAGGACTGACTGTACTGCGGCTGCTTGTTGATCTGGACTGATAGTAGCCGCACTTATGCTTAT
Source organism: Musa acuminata subsp. malaccensis (assembly GCF_000313855.2). Taxonomy (NCBI): domain Eukaryota; kingdom Viridiplantae; phylum Streptophyta; class Magnoliopsida; order Zingiberales; family Musaceae; genus Musa; species Musa acuminata. The sequence goes on from NW_008991763.1 coordinate 182,638, forward strand.
GCCATAGTTGTGAGTTAGTATAGGCTTACGGATGATGTCCTATAGGCTGGAATTGTAGCTTCTTTCTCTTTGTTGGTTGATTTGAAGCAGTAGTTACCACGGAACAGTTACCAGTGTATGAGGTTCCGACCTTAGACGAATAGACAAGCAGCATCAAAACAACAGGGTTCTCGAACGGTTAGTCCGGTTGAGCAATTCTGCCCCACTACAGCTTAGGCTAGAGTTTGTCGGTTAGTCCGGGTTGCCTAAGTTAGGGGTTAAGCCCATTCTGCAGTGGAATATGATATTTCTAGAGTCGCTCAGTCATTCCTACTACGCTTTCATGAAAGATCCATCAACCTAAGAAATCATAGCTAACTCACAGTTACAGCCATTTCACCATTGTGAACCCCTAAGCCCATCGACTTTGGCCCCGTGAAAACTGGACTTGTGCTTCACTCTACGCCTTATCCGCTAAAGTCATATTTCCTACCTGCTAAAGTCAATATTCAGTCTATCAGTGCTTTCCGCCTTACCTGCTAAAGTCAATATTCAGTCTATCAGTGCTTTCCCGATTAGCCCTACTGAGAGAGGCATAGGCAACACACATGACATTTAGGACAGAGGCAGAGCCTGAAAACAGGACAGGAATCTTGGGCCTCAGAACACTTAATCTTGTTGGACCGTAAAACATTCATGGAAATTTACCTAGAACCAGAGATTGACTTTATGCAACCACTTTCCCTGATGCCGAAACTGGACTTTGGAAGTGCCTTTAGAATTGACCGCATTAGCAACAGACTAACCTCCAACTACTTCAACGCAAGAATCTCTCTATACTGATTGAGACCGAGTAAGTACTTGATTCTTTTGCCGACCGAGTATTGAAGTTATGAATGTTATTTCGAACTAACTCTGACTCTAATTACCTCCTGCATATATATACTAAATCCACGAGCTTCTTAGCGCTACGGTTACGAGATCTACTAGACCAGAATACTCTGACTTGCGCTTTAGACTCTTCCTTGAAACCTAACTGCGACGCTTACACCTGACTAAACTAGCAAGGGAACTCGCACACTGTATTGCTTCCAAATCCAAGATAGGAATTGTTGTGGAAAGAGCTCCGTTAGCTACGTGGGCAGTTGAGAACTTTGATTAGGCTTCGGCTGATGATCGAGTTCCTACTCCAGCTCCTAATTCCGTTTGATATCCATCTTATAAGGGCTGGGAAGAGAGTTGAGAGTTGAGTTTCTAGGCTTTCAGCACCTAACAAAGATATGGCACATCAGTGAAAGTGAAATGTTCAATTGATGCTTTCCCCCTAACAAACAGACTAAGTGCGCTAACTGACAGAGTTGGACAATTTCCATTCATATTTGTCTGTTACAGTCCTATCATATTATAGAGCATAAGTGAGAAAATGAATAATTGATGTTTGAGTGGAAAGAGAAACAAGGCGTTCTGTTCCGCTAAGCTAGTCCTGTCCTGTCTGAATCGGCTAACGGGAGTTGTGCCTTAGCTATTGACTTCGGCTAACGGGAGTTGTGCCTTAGCTATTGACTTCGGCTAACGCTTATTACTTCGGGGTGTCGACATCAATCTTCCATTCCAGGGGTGAGTTTCTAGTCTTTCTTACTCTGCTCTATATTAGTGTAGCTGCTCCTCTATATTAGTGTAGCTGTGTAGCTATCTTGAATTCCATTCCATTGGGGCTAGTCACTGAAACAAGCAAGCAATAGGTAGGGTTGGATTTCACCGTTGTGCGTTCGTTAGCTTACTTCTCTAACCACCGGGCGAATTCATTCTATACAATGGTCTAGGGCGGTCCTTCTTTCTAGTATTAATGATTCAAGTTGGGAGTTAGCAGTCAACAGTGAGCTTTAGAGTTATGTGAGTGAAATCTAGTATAGGTGCTTTGCTTTCCTGAGTGGAGTAGTTTCATTCTATAAGCGGGAGGGCATTCCTCGTTGAGTTGTGCGTAAGGAGTTGCGTTCTTAAAGGTGTCTTTTAAGGGAGTTCCGGAGTCAAAGGTAACATTCTTTTGCAATAGAGTCCGGTCCAAATTCAAAGGCAGAGGAAATCCACTTTCTTGACTTTCTCCTTTCTGGGGTTCGTTTTGGCTTCCGAAGAAGGAGTAGTGAATCGAGAGACTAGGCTTTGCAGAAGAGTTCATTACTTCCAAATCTTATATCGTAGAAAGCCGATCTGATATGAATTGAGTGGTGGAGTTCTGTGCTTGTGTGCTGCATCTCTCACGTTAACCGAAGGCAGTCCGACGCTAAAGAAAGTGGGAGTCGGTGTTACTTGATTTGAACTCTTTATTTGCTATTCGACTTTGGATTGGTTTTGTTTCCAGACTCAAAGAAGAAATAGAACTCAATCAAACGAGTACAATACAATAAGAGAGCCTTGCACATCCATCTTGCTGCAAGAGCTAAGAAAAGTCATGTGGACAATAGCCCTTCCAAACCAAACTAAGGCATAGTAGAAAGCTAGCTCGATTGGCTAACCTAGGAGAGCTCCTAACTAAGCGCTAAAGGGAGTTCATGTTGCTTGTTCGTTGCTAGTTGGGCTCACTTCCTTATGTGTTTCTATGCAAACCCTAGGACCTCCACAATAAAGAAAGAGTCAAGAATTCCGACCTATTGCTATTTACAGTCAAAATAGACCAAGGAGGGCGGGCAGGTGGCTCTATTGAGAACCTCTATCAACAGCTTAGCATCGGTTTCGACACGGATATGATGTATTCCTTGTTTACTAGCTCGAATCCTTCGAACACAGCCTTAGCTTCACAAAAGAGAGGGTTGAGTTTGCATTGTTACATAATCTCCCTCCCCTCACCCGCTCTGCAAGACAAATCAATTCCATTGCTGTCTCGGAGAAGGAAACAAAAGAAATGATTCTTTGTCCTGCCAAGAACCCCATCACAGTAGAAAGCGTAATCCAACCAATAAGATATCGGCCTATTCCCTTTACTGAGTACTTTACCCATTAGATCCTTAAGATTCCAAGAGAGGGCCTATTTCTCAGGATGTCAAAAGGATGGGCAATCAGCTTGTAAAAGAAATAATAGGGTGTTTTAGTATTGGAGAAAGAAGCTTCATTCCTATATTTCAAGATCCGCCATAAAGAGTAGGCAATGATAGCTCTCAGGTTCAAAGCAAGAGTTTGTTGAATTATCTGGGCCTTCATGAAGCCACAAGCCAAGGTGCCAATTTCAAAAAGAGGACTTTCAGATCCCATTTACTGCAACAGAGATGCCAAACATTAAGAGAGAGAGGGAACCTTTGGAAAAAGAATATGAAAGATATAATAACTATAAGTAAAGATATAATAACCATAAGAAAGAGATAAGTAAAGAGAAAATAACCATAAGAAAGAGCCACATATAAATAGAAAGAAAGCATGTAAATCCAAATGCCAAACTTCATCTGAACTTCCACTTGACTGAACTGACTCACTCCATACTTGAGCATAAAGACAAAGGTACTTGAGCATAAAGAAAGGTACATTCGAAGAAAGAAAGGTACATTCGAAGAAAGCCTATCAACAGTAGGGAGACAGCTGTGGCCAACTAAACATGCGCACTCTAGGAGATAGAGCCAACGCTTACGCAACCTGTTAGGAGGTTTCCATAGCAAGCCGTAGCCACCTGTTAGGAGGTTTCCATAGCAAGCCGTAGCCACCTGTCCCTAAACGGAGATGGGTTTGGAGCTGCAATAAGCAGTTTCTATTATGATCTAGTCGATGGGTTTGGAGCTGCAATAAGCAGTTTCTATTATGATCTAGCCGTAGCCAGCCCCTTAAGGGTAATATTTCCTTCCAGACCTATTTCTCAAAGGACTCTGTGATCTTGTTAATTCACCGAAGCACTTGGAGCTCACTTCAATAGGAAAGGTGGAGAAAGATGCCAACAAGAAAGAGGGAATTGATCCATTCTATGAGTCAGAAGCCTTTGTACTATTCGCTTCCTTGAATAGCGGCAAGAAGACGAGACTCGCTTTCGCTACGAGGAAATAGTGGCCCCGGCCCCTTACTAATAACAAAGAAAGTGCCATTTGTTATGAGTATTGGATGATCTGGACAGACGCTCCTTGTGGGCCAATTCAATCAGGGGTCTGTTATTATGAGAAAAAGGAGGAAACTGCGCCTTCTCGAGAGGCAATAAGAGCGTGTGAATAGAAATCAAGAAAGAGAACATTACACATATAGAAAGACAGTCAACTAACACTGACTTTCTTCTAAGATTGTGCATATACTCGGAATTCACTAATAACAAAAAAGCAGCAAACAATAGAGTAAGCTAAGCTGTGTTTTTACTAGAGATTCTCTATACTAGGAACGCTCAATTCAAACAAGCAAATAAGCGCAGGGTATGGTGTTCCTAACTCACTTCTTTTGTCCTTAGTTCTGACTTTTTTCCTTATAGTTTGAGTATAGTTGGGTTTCTAACTCACTTATGACTTTTGTCCTTATAGTAGTCTAGTAGTCTAGGGTCCCTAACTAACTTATGACTTTAATCACACATAAAATACGAGGTTTTCAATTTCAAGTATTCACTGGAAGCAGTCAATCTTCTTGTTCTTGAAAGGGAGGCGGGTGATGTTGATTTACATATACTTACTTAATATATCACAGTCAACGGGTTCAAAAGACTTCTTATGCTTAATAGAGTAACCAAAGTGATAAGATTAGATAAGGGTGCGTGCCTCTGCCCTTTACTAAGCTGGGGATTCCAAACTAACCAAGTCAGAATTTCTTGCCTAGAGCTTTATTGCGCTAACCGGTAAATTCAAACGGATTGTCGCTAAAGAGCACTCCTCAATGCATACAGTGTCTCTTACACTCTTTCCCCAAAGCCTCCTTATCTCTTCCACCATCTTATAGAAGTGAGTTCTACTTAGTGTTCAATCTTCTGGTTTTTCATCTCTTTCTTTGCTTCTTTATACTTATGCTTTTTCATTTCTTTCTTTGCTTCTTTATTTATAGAGTTTTTCGTATGCTAATTATATCATTAGTACATTAGAATTCCATTAAGGAGTTTTTCTTATTATTCTGCTTTTTTCTATGGAATAGGGTGCTGAGCGAAAGCGTCTGCATGTTCACTACAGGGCGTACGTCCGCTTTGATGCTTTAGTTGGGGCTCCGCTGCTACTGCTCCAACTGGTGCTTACCCACATAGCATGAAAGTTCGAATAGAGGCACCCCCGAATGAGCACTTTAGGGAAGCTCGGGCAATAAGTGGTTCTATGTCTTATACTTAGGCAACCCGAATCCGCTACTACTTACTCGGCACAAGAGAGCAAACTTGCGAGGGATCCTTTGACTTCAGTAACAAAGGCTAAAAGGTGCGAACGAATAAAGCGAGTTTTGGCTTTCAAAGGCTTCGCACCTACTTCTTATGTCTCCCGTAAGTAAGAGAGCCGGGCGATAAGAGGGATTGACTTTCCGGCAATAGCCTGGTTGCTACCACAATCGATATACAATTCCAATTCCCCTATAAGAGAGAGGCTCTTAGCACCTCAATTCCAATTCCCCTAAGAGAGAGGCTCTTAGCACCTTTCTAGAACATTTGGATTATAGCAGCGTTGATTTGACTACCGAACGCTAGACTCCTGTATGGAATGATTGCCCTTGTTGCTAGTTATCCTAACTCTAAGGTTCGAAACCCTTGTTTGTTCTATAAACAGCTTCCTCTATTCTAGTAGTCAGAGCACAGCTTCCTCTATTCTTTCTTACGAACGCTACATGCCCTTCAAGCTTCAAAACACACTCTTTACATATGACTTGAATAACTTATATCGGTATCCGAACGGTATACTCAAACTAAAGGACAGAAGTCAATCCGTTTCTTTCTAAGTGGTTTTTCATCCTCCTCCAATTCGAACGTATTCAAACACTCTCCACTCTACCCTCTTTTATCAATAGTATACAATGGTAACCATAAGATTCCACTACCCATTGTATGGGCACCTTAAGATTCCACTACAAACACGGATTTCCCCAACGGCAAGAGTCAAAGGGCAGGACAGTGTTCTTCCCGACCCCGCAACATGACTAGGACAGTTTCTTAGTTTCACAAGATGGATCCAGGTTTCAATAAAACCTCATCCGCCCGCCATAGCCGCTTTGAGATAGATTCACAGTACAACTGACTTATGGGAAGCAGCATCCATATATCGAATACACAAAGGAAAAGCATCGAGCGAGACCTTTCTGTTCCATTGTAGCCCATAAACTGGAAATACTCTAGTCCGTATTCACTCGAATCAAATCCTGGTTTTATAGTAAGCATTTGAGCGGATACTTTCACTTTCTAACATGGATCCCCAATCAATAATGCCCGGTGTCAGTCAGACGACTATTAATCTCTTTTATCCTACTTATTATGTTATGGATGACTAGAAACTCCCATTAAGCACTTAGGTTTAGCTCCCGACTATATGGAATATAATAATAACTCGCGTAAGCCATGACCCTATAACTCAACAAACTTAGGGATGAGCAACTCAACTCACTTCTATCTATAAGGGATCGGGTCATTTAATAGGGACAGAATTGACTTTGTTCGCGTTCAGTGTGAACCGATGTGGGCAGCTTTCGTTTGAGCCGGTGGGTTGTGAAGCTAGCAGCTGATCCAAGGGTCGTACTCTTTCTTCTTTCTTTCCCTTCAAACACATGATATCAAAAAAGTAACAAGACTCCCCATTACACAAAACTAACCAAAGCATCGTCGATGGGTGGTTTCGCTAGAATAGAGAATAATGTGAATGAGATAACCATTATAGGAAATGATGTGGAAAGGAAATATAAGTACTGACATGGATCCGCCTCAACAAGCTCTTGAATTGAAACAACGGAATGCACTCCTAGAATGAGAGATATATGACTTGATACTCGGGGGGTGCGGAAAGAATTCCAGAGATGACTTTAGCCGGGTAAGCACTCCGACAAACTCTAATAAGAATAGTGTTTATTCCCTTGCACAAGAGAAAAAGCAGCTAGTAGCGCCGTCGCTTGTTTAGTTGCGCTAACGGAGTTTTAGTTGTCTGTTGAGTCTAGGGGTAGGGGGCAGCCGATATTCTATATTAGAGCCACAAGTTAGCAGTAATCAGTTTGGAGTGGAGTTACTTTATTCAATAAGTGAGTTTCGAGTTAGCTTACAAGATTCTATAACCAGGTGAGGTAGTTCGCCCCATGATGCTATGAGTTTTTTAAGCAATGATGTATTGTTCATATTTCATTTAGTGTGGATAGCTTCATTCTTCGCTTTTGCCCTATAGCATTAGTGAGTTCTGAGTTTTGCCTTAGCTTACCAAGGGGTCTAATTCCGTGCTTCTTAGGATATGTATGACCTTCATCAGCAAAGAGATCCGCTTCCTAAGATGGCCCAGCTACATGCTTAAGACATTGATCTCTCTAAGGCTCTCCAGCTCGGAATCCAATTCTCAATCTGGAGGACACTCCTTCTCAAGGCAAAATCAACTTGCTGGCGAACTCCTTGCTTGAGCGGGTGCTAACGTTCATTCAGCAATTCCTTATTCCACTTTTCATCAACTTTCTTGACAGCACGTAAGGAGTTTCGAAGTGATCCGCTCAATTCCTATGATATAGAACATCGGTGAAGAGAAGAATTCTTTCCATTTATTCCTCGGCGCCATAAGACTCAGTCGCCTGAGCTGGTCAATTCCTATCTTCTGTGGGATGCGCATAAGTCTTCATATTCCAATAGATTACTCAGATAGAACAGAAGTCTTCATATTCCAATAGATTACTCAGATAGAACAGAAGTCTTTATATTCAAATAGGTAGGTGACTTAGATAGCACATAGGGATGAATATTCGAATAGGGTATTCTGACTCAGCATCCACCATTGGCACGGAACCCGAACTCGTATACTCGGGAAAGCCAATGACCCATCTAATTACCATATATTCTATGCAAGACTCAAACAAACATAAGCAGCTTACTTCTTCTACAGAAATACAATCTTATTCCACTGGGGCTAGGTATTTCCATTCTTCTCTCTAAGACTTAACAAGAACAGCATTAGTGGACAATACTTGCACCCAAAGAGACTCTAAGAACAGAACTCTACTTCCGGACAGAAGCGGTTGCTTACACTGTCAATTTATCAACTCTACTTTCCATCTTATGCTTCATCCGGGCATTCGGCTTCTGGAACAATACTGGAATCCGTTTCTTATAGAGTCGATAACACTGATTCACTTGTTTCTTAGGTAAAGCAAGCAAGTAAAACATTCATTGATTATTGAGCACTAGATATAGAACCCAGTAAACCCACCCCTATCTTATTAATCTTACCCGCTTGCACCAGAAAACAGGACTTGAAACGGAAATAAGAACTTGAACTGGCCTAATCTCTTTTATGATTAAACTCGCGATTAAAGTAAAGCACTGAACTTCTTTCTCTCCACTTAGCGCTGAAGAAGCACCAACCCCTCTTGTCGAATAAACTCATTCAATCTGTTGAAGTTACCAACCAGAGTATATTAATTAGTGACACACCTCGCTGCAAAGACAGATCCTGCTCCGACCCCTGATACTGCAGTGGGTGTTCTGCTATCAAATCCAATTTCATCTTTCGATTATTGCCCCGGGTAGTTTGAATTCACTTCGCCTGTAGGTAAGTAAGTAATAGGATTTGGTATAGAAGGAACAAGTCTCAGAAGGGAGTTGGCTTAGTTAGGTTTAGGGGCATAGGTGTCTATGAATACAAGCTTGAAGACATAGTTTTTAGACGAGAAATAGGAGTTTCAAGCGGGAAAGGCAGACTCACCAACTGGCGCGTGGCACTGAAAGTAAGGAGAGCGTAGAAGAAAGCCTATCAGAAGTAAGGCCCGGCATGAACACCAACAATAAGGATTATTCCGATGGTAAGTAAGGCTTGGGTTGGGCATCGAGATAAGACATAAGGTTCTGTTGGACTGCTGAGCCTAGGCCTGCTACTCATGAGTGAAACTCTTATGATTATTCTATTTCTTGTATTATATGCGCTCCATCGTAACCTAATTCTTCTACGACTTTGTTTGGTTCTATGGTCTACAGCTTATTAATAGTCTGTTGGGTTCTGTTATACTATACTGCTTTTTGTTGCTAGTGCTCTTAGACCAATAAAACACTTAGACCTATACCTATAAGTGAACTTCTGACTTAGAAGGTGAAATCGGATAAGGCGCACACAATAAAGTCACTGACTTCCACTAATACAATAAAGTCACTTACTTATACTAATACGGGGTTTGGTTCTGTTACTCGTGTGTTTCGTTCCCATTCCACCCTGTTCATTTCTTAGCTGGCTTGAAGCACCCGAACTCCAATTAACGCGCAAGGGCTTGAAGGTCAAATCAACGGTAGAAAGTCCGTCCATCTTTTAAGCTCAAATGCATCAGAGGGACTGTTTCTTAGTTGTCATAAGGATTCCACAGTAGTCCTAGTCGTCCAATTGAAAAGCTGGAAGGAAAGGAAAGTATAGTTCGACAGTATACGCTTGGCAGTTTACTCCGGTAGATTAGAGTAGTCCAGAGCCCTTATAGTAAGTTGCCCTCACTTTATTAGTTGACAGAGCCAAGCCAGAGGTCTAGGATAAGAGCGAACACTAGCTAAAGAGGATTTAGTGGGCAAGGTAGAATCTTTCACCAAGGAAAAGAGGCTCAATAGAAAGCTTAAAGAAAAGCACTTCCCGCGCGCATCCGACATCCAATCCATACCATAAGTCAGAGTTATGGGCAAGTCCTGTATTCGTGTACTAATGTAGTAACACCTCTGCACTAACAGGCTTTCTTTCTTTCCTTACAGCTTCGTTACTTGTCTAGTCGTTGCTTGGCGAATCCTAATTTAGCCCTCTTGCCACAAATACTTCCAATTCCATATGGCCTTATTTGAATTCCAATTTGACATTTACACAGGACTGCTACTATGAACTAGTTTACTTACCGGGCATAAAAGAAGGGTTCACTCCTTTCTACTGCCGATTCGACTTCATCGATGAACCAACCTAAGTGCTCTTCTCTTCATTCTGCAATTCCATCCTTCCAGTAAGTAGTCAATTCCATGATTCAGTATATGCTTGGTCCCTATCAAAAACGATCTTATTGGTCCCTATCAAATTATATCTTATCTTATTTATGGGTAATATCCATTCCCTTACAGTTACTAAGGTAAAGAAGAAAGAGGTTTAGGTTCGTTACTACTGCTATCAGATACCTCGTATCAAGGGCATTACTCTCTTCAAAGCAAAGACATGACAATTCCAATTTGGCATAGCAGAAGCATACTTCCTATGGCTCTTTTCACTCTTTATCGAAGGCACCTAGACGTTACTCGCCCCAAAAGAGTTTGAGTTCACTTTCCTCGTACAGATCCAGATGTTCTTGTTAAAGATGTTTGGCTCCATTTCCGTTCTTGTGCCCTTATGGTAAGTTGAGGGGTTAGTTTTGCCTAGTAAAGGGTTGACTTATTGTGGGTATATCGATCAGTCTAGGTATAGAAGAACTTGGATTATACTGTGACTGATATAGTTCATATCGGTCATAACCTGACTTTGGAACTGGAACTAGGAATGAAACTCGGGATGAAACTAGAAACTTGGAATACTGAATTGAAGAATAGAACTAAAAACTAGGAGCTCTCAATCAGGTCTTCCACTCTGGTATTCCTACTTATACAAATACTAAATGCAGAAAGTCAGAAGGAAGAATTCAGCAAGGTCAGAAAGGTAGATGGAATCTTTAGAGCCGAGCGCTTAAGTAACAAATACTGAATTGACATCTTTACCTTATCTTAGATAGGAAAGGATGAAACAAAAGCTGTCTATCTGGTCATTACTGACGACCACTACAACATGAGCACCCAAGGGAAGGGGAGACTCGTATTCTTTACACCTCGCCCAACCGCCTTGTTTCTTTCTTCTCCCCCAAATGGGGATGAGCTCAAGTGCTAATGTGATCTGAGGGAAGTGTTCGGATTGATTCTTGTTCTAGCCGCTTATTCTTTCTTTGGTCTACTATATTTCTTGTCAATGCTGTACGAGTGCAATCATTATGAATGTAGGATCCTTTCCGGCCCTAATTCTTAGGTAAGTTCTCATTTCACATCCCAGTTTAGTAGGGCAATCTTAATTCAATTGAATCTTGAGAGCACCAATGATAGAGATAAGTAAAGACATAAAAAACAGGACTTGTTGCTCTGGGGCCCAAGGCTACTCAAACATCCATTTCTTCACTGTTATGCTATAATTACCGAGTTATTTATTTCGTTGACAACAAAGAATCAAGTAGAACAGGAAAATAATACAGGGATTTGTTTGCTCTTAGCGCTATAATCAATGGTCGAATTCTTTGCACGTAAAAGTCCGCTCGATTGGCGCTATCAATCATGCGTTCAAGCAGGGCGAATAGCAGAGGAGAACCTTTAGCCGACCTCTTCTTTAAGTGTATTGCCAGGTCCGCTCCACCTTATAACTTGGAGTTTCTTTTCTTTATGTTAGTGTTAATGTTCTCGTTGCTGCCTTGGAAAGCTGTCTCATAGCTTTTTGCTGCTGGGGGCAACTGGCCATTCTTTTGTGTTTTTCATGTATGCATCATGAGTATAAGTTTGTTTCCTCATCGCATATGTCCGCCCTAATAAAGAAAGAAGATTATTAACACACCTATATTGCTTAAAGAAAGTGTGTTTGCGCAGCTCCCTGCCCATTTGTCTTTTAGAAAAGGTGGGCCTTGTATTTAGCGAGTCTGTTCTAAGTAAGTATTTCCACTCCATGTATAGGGTAGTAGCTGCTTAGCATAGTTGTCTTCCCGCTAACCTCTCTTAGGATGCGAGGAATTGAGATCTCGCAAACGGCTTTCAGCACCTTCTTTCCATAGTGTTTAAGAATTTCATAGATATCCAACAGAATCGGGAGAAGAACAAATGGGGAGGGTAATCAGAATTAGATAACTATTAGAGAATCTCAATAATGGAGCACGCACAGTCCATACAATGAGTAAGTCCATAAGAAGTACAAGTCCGTACGTCCATACCCATAAGAGCACACTGTCTATACAATACAATGAATAAGTCAATAAGAGCACAGTCAGTCCCCATACAATGAATATAACAAACAAGTCATTCTTCTTTACTTCAAACGGGGGAACAAGCTAGCTCCGAGGAGATGCTACCACCAGACTTGTCGGTCACCCTCTATTTCCATAAAGTAAACAAAAGCCGAGCCCCTGTCTTTTAACCCACTAGCGAGAAAGGGTAAGCAGGAAGTCAAGAATAATGGAAATAGGGCTTGCCTCTGTCCTAATGTATCGGGTTCGTGTGCCTCTGACTTCGTTTTGAGTATTTGATGGATTATCTTAAAGGGAAAGATGTTTCAGGGAAGGAAACAGTTTCGGAAGGAGAGAGCCTATTCTATACCAGCATTATAATAAAGATGAGCCTAGAGATGCAAAAGTCGTTTAATTCCATCCAATTTCTTTCTATTGGGGTGGGGTTCTACTATGTGCCGATTAATGTATGATCCATATAGATTTGGAAGGGAATAAGTGTGGTACAGGCGTGCGCTCTTTTTCTTTGATGCTGTAGTTGTGGATGTTGGTACCTGTATTCAATGATATGTGCCTCATAAATTAGATAAGGCGTGCGTAAAGAAAACAGTAGAAGAACAGAACCATTTTCATTCTCTCTTATATAGTAGAAGAACAGAACCATTTTCATTCTCTCTTATATAGTGGAAGAACAGAACCACAGGAATTATCTCTTCTATAATAGAACGGATTCAACTCGCTAAGAACACCCTACGTAAGCTGAAGTAAGGAACCCGGACTAACTGAGGCGGTATAGGAACTACACTATTGTATAGGAAGAATCAAGTATCGGCTTTTCAGCCATAAGGGAATGAGTTTAGTATCGAACAAGTCAAGTTCTTGCAACAGAGCTCGGGGTATATATACTGGTAAGAAAAACCCTGGGAAAGGAGCTACGTTAAGGAAGAAATCGAGTCTAGGTCTATAAACTCCCGTCCCTTAGATGACTGCCCTTGCTTCTTCTGGAACTCTACTTGCATTTCATAATGCATTTCATCTCTCTCGCAACTAAACTACAGGAATATGGAATCTCGCGAGTGAACAATCTCAAGCTGGAGAATAAGCGGTAAGGGCGGGTTTGGTTTTACTTAATTCTCTACAAAGTGCTCAACAACTCCATTCATAAATTCTTCCTATCGACGCATTAGAATCTTTTTCTGCAATAAGATCTTCTGCTTCATAGAGTCCAGTGATTGGCTCTAAGTCAGGATCTGAGGAAGGCTCCTTACTACTACCTTCGTCGCTCCTTACTACTACCTTTGTCTAACAAGGGCCAGATTGAGGGCGACTTCCTGCTCCATACCGCACAGAGTCCAATTGTATCTTTCTTATGCTATGCCCCAACCCACCCAACGTAAGTGCATATCCGCATCCCGGGCTTTTCACCGATGCTGTAGGGGAAGGAAGTAGGCCTATGTCGAACATTATGCCTCTTTCATTTACCGACAAAAGAAAAGAAAGATCGTAGCGTATAAATGCAACTGCTTATCAAGGAGACTCCTTAAGGCTTTATCCATCCCTTCTAGAACTCTTTCCTTTACCTATCTTATTTATAAGGTCGATTGTTGTCCAGTCCATCGAATGTGTAAATCTAGGCATAGTTAGCACAATGATCACTTTTGCAGTGGGAGGTAGTAGTCTAATTGGAGAATTAGGGGCATAGTTAGCACAATGGGAACTGTTGCAGTGGGACTACGTAGGCGAGTTTGGAGAATCCTTTAATTCATACAAATTAATATAGTGCTTGCTTTCGGCTCGAGTGCTGGAAGGTGGTAGCTCTTTCTTTCGTAAAACATAGTACCATTGAAATCTCTAATAAAGGGGCTTTTTTCCCTGATTCTTCAAAGGGTCTTTTCCCTTATGTAAGTAAAGACTATAATGGATCGAATCCGCTAGCTATGAGAATCATCCATCTTGGCCATAGTTCTAATGCTAAAGTCAGAAAAAGGGTAAGTGAGGCCGGACAAGGAGCTCCGTCGAAGAGCGTAACCAGTTTGGATATATTATTCAAAGAGAATCCCATTTCTTTTGTATCTAAGTTGTCAAAGAATTGGCTATGAAAGTTTGCTGCTTCCAGGAACGAAGGAGCTGGTCGGATAAGACCAGGAAGGTAGGTTGTAACTGGTCTGATAGGGCGAGGAAGGGTTTGCTTGGTGTGCGAGCAAGCTTGGTCAGAGCGAAAAGAAAGTGCCCCGTGTTTAGAGTAGTTGACGACATAATGCGCATGGTGTAAGGCTGTCGAGTTGCTACAAATTCTTTCCAAAAGAGTGGACGTTGAAAGACTTGATCAAAAAAGGTGTTAGGGAGTAATCTGTCTTTATCTTCACTTAGAATTAGACTACTTTACAAGGAATTATACTATAAGAGTGCGTGCGGAACTCCTAATTCGTTTTTCTCGAGAAATCAGCAACTATCTTCTCACTCAATCAATCATAGATTCAAGTCAGAATTGCCAACGGAACTTTGGTTAGGAGAAACTGGTATAAAAAGACTCCTTCTTCACTTCCTACACAACTCTGTAGAGCTGTAGTCACTTGTCTAATGAGCCAACCCGTCACCCATCTAATGATCCAACCCCATATAACTTATATAAGAAGCTTCATGACATCCACCCTGCTTCTCTTCACCATTGTATTATAAACAAAGGAGATTCCAGGCCAAGCTACTCCGCTAGCTCTACAAAACTCTCTATAAGAGTGTCAAGAGAACCAGTTGACTAAAGCAGAAAGTACCAATGCCCCTAAGGAGAATTTGTACCTCGCTCAGGAGGGAAATCCACACTTTCGAGCAAGACAAGATCAGAGGAAAAGTATAGGATCATTTGAAACAAACAGAGCATTGCTATTTAAAGCATTAATGAAGCTGTCGGCAAAAGAATGGAAATGATTTTGGCACCCATCCTGGAAAGCATAAAGTCCCCGTTAGCACTCAGGCGAAAGAAAAGAGAATGGATTTCGGCACCTAGGAACAGCGCCAAGAATAAGAGAAATATTAGATACAGGTTCGGGTAAGCGGGAAGGACGTAAGAAACAAGTGCGTTAGCTATTTGAGTTTGGGTACGTTAGCTTATTCTATTTAGAGCCCGACAAGCAACAATAACAGAAGCTGTTAAAAGATCATCATATGGATCATCAGCAGTATAAAATGGAGTTCGAAAGTCAAGTAAGCAGAGCAACAAGTGATTCTGTTCGAGAGGGAGAACCAGCAATGTATTTACTCAATTCTATATCACATGTGTTCGATCGATTATGTGTTCGATAGATTCCATTCATAAATCAGATCTTCTGCCCAAGATAGAGAAATTGAAGTATTTGTGGCTTCAGCCCGGAACTACTAAGATGGTGTTCAAGCCAACAACTTGCTATAAAGATGGTGTTCAAACAGGATAAGGATCTTCAGCCGAAGGTGGATAAAAAGCAGTTCGAAAGTGAGTTGTTAGAGCAGAGCCTATAGTATATTAGATTACAAGTAAAGAAAGTGAGCATCAAACGGTTATGAAAGGGTAGGTCCTGTTATAAACGAGTGCTTTTGAAAGGTGCCCTTAAGTAATTGGCTTAAGGAGTGAATTAAGTTACGTTGGGGCAAGAACAAGTGGAGAATGTGCTTCCAATTCTTCTGCGATAAGATCTTTTACTGCAATGTAATCCTCTGCTTCTGGTGTTCTGTTGTAGAAAGTAAGTAAACTTCAAGCTAAAAGTGGAGTTCCCCCTTTTTTCAATGAATAAATAAATCCTTGAGTGGAGCAAGAAGAATTACTGTTTGATTCGGCGCTATAAATCTTCTAGGCGTAAGAAAGAAGTCCATCAGCTAACGAACAAGCAAATCAACAAGTAGTAGATCCAAAGCAAGAGAACAAACATAGTAAAGTAGAAGGTATCTGCGCAAGAACAAATGCTAAGGCGTCAGTGGCTAAAGCTCCAGCTTCATTATTGGATTTAGAGTTAGAGCCAGGTAGAGCAGGATAGGATCATAATAAGTATCAGATGACTCCGAATATGGATCTTAAGCTGTTTCAAGATCAGTATCAGAGGCAGTTCGCAAGTCAGCAGCCCTGGGTGGTGTTTCCGAGTGTCTTTCTGTGCGAGTGAAGTCAACGAAAGAAGAAGCGGGGGGCGAGTCAAGTCTAGTTTGGCAAAAGCCAAGGAAGGAGCAAGGTAACATATTGCATTTCTATACCAGGTGCTCAATACGAAAGAGGAAATTCATTACTTTCGGGGCGCTACTGGAGTGGAGTGTAATTGAATGATTTGACTTGTGCTAACGGAAAGTGAGTTGTAAGTTCAAGTTCTAGGATAAGAATACTCAGCTGGAGAAAGTGAAGGAGATGAAGAAAGAGAATCCGTAGTTACACAAGATCATAAGAAGGAGATGAAGAAAGAGAATCCGTAGTTACACAAGATCATAAGATAGATAATCTGCAGGTGAAGAGGCAGTTCGAACAATCACTTATTTCAGACCAAGTAAGGAAGTTCTCTGTAAATGAATATTTGGGACTAATAACTTAGCCAAGCAACGTAGTAATTAGGCTTTCAGCACCTTTTCTTTTCATTATAGAGTGGAAGTTCAATCAGTTCAATCTCATTCAGCGCTTACGGGAACAGACGGTTTAGGTGTATTCCTAAGAAATATAGTTTGTTTCCGTTTCAGAATCCATTACAGGTTTTCAAATGAATGATTTGACTTGTACTAATGGAGTTGACGAAGAAGCGGAATGCGAATGCCCACATCAGATCCTTTTTAATGCCCACTAGCTGTGTTGTCTCCAGGAAAGTACTCAAAAGATGGTGTTCAAAACTATCAATAAGGTCAATCAAGTGTGGTGAAAGCCTAAACCCTAAAAGAAGGTGTTGCAAGTGTATTGTTCGAGGAAGAAAAGAATACAGGGATTGTTGTTTCATGAAGTTACTGGGCTAGGGCGAACACAGGACTTTACATAACTTCGTACGAAAACATCTACGAAGACAGGCAGCTGAGTTGTTTTCTGTATTATTGGTTCCATTCTTTTTATCAGTAGTTCGTTTTCTATCTGTATGGCGGGGCTATATCATATTATCGATAATGATAAATGAACCAAGTCTTTGAATAAGAGCTAGGGTAGTAAGAGTGAGAGTTGAGTTACAGAAAGGAACTAGGCAATCCGATCTGAGATAAAGAAGTCTAAGGCCTAGGGTGAAAGGCGAGAGAGACTGTACACAGTAAGGGCAGCTGACGATGGCTCAAGCTAAAGAATTCGATAGAGTAGTACCGGTTCTAGAGTAAGGGAAGGCAGACTAATACTAACAAATTCAACAATAAGAAAGGATCCTATTGTTCGTATCTATAGAATGAAAAGCACTAGCTTGAGGTTGAAACCAAGCAAAGACAGACTAAACCTAAGAAAAGTAGGGCTGTTAGGCAGTACTTAAAGAGTTCAAAGGAGCAGTACGGGAATGAAGATAAGGGAAAGGTCCGATGACAGTGTTTAAAGAATCCCTGTAAGTAGCTGAAGCCCTAGAGCCAGTAGAGCAAGGGTCTATGTCATTTTATAAGATGGGTCATTTTAGATGGGTCATTTTAGGAGTGAGAGAATCCAAGTAGGGAAGGTCATGCCCTTAGTCGGTGATTCAATTCTGTTTATTGATAGTCTATATGGATAGTATAAGTATTGCTAGCATTGGTCGAACTCCTTGTTTCTAGTAAAAAGATGATACGTATCAGGTTGAATATCCGCACTATTAGTAATTCCATTCGCCAAGCGCCAAGACAACTACTAAACAAAACTCTGGCCCTACTGCGTCTCAGGACATTCATGGTATCATAATATAGAATCAACTGGCGATAACAAGGCTACAATCTGAAAGCTTAATTGCCTTACCTGCATTCTGAAACTAATTACTTGAATTACCTAGCTGCTGATCTAGAATATTGCTCCACCTGCTATGTGCTACTGCCAACAATGCTCTCACCCCGAACTAAGGCTTGCACTATGCCTACCACTTCTTTGCCCGGGTCTGCCATCCTGACGCATCTAAATCTGTTTTGTGAGTTAGAGCCAACCGCTACTGACATGCTCCAACTAATAAGTCAGAAATCCACTATCACTAATAAAATCCAACGACTATTAATAGAAGAGTGACACTACTAGCTCCAAAGCGGACTACCCTATCCTTAACTCTTCCCCCGACTTAAAGCCTGCCTCTAATATCTCTTATTCTTTTACTGGTGCTTCTGCTTCTTTTATGGGCTTTCCCTTAGTAGGCGATTAAGAAGCAGAGAGGATAATTCCATAGAAAGTATTGTTCAAGTTATTTACCTTGCTTCTTTACTTGTGGAATACGGCCTTTATTCTTCACTTTACAGCCTTATTGCTTTGCCATAACATTACTAGTAATCCAGAGATCAAGAAAGGGCAGGATAGCAATCGACCCGAGAAGTGGAGGTTGAAAAGCCCCCCAGTTGTTAAAGAATGAAGTGTCGTTGGTGTCGGAGAGAGATAGTTTGGTGTGAGAGGTTCTGACTTTATAGCTGTTGTCTTAGCCACTGAACAGTTATTCTTCATTCTAGAGTTGTTTCTTACTTCTTTGTTTAAGTCGTTAGAAACTAACTGTTTCATAAGTCTCATGGATGGTGGTTCCAATCCTTTTGACTAGTAGTTCGGTTCTATCTGCATGGGATGGCTATATCATATTCTCAATAGAAGTCAATAAACTAAATAAGTAAATAACAGCAGTCAAAGAGTCATGGACTAATGGACAGGTTAGACTAAGTCAAACAATAAGAGACAGGAGCAATAGGCGACAGGAGCGGTAGCTTTTAAAGCAGTGTTTGGATTCTTCTTATTAGTTAGTTAAGCCTTTCTTTCTTACATTTCTCCTTTTCTTTCTTCTATTCCTTAGTCGAGTTCTTGCTTGTCAGTAAGTTCAAGTGGGATTTACATTGGATTGGGTTCCGACTTGTTTCATTATGACCAGCGCCGTACAAAGCCCATGCGACTACCCCACCTATCTCAATTCTTATGGTTTCACCTTGGATTCTATCGCTCCTTACTATCCAACTGAAAAACAGACATCTAAATCTTACTTCACTATCTCAGATCCTCGCTTTACCTGCAACCGGGCTTACTGTCCTTACTCAGAGTATTACTTGATTGCCTTTCGCTCTTTAGCTATGGAGCTCAATGCCAACCTATTGATTCCAACTTCGCTGTCTTTGGCCCGGTTTCAACCTACCCACGTCCACAGCAACCGATAGAGTGTTTATTGAAATTGTATCATTCTCCAATTGATTAGTTGAGTCTCCAATTGCAACATAGCAAATAAGCGCTACTACTCCACTCTATAGGAATGAGCTATGTGGGCATGGGCTGAGATCAACCAACCCCAGAATCCGCATATGGAGCGAACCCACTCTACTATATTATTGCTTCTATTAATATAATAGAAAAACGAACTTCCTTACTGACTTTTGACAGTGCCAACTCCATTCTGACTGTCCTTTAGATCGGCCTACCGCTATTGCCATCAAGTCTGTTGCTTTAACTGCGACCTCTACGATTGAAACAAACAACTGGAAACTCCCCGGACAACAAGCCTGCGACTACTAGCTCCAATGTTGTCATAATCTCAAGCTCGATCTCAAGCTTACTTTTCACTAGCTTTTAGTCTTCCTTTACCGGCTATCAGTCAACAACACCGCCTAACGAATTGAACTACTAATATAGAAAGAATGCAAACGTAGAAGAAAGAGTTGACTAAGGCTTACAAGGCTCGAACACTCTGCCTAAAGCCTGACTTTCTTGTCTCTAAGGGGAAAGGAACGAAAACAGGTGGACGAACAAAGGAAGTAGGCTCGGAATACAGATGCTGAATGAACTGTTCTGGTTTCATCATATCTTAGAGAATAGCCTGTTCTAAAGGAAAGTTCAGTTACTGTTTCAGAGGTTGTTTATTGATATTTATACTAGTAGCAATAAAGATTCAATTCAGTAGATGCTTGCTCGAGAGACTCAATTCCATTCTGAACTGAGAGTAGAGTTTTGGGAAGAGTCGACTCTAGAATCCACTATTGGTTTTGAAGCGTGTTGTCAATCAGTAGAGAGAGGTGAAAGTGTTGCGGTAAGCATGGGACAATCAGTTGACCTGGATGATTATGGCCAAAATGGTAGATTCTTTCCTGCAGTAGTCATAGGCTTCAAATACAGACTTTCCCACTTGACTAGTCATTATTGTACTACTTAGTTAGCTTAGTTTCCATATTGATACTTGTCCCGTTGCTTGGCTATACGCTACTTTGTTGGTGGATTCAGTTTATTAATCCTATTATTGTTGATTACCATTGCATTCTTATTGTTGCTCGTGTCATTCTCCAATTCATAGTTTCGAGCTCACTTCTTCTGCTCCATTCTTATTACTAGGGCGCTATATTAATATTAGTCTGCCCTGGCTTACTGGAATAGAACCACTGCTAGCAACACGACTACTATGACACGACTACTATAATTCTAATAAGAATAAATCCAACCATAAAGTCAGAACCGCACTAAAAAGTAATAGAACCCAGCGCTAGTAAATCAAAGAAAGTTAGCCAAAAAGAACTTCTCTAAACCACGTCCATTATGTATGCGACTATAGATGCAGTTTGTGATACTGATTGAAAGTGTCTGCTGCCGCGCGTACTGCCGCTCTTTTCACTCGCTAAGGAATCAAACAAGGGATTCCACAAGCCAAGCAGCTGGCAAGGCAACTACACCTCTACTCTTTTCTTGCTAATCTAACTCTGTCAACTAATTCTGATTTATGACTCCTGACTCCTGACTTCGGGCTGACTCCTTACTCCTTACTTCTGGTACTCCCCAGGCAGGGAATCAGTAGGCAAGCTGGTTGGCTTTGGTTCAATTCTAAGTCTACCCAGGGAAGCCTAGCCTCTAACTCCCCAACTAATAGCTCTGGCCCTTTCACTCGCTCCAACGTCGAAACCGATAACTCAACTAATTCCTACTTACGCGGAAGACAATAACTCTTACTGACGCGCCCCAAAAGTAAGCTAACAGGAATGGAACAAGCCCCTAAACTCATAAGCTAAAGCGCATCAATCGAATTATAGGTGTTTTGAAGCAATAATAAGAAGTGCGTTTCTGTAAGCAGATAGAGCAGAGCCAGAGTCCTTACTTGATTCTTTCTTGCCCGGCGCCAACACAGTCAATAAGAACAGAGATTGATTACTTAGACACAAGAACGACACTTTAGCATTCTTTACTTCCCGCTTCAGATCAAAACTCGGAGACTGCTAATTCTTCTGATCTCTACTCCTCATCTAGAAAGTCAGAATTGATATAAGTCACACTTGGTATAGAAGCTTGTAACTCTCACATCAATTGTGGAACTGGATGGTAATATTGGTCATATAAAGTGGAGTAGTAGGAATTGTGAATCAAATAGCTCACGTTCATAGGCATCTTTCTTGCTTAGCGCCCGAACTACCGAAGACAGGAGCTTACCTTTGAAACTCTATTCTCACTTTATTGCACACATTCCCGATAAGGTAATATTCCACACAGCTATACAATGCTTGCTGCTTCCTTTCCTTACTTTGAATCTATCGAGCTACCTCACGCTTCTAACTCAACGAAGAACTAGGCAGTCCTCAGTAAAGTCAACAAATGATGCATTTTCTCCATCTCTCTTGCCGTAAGCGCAGAATTCTATTTCACCTGACACAAGAACCTCTCTTGCAGACAATGTTGAATAGAAGGAGACTCGTCGGTTGCTGCTGAAGAACTGTTGATGGAACCTTCTTCCGCATCTTATTTGGGGCCTCTAATCCTGCTTAAGATCTAAACTATCAAGTATTCATTGAATATCTCTCCTATTGAGCACCTGGGCTTGTATAATTATTTGGAATGTCAAGTGTAAGTCTATTATCCTTCTTAAGATCCGGAAACTGTTCTTTCAACAATAATGCAACTCTCACATGAAGGAATATGCTTCACCATCCGATTACCCCTTAACCTCTTCTTGGGCATGATCCTCGAGTTTAGCGTTAGGAAAAGAGAATTAGTTGACTTAAGGTAGTAGTAATCTAGTTGTCCGGAGTGGAAGACCGCTTTTCATTCTAAGTATATATACCAGATAAGTAGGAATACCAGAGTTAGGAGTGAAATACAATACCAGAGTGAGATTAGCCTCATGAAGTTATAAGAGATGAAATAGTATCTAGAGATGAAATCGTATATGAAAGAATTCCACTCCTAAGTCAAAGAACGTTTAATCCGAATTGAAATCATCAGTCGCAACAGACCGACCTAAGCCCAGTTGGACAAGCCCTACTTTGCACCCCTACTTCTCAGCCTTACTATCCTTGGCTTTAAGTCTACCATTGCTTTCTTTAAGGCTTAGCTTCCTTGCTTTCGGACAGAGGAATAAGAATAGGGAGGTGCATAGATAACCTAAGGTAGTATCCATACTAACAAGAAATGAGCTAAGGACTTAGTAGTTGGCGGAAGACCCAAACCCCCGGCAATAAGGCTTTTGTCCTTTCTGCACTTAAAACACTAATAGGGAGTACTAATAGGGAGCCAGAGCTAGGTCATAAAAAGACTTATTCTCGAATGATGTCTTCGGGTAGTTTTCTTGATTTGCTTGTTTGTTCATTTACTTATTCTAATACGAGAATTCATAATCATATAATTCGTTTTCTTAGAGTCATTCCACTAGGTTTCTTCTAGTAATTAGAGCAAAAAGGTCTATTGCTTTTATCTTCCCTTGAGAACGATTTGTTTGGGTGTTCCGTAAACTCCCCTCTGATTACTCTCCTACTTGAAAACAGAATGGTACTGGCCCGATGAGACTTGAACCCGAAATAAGTAATTCAACTCCAAACAGGTAATACAAACACTCCTTCCAAGAATAGAAACCCACGCTACTGCTCAATACTTTTACTTGAACTGAGAAAGAGGGATAGGGATCCGACTACTGCTTATCATATTGACACAAGAGAAAGGTTTCACTCACAACTAGGAATGCGCTACTACCCACCTTGATCGAACTAGTGTAATGCGTACAAAAGAAAGCAACTGGTGCCAGCAAGGCCTTACTTCATAGCTTCCAAGCCTTATTTACATAGCTCCCACTTCTTTATCTAATCCTGTAGTTAACTCTTCAAACTAACGCTCCTTTCTTTAGGGCTGGCCTTGCCCTGCCTCTCCCAGGTGCGGTGTTTAGTCTTACATTCCTATCTTGCTTATTTAGCTCCACTATAATAGAAGTCCTCCTCTCCCGCCTCTAAGCCTATCGTTTCTGTATCTCGGCCCATATCTTCTTGCTTTAAGGCTTTCAGCTCCTTGGTGAAATTCCTATTCCATTGGTTTGGTCCTGTCGAAAACATATATTGTAATAACGGGAACTCTAGCGGCAGCGCCAAGCAACTACAACTCACTAATGCACAAGGGAGAACTCCCATTCAACGCCTTTAAGAAAGAAGGCTAGAGATTTGGTTACCTTATTGGTCACGCTAGATGCAATGAATGGTTGACTGAACCATTTATAGTACCTCCCACCTATCGTTCAAGTAGATCGTATGGAGCGGGTAAGGGTGGCAATAAATATCAATATATTATTCATTCTTTTCTTAAAGCAACTTCCTTAATTCTTGTTGTTTGGCAATGAGTTAGGAGCTGGGTGACTCAATATTAGGAGTTGGGTGACTGGAAATATCTACCTTGCTTGTCTTGTGGGAGACGAGCTCAGCCGTAGTTATTCTATAGACGACTAGAAAAGTGCATCCTCATCGAATCACTTGCTTAGTTACCCCATATCTCACCTCTCAGTACAGATACCTGAGGAATGTGCTAACCCTGTAGGGTTATAACAAGATAGGACAGAACCCATTAGATCTATCTTACAGCTAGGGAAGAGCGTAATGTCAACTAGTTTCCTTTAGTTTCTCTTTCTTGCTTGCTCCTTTCTTTTTGGTGGTCGAAGATTACTTGAAAGTACAGAAAGTAGGCTACTTTAATTGGAGCGCCCTATGTAGTACCCTTTGCGGGAGTAGGACTGTCTGTCCGGATTCTATTTCTAGCGAAGGGCTGTTCACAGCCGCGTGCGAGTCCAAAAAGGATTGTGTAAGAGACTAGTCGGCTGGCTCTTCTTCCTAGAGTCGTTTGCCCTACAAATATAGTCAGAGAAGCGGCTTCCCTAAATCGGTTTCTACTTACCGAGGGCGAGTAGCTTCCAGTCCTTGCTTGTCTCTTTGTTTGCTAAAGTGTGTGTCTTTCTGTTTGTTCTTTTGCTCTCCCTTTCGTCGAGTGTTATAAAGTTAGGAAAGCCGAGCCGAGGAAAGAATAATTATGGTTCGCGGATCTTCCTCAAGGCAAAAGGGGAGCGCGTCTCATTATTCGCAATAATCGTTGTTCTTCTTTGGTTTTATAAGAGAATGCTCTCCTCCTGATTCAAGCTACGGCTGCAAGCAAGACATAGTAAGTCCAGACAAACTAGTCCTTTACTTCTCCTTAGAGTGTGCTTACCTAAATGAATCTTCTTAGTACCTTTCACTCTAATGTGGAGAAAGTTGTTTGAACGATTCCAGACTGGAACAAAAACCTAACAAATCGAACAGGATCGGTCGAAGAGACTAGACCTAAAGGGAAGAACCGGGGTGCATCCCAGCTCTGGAGAGTAAGAAGATACAGATGAGACAGAAAGGCCCGAGAGCATGAGACAATGATGAATGGGACGGATAGACGAGCGAAGCTTGACACCTTAATTGTTTCTCTTCTTTTCTTTCTTACACAGACAGTGGATTGGCGGCTGCTACTATTCCATTGTTTGTGCAGGCAGGTAACCATATTGAAGCATGCGCTTAAGGCGGGCCAGCCAAAGTCACAAAGAAGAAAGACGTTGCTCGTCGTCGTTCGTATCAATCGTTGCTAGCTGTCTCATTAATAAAGAGGTCCTCGTATACGATCTACGCAAGCGAAACTCAATTCCGCATCAGTTTCTCACTAGGCCTTCCAACAAAAGGATCGGAAGCTTGGGCTGAGTAAGATTAGAGGCTTAATAAGAATAAGAAGCTCGATGGAGAAGAGACTCTTTATGTTATGTCAGCTAAACCAAGAGAATGGAGAGTAGACAACGAGTAGTGGTTGACCGACCTGTACTGTAGGGCCCCGTCCTCCTCTCCTTATATTACATTCGTATTAAGCGCAACGTATTGAGGTTCCCCTGATCGAGCAAATGGATAAGCATAGTAATAGTCAATAGGTTTATACCGACACTGACTAGTGATGATTGTTCAGAGACGGCTAGTTCTTCTTATTCAACAAGGTAGGTACGAATATTTCTCATATTGATTGTCGGGGCACACATAAGAGATTGGAGGGTTCCGTGGCATCTATCTTCCGGGGACAGCCGTATACTGGAAAGGAAAGTTTCCCATACGGAATTTCAACAACATTGGGTGAATAGTGGAATGAATCCACTGATTAGTATTCCACTTGATTTGTGAGAGTCCCCTTTGGATAATACGATATAAGACCAAAAGTGTTTCTGTTGTGCACGGTCTCCTAGTTAGTGTTAACTATCTAGCAGAGGTTGTAAGTGGTTGGGCTATGGTACGGCGACTGCTTGTTAAGAGAGACTCGCCACTAAGCCACGGCTGAAACGGCTCGAATCAATCAAACGAGCCACAGACTCTTCTAAGCCGAGACCCCTTCTGGGCAAAGGTATGAACACGAGAGCCCTTCTTGGCAAAGCAATGGAAATACATACTTGAAAAAACGAATGCTGGGAGTGGGAAAACAAATGGTTTCCAATTAGTATTTAGCTGAGGCGAACAGAGGCGATCAATAGTGAGCTCGACCACGAGGATCTACCTATACCATAGTAGGGGTAACAAAGCGCGAAAGCACTGAGCACTTATGAATATTCAAGCATTTTCTTTTTCATTACATTATATAATATATGAAATTCCAACACTTTTTCATTATCAGGTCTCACCTATTATCACCCCTTTATCCGGATAGGATCTAGCCCTCTCTCTTCGACTACCAATGCGGGACGCGAGCAGGAAAACGAACTACTAGCTTGCGCCTTGGAGGTAAATATCACTTTCAAAGACGTAGATCACTTCGGAAAAGACATAGATATTGCGGGCCTTGAGAAAAGACGTAGATATTGCCAGGCCTTGGAGACCCGGACCAAATACTCTGGAACTTACCTAGTACTCTTTTGACCCTAGCCTGTGAACGCTCTATGGCAAACTGGGTTTACTGTTCCCTAGAGGGTGAAAAAGCAAGCTCTTGGACAAAAGCAAGCCTATCTTTCTTGGGGATAATAAGCCAATGGGTAATGGATCCCTATAATCATCTTCTGCTCTAGCTTATTAACTTCCCGGGCTCCATGCACTTTTCAGATATGACAATCCGGGGGGGGCCAAACAGAACCCGATGCTCTGTGTGGGTGATTCATCTTATTCCCCAGAAAAGCACGTAGGAGCTCTATAACTATACGGATCGAAACCGGACGCCTTCATCAAGCAAGCCTTTATGTTTCCCATCGTGTGGCGCGGGGAGGAGCAGAGCAGTCAAAGAATCTCAATTGGATTTGATTTCTCTATGAAAGTAGCTGTTTCTAGAAATGGGATTTCTCTATATATAATATATATAAAGTAGCAGTTTCTGGATTTCTCTATTATAAAGTAGCAGTTTCCGGGGTTGACCTTAACCTTTGTTCAGGAGTAATGCAACTACTTATATATGCCGCTAAGGGTTTGCATGCCTCTAAAGTAGCTACGTTCTGGTACGTCCTATAGTCCTAAGTCAGTCTTTGTCCCCAGCTTCAAATCCACCCAAATTACTAGCATACCGTCCTTCCTGAACCCATGATTCTATAACATCTGCCCGGGCCCGGCCTTATCGATGGAAGGGATAGGAAGCAGCTATCCTATAGAATTCAGAACCAGACCTAGCATCTTTGGTTCTTGCATCAAAAAGCAAGTGGGGTGCTGCTTATGCCGAAGTTGTTGGTGAAGCGCCCTACCACCAGCTTTCATAATAAGGTTTTATGGAATTACTCACTTCCCAAATAGCGTATATAGACCAACCAAAGTTCGAATCAAAGAAAAGTTCGTTAATGTGCACCTCCTCCACTTTCTTATTTCTTATGTAAAAGCGGCATGAGTCGCGATGTGTTCTAGCCTTGCCGCCTCCTCTCCTACTTAAACTAGAAGACAGAAAGAAACCAGAATTCCTACTAGTAGTAGGGATTTCCTTATGTAGTAGAGATTTCCTTATGTAATTATATGTTATTAATTCATTCCAATGCCAGGGAAAAGTCTCACTGAGCTGGTATCGAGTCAGTCTAAGGTAAGGGCGAAGTCTCATATCGCTAGTGAATCCCGAGAGAAAGGGAGTGAGTCACCTATAACCTGTCAAGCAAGTGAAGTGATCCAATCAGCCTGAATCGGACAGAAGACACTCTAACGGGAAGGAAGGGCATGATTCAGAAGGATAGTGAATCAGGTGTGGAATCAAACGAAAAGGCAAGTCATCATATTAGCTCTTTTATGGAAGGCTGCGGCTATAGGGTTCTCAATGGTTTTCTTAATAGCACCTTTCTTTAATAGAGTTCTGGCAAAATCAAGGGGCCTACACAGTCAGGAGCACTAGCGCGGGCAAGGAATGATTGAACCCCTTCCCGGTTGAACTCGTGCCTCTCCTTGAAATCGAGCTTGGTAAGCCGATCGAGCTCCTCCTTTAAGAGTAATACAGCAGGAGTGAACAGTGGGTAGGACAACGCTTGGCTGACAGCACAGCACCACTCGATATGCTCTGCCTCTTTTCTACAGTACGGTCACTTTTGACCCTTATTTCTCGAGGAGAGAGTGGCCTTCAGCTCATCCTCACGATGCCCTCATCCATTCTCTTCCGCTAGGAGTGGCGGCGTTCGCTGATGGAACCAAATCAATGCTTTCCCCGCTCGTTGGCCAGTGATAGTACAGAAGTATAGGCTTCTTTTCTGTATTTTCTCAGAGAGAAGAGGAGCTTGGATGCTCCATAAGAGCGGCATGAAAGTCAGAATAAAGGTAGGTCAAGTCAGTTTTAAGTGCAGTAGGGAAAGTCTGAGAAGCAAGAGAGTTAGTTTGAAACGGGAGAATAGGAGAGTAGTAAGAAAAGGAGTTAGTGGAGTCAGCCTTGCTAGTAGTTGTGTAAACTCTTGATTCTTTTATTGAGCCCTAGAAGCATTAGTTACAGAATAGTAGTCGGGAAGGGGAGAGGTTCGAGACAAGTAGAGAAAGAATAAGGGTAAGTATGTAGTTTATTTAAACAAAAGAATGAGAATAAAGGTACTAATAGAGTAGCGGATCTAGGTCAGTAGAAAAGACTTATGTTATTAGTGAGAAGAGGCTGGCACGCCTGGATAGTAGACTAATCCAATAGTGGTAAGCACCAGAGTTTCACTCAGTAATCAAAGAATTGGGTAGTGCCCCCACAGGATCAAACAAACTCAGCGGTACCAGAAGAATCAAACAACAAACAAGAGTCAATGACAAATCCAAAAAAGAATGGAAATAAGGATAGTAAGCCACCAGCCAAGTAGTTACTTATCTGTCTGTTTGTCTAGGAGTGAGTTGGCTCAGTCTTTCTTTTGCTGATGCTAATTCAGTATTCTAAGATAGAGTCTCGAAGTCAGTAGCGAAAGATCAAAGTAAGGAAAGTCCGACTGCAATGAGGGAGCGTGTTATACTCATAGGTTAACATGGGCATGTCAGTCTATAGCCTAAGCCCTACGGGGAGTTATCCGGAATGCTAGTAAGGAGATTAGGTTCGAATCAAGAGAATGTAAATGTGGCTAACGAGCGTATGAGTAACCCTGTACCATGGGCATTTTCTTTCCAAGTATAAGTTGTAGCAGACCAATTCCGATTAGGTCTACCAAGGAATAAGCCTTCATAGGGGAATACAGCATTTCAGCAGGGAGTTTACAAAGCAGCAAGCAAGTATATGAGTAAGCGTTGTTGGAATCGAAGCAAGGGAATAGAGTCTTCAAAATACTAGTGGAATTCGCGTTAGTGATAGCTTAGGTTGAGAACAAAAGTATAAGGATAAAGTCAAGATCAGTAGCTTCAGACTTAATAGCAGAGTGATGGAGGGTACCGATGCATCCTTACTATATCGTGGTTTCATTATGACTTGATAGTTTCTGTCTTGCTTTTGCCATAGTTAGATTGATCTGTTGGTGTACTATTTGATTATGACTTTCCTTACTATAGCGCTGAGGCTAATGACTCGCCCAGAGCGAACTAGCCTATAGATAAGTATTATGATCCCACTTTTTCTATTGCTATTGCCGATTCGCTTGCTGGTTTGAACTGATTGATGTCCTCTTCTTTTCTCTCTTCCTTCCCTCATTGAAACTAAGAAACTGGCCTGAGAATTCATTTCTTCCTAGCATCTTTATGGGCGAATCAAGGACTTGTAATGATCTCTACGACCCAACTAACCCTACTTCTTTAGAAGATTCTTTTACCCGATCCGATCCAAGACTTCCAGAGGAATTAGCCAGAGTTTTAGGAACCAGCCGAATTCAGTTCATTGTAGCCAGAGAGGAGCAAGTTGGTACTAGTAGACAAGTAAAGACAGGACCTGTATCCGAAGCAAGCTTGTGGTAAAGTAGAAAGTCAGGGGTGGGGCATACTATCTTACGAGCGAGTTAGTCCGGATAAGATAGAATTCCAGAATCATGAGCGAGGGCAGATAAGTATACAGAACAGAGCAGCGGGGAGCAAGGCAAAAGACTTATTCGTCTTAATAGTGCAATTCTAAGTGTGATACTGGATGCGCTAGATGAATAGCTTTTCTTGATTTATTGATTTCTTTCTTTATAATAAGCTTTATCTTTATCATCAGATAAAACAAGGGATTCCACAAGAGCAGGGGATGCCGACATCAATCCCATATTACAGGGGTGAGTCAAGTTATTAGGGGTGAGTTAAGTTATGAACAAGTCCTGTCTGTGTTCCTGCTTTCGTCGAGCGTAAGTATATGAGGCTAAAGGGAAAGTAGTTGAATGAGGGGCTATGGGTCTATCGAAGAAATCCATTAGGGATAGGGGCAGGGCTGCTCTTTAACCAGAGAGTCCAGGGAAAGTAGTTTCATTCAGTTAGCGGTTTTCTAACTTACTTGTTTCATGAAGTGACTAGGCTAGGAAGGAAGTTGGGGAGAGTTTACAGCGAAAGAAGCTCAGTGAAGAATTCCACTCAGTAGTGAAAGTCTAGTTTAGTCTGAAGTTGACAAGTCAAAGTAGTAGCCCAGCCCTGATGTTAATGGTAAGAGTTTCATCCCCGACTAGTGGTAGAGTAGTTGAATCAGTATGAGTTGAGATCGGAAAGAGAGATTGGAGTTTGTCAGGTAAAGCTAAAGAATTGCCTGTTCTTGTAAGAGACAACCTCATAAGTAGGAATTAGTGGTAGGGGTGAACTCAAAGCTCAGAATGAAACTAAGTTGGAAAGTGGTAAGTCTAGGAATAGAACTAGGGTATTGCTATTGCTGGTATAACACTTAGGATTGAACTAAGGAGCCGGGTGCTCGATAGTAGGAATGAAACCCGTAAGTCAAAGAATTCCACTCAGTAGAAAAAGTTAGAATTAGAGACCTCGGAATTGCACTCAGTAGTCAAAGAATTCAACCAGTATAGGACGACTAAGAATGAACCTAAGTATTTAGAATGCAACTGGGGTATTGCTCTTACTGGTATGACACTTGGCATTGGACTAAGTAGTCTAAGAATTGCACTCGTAAGTGAAAGAAAGAAACTTGGTAGTTAGAATGAAACCCCTTATCGAATTCGTAACAGAATGGGCAAGTGGACCAGGCGATCAGAATGAAACTCTACAGTACAGACTCCGAATGAAACTCAGAGGATTGAGCTAGCTATAACAGAGGAAGGTAACCTCCAATGCCTTTCTCTAAGGAAAACAGATGAAACTGCCAATCTATCTTCTCTGTAAACAAGGGATTCGGACTATCACTTCACTTTCTCACTGGAACTAGCCCTGGACTCTTATCTAACCCACTTGCTACAGGCTCTACTCTTTCTACAAACAGGACCAGACCTCCACTGGAAGGGAAATGTAACTGTCAACTCTTCCTCGAACAGGACTACCCGGACTACAACTTTACTTGTCAACGGAAGACTCAACTAGGGATTACACTCTCACTCTCACAGGTAATTCATAAACAGACTTTAGAACTGATCCATCCATCTGTTTCTTATCTTGGAGTTCAATCAAACAAGTAAGGGCGAAAGGACAAGCAGACAGATTGAATCTCATCTAATTATAGTTGCAAGAGTTATAGGAGTTATGAGTTATGAGTTAGTACCGGAGTTAGGGCCAAGCGTATACTCGTGGAATGGAATTAGTGGAACTGCCCGAGTTTCATCCGTTCAAGCTTTAGTTTCGGTCGGCAAGGGAATCAAGATCTGACTTAGTTTCAATTGACAGAGCAAGAGAGGGCAGGGTTGGGAAAACTTGCTTTGTCGTCAACTCGGGCTTCGAATTAGATACAAAGGACAGGTCTTCTTCTCTGGATAAGGTATTTAATGAAACAACTCTATTCTTGTCTCCTGTAAGCTCCTATAGTGCATTTATGACTACAATCTTTATGGTCAAGAGAAGCAAGCGGTATAGTCTAATAGCCTTCTTCAGCCTTTCCTTCACCTTAATGGCACATTTATTGAGCATCCTTGATATAAGACACCCTAAAAGCTGTTTCAATGAATTGACTAGCGGCAGGAGCGGAGCCCAAAACCCAATAATGAATTAGGCGCAACAAGTCCTTTGTTCATGGCTGAAGGGAGAGTTTTGTAGGTTTCGTCAAGTTCAAGTAAAGTAGCAAGCGCTAAGTAGACCAAATCGGATACAGTTGACAGTATTGTTCCAGAAGCCTCATGCCCGGATGAAGCAGCAGATGGAAAGTATCAACTCTATAAGAAGAATAAGCTATAGAAGGATCAGTTTCAAGTGGTGTTGGCGATGAGAGAAGTTATGTTCGACACTTGAATCAATTCTATACCAGGAGGCAATTCCAGTTATTGTTGTTGGAGACGAGTATCCTTCTGTTCGAGTTAAAGTCTTAGACAAGTTGCTACTGCTGACCTCTTACTTGAGAAACCGACAAGCCAAGCAAGCACCCTTCCTCTCTTAAAGGGCACAAAGGTAAAGCCTACCACAACAGAGCTCGGTGTTGGGTCAATTAGGCCATAGGCCGAGTTCGGGTAAGAAGATAGTAGTCCTGTTCGAGTGCTTGTTTAAGACCGCCCCTACTCTTTGGGCCCTACTAATAATACCAACCCTGATTCCGTTTCTTCCCCAAGTCCTGAGTTAACCCTACCTGAGTTCACCCTATTAATAGCTAAAGTCAAAGTCTCTACTGATTTACTTAGTGCTTCCATACTATGTGATGTGATCCAGATCAGATGGAAATAATCTTCTTTCGAGTACTTTACTAATTGGTATACGAGGGTCTCTGTATTGGGAGTTAGAGTGAAACCAGATGCGGGATCTTATCGACGCGCCTAGGAAACTACTATATATCTTTCTTTCGCCAATCGAGCTCCTTCTTGAACACCCGAAGAACTAGACCACTCCCTTCTTTAAGTCATCCGATCCTTTAGTAAAGCCTTACTCTCCTTTCTTTGACTCTGAAAACTGTCATTCCCGAACTGACTTCTCTGTCCTTCATTCTTGTACTAATGCCTATCAGCCACCAAGCCGCTGCTCTAACTCTGACTACCCTAGCTCTAAAACTCACTCCCTTTCTTGCACTGTTGACTTCAAACTCCTTCTCTAATAGAATAAAGGAAAGGACATAGGCAGAGGAGAGGCTCACACTCAACAACAATACTTTAAGGGAATTGGTCAACTTAATATCATATAAGATAGATAGAATGAAAGACCTTTGAAACTCCCCTTTCTGAATCGCCAAAACCTTACTTTTGAACAGCTTATAAATAGGATGAAACTTGAACTAGCCCGCTTGATGCTTACTTTAGAACTGGTGATTCTCTTTAGAAACTGACTTATTGTTTGGTATCTTGGCTTTAGCTTACATTAGAGGTTTCCCTATTTCCCACTCTCTCTCCCTTACCTATACATCTAAGGATTCCTGCCTTGACGAGGACTCTTCTGCTGCCCCTGATGCCTGTGCCTCTGCATGCCCTCTCCCTTCTACAGTTAACGAGATCACCCTTTAGGTTTCTGGTGGTACTGTCAAATCCTTTACAGTGGAGATGGACCCTACCCGTCATATGCTGAGTAAGCATGAGTCATGGTAGCGTGAGGGTGACTAGGTGTTCGCTGTTCTTGTGGTGTCGTTCGGGTGTTTCTGCTTGGGTGTTTCCTATCGTGTGGTGTTGTTTGTTTGCTTCTCGGGCTTAAGTATAAGAGCCGATCCTTCTCCTGTTCCTGCTCGAGTGCTAGTTTCAAGAAGTAAAGTATTTGTTGCCAGCTGCTAGTGGAGATGAGCCAGAGGAGAGGTAAAGTACTTGCTTTGAAGCTAGGTGGGAGCTAGGGAAGTAATTCTTATTGGAATACCGGGTAGGAATGGAAACTGGAAGGTCAGAATCAAACAAGTAAGTCGGCTAAGAATGTACCTCAGTAGTCACAGTATCGGCATGCGGAGGAGAAAGTGAGAAATCAACCAGTAAGTATAAGAATCAGAATGCAACCACTACTATAGAGCTACTAAGATCAGAATTCACCTAGGCAAGGAGGAATTACAGAATTGAACTAACAAGTGGGAAAGTTAGAATGGAACACCAGCCGAGGGGAAGTGAGAATGCACCTAACTAGTTGAAGAATCAAATCCGTACTAATACCAACTGCTATGACCACATCCAACTAAGGAGTCAAAGACCAAAAGCAAGAATGCACCTAAGGAGTGTAAGACTAAAAGCACTGCCGCTCAGGCTTCAATCGGTATCACTGAGAATGCAGCTAAGTAGGTGTAAGACTGAAGCAGTAATAGTGTATGTAAGGCTTGAACCAGTACCCCCGAGAATGTAGCTAGTACAACTAAGAATGCCAGTAGCCATTATCAGAATTGACCTCACTCGTCTCAGCCTGTGCAGCTAGGTAGCTCGGGTCTCTGTTTAAGGGTAGTCAGCCTGATGCTATGTAGCTAAGGTACTACTATGTCCTGTGTTCGTCAGACCGAAGCCACAACAAGGGAAATCAACTCCGGAGTAGGAGAAATAAACGTAGTAAACCGAGCCTTACTCACTCCGCTGACAGACAAGCCTTAATAACTCCAATAAAGAACAAAAGACGGACTTTTGACTAAAACTCTCCCGCTACTCCCCTAAAGTTGTACTGCAATAGCACATTTCATAGATGGAATACAAGGTAGCGATATTAGAAGAGAGCTGCTGCTTCTCATACTTGTAGCCCATGGAACCTAGGCTGACTGCCTTGACCCCTTACCCCTTTGTGAAGTCTCCGAACTCCGCTTTTCATCCTTACTGCCCTGATCTAACATATGTATTTGCCTGCTGATCTAGCATCTGTATTTGTTGACTAAGATATAGTAGCAAGAGAGGAGCAAAAGTTCCAAGAAAGAGTTAAGAAAGAGGAAAGGTAGTTATGTATGTATGTATTCTTAGTATCGGATCGGAGTAGCAGCAACTAAACTCTAGTATAGGAGAGCGCTATCTTACTATTAGGCTATAAACTATGCTATCTTACTCCACTATGCTATCTTACTATTAGGCTATAAACTCAACTAGATTATTATATAAACTCAACTAGATTATGAATTCTATTAGGAGTTACTGACTCATTCTTTTCTTCCATTATACTTAATGAGCTTATCCCCCGATGCATCCTTACTTACTCTAAACAAATGGTTGCCAGCAGCTGGGCTTGTTTCAAGAAGTATTTGTTGGCTACCTGTACCCGCTTCAAAGCCTTGACTTTTGACATGATGAATAGACTAGAAGTGGTTAGTTACTGAACACTTTCAAAACAGCTAAACTCCTATAGTAGTGAGTCTGGAAAGTCGGAATTTAGGAATCCAGTACTAGATCGTAAGAAACAGAAGAATTAGCATTAAGAAAATGGTCACGTAATACCGAAAGACAGAAAAGAGAAACTTAGGGAATAAGTAGTAAGCCCAAGAGTGAGTAGAGCAAGTCGTATAGAGTAGATAGTCGCGTTCTCTTTTATTTGTTTCATTATGGTTAGTAGTTAGTTGCTTTCTGAGAGGCAGTAACTATATTCTATACTCTAAGTGAAAGTACTGGAAGCAGCACCCGTTTCCTATATCCTTTGTTTTAGTTAGCTTTTCCTTCTTTTCGTTCTGAAATTGCTTATTAAGTTATCTTATAATAGGATAAGTGGGGCACTGTTGAAGCCCCTAGCTCTTAGTGCAAATCTATAGACTCCCGTTTAGGTCTTGCATGTCCCTGTCTCATCTTTGCTTCTATTAGTTTGATTCTGATCCGATGTATTCTTATTATACTATTGCGTTTGATTGTTGTCAGCACTAATTTGATCCGCCCCACAAGTCGTTTTCAATCTATCAGCATAGCAGTTGATTCTCATATTCCATAGTTCCATTCTCTCAAGCAGTAATCGGATACTAGTGAATTCCTATTAGAGACTTGATTCTTATACAGATAAGTGGAAGAGCCAAAGGTCAAATACATAATTTTAGATAGGAGAGCGTTAGACTACAGGTGTGGGAAAGGAATAAGGATCATCAACCTAATAAGTAAGGCTCGGATTACTTACTACCAATACTAGATTGAGTTCTTATCACCTAGAGGATAGGGCGCATTCTTTTACTGTTAGATCGTATTCTTTCACTTCTTTTTGGATTCTGAGTTCCTAGTGGAGTTAACCGAGTTGGATTCCCTGTTAGTGTATAAATCCATATTATTTTCATTCTTGTGCTAGTAGGCTCTATTCCATTCCTCTGTATACGGTATATCTCGTACCTATGACACCGGCTAAAGAATAAGAGTCAGCAGCGGGAGAGTGAACCAGGAAGAGCGCCCAGGAGAGAAGGCTTTGTTTGTTATTTCAGAAGTATTAGAGGGTCAGACACCTTTACAGCCTCACGGGGAGTAGTTTCAGTCTGAATTCCTGGTTTATAGTCTACCATTGGGTGTTTATTCGCTAGGTAAGTAGTGAATCCTCAAAAGCACTAGCTCCACTCTTATTATTAGTAGGGGAGTAAGACCTAACAAAAAGGGAGTTAGCCTCATCCTGATAGGCAGTAAAGAGAGTCTTCTCGTTGGTAGACGCATTCTTTATAGCAGTGATTTCAATCCAATAGTACTATAGTTGCGTGTCGAGTTCCCATTTCCTAGCTGTTGTCCTATGGGCAGTAGTCGCATTCTAATGTCGCAGGTGGATTCTTATTCGTAGATGCGCTGAGTCGTCCTCTTATCTATTCGTCTCGATTCTAGTTGGTGGCAGCATCGGTCTTGCCCGTACTAGTTCTTGTTGGCATTCATTGTTTTAATTACTCGTTTTTCGTTTCATTATTCTCAGTAATGGTTTGATCCTCATTAGGACTAGTTGGATTGCCGTGCCTTTCTTTCTTATAGCTGGTAGTCACAGGCCGTATAGCTGGTAGTCACTGGCTTTGTTACTTGTTTGATTCTTGGAATTACCTTCGTTTTCACTTGTATAATATTGGATTAGTATTTGACTGTATTTTAGGGTCTCAAAAGTACAATCGCTATTCTTTTTGATATATGTTTTTTCTATTTGCTATATCAACACAACTGCTATACTTTTCTTGTGAACGATGGATCAGTTGCCTTTACCTCCTCGACCTGTTGTATTAGATTCCATCCAAGAAGTCAGACAACCCATAGGGACTAGGAGCCGGCCTACTACTACTAATGGAACCCAGGCTACCAATACAATACCTCAAGACAGGAATAAGTATTTGAGTCATCAACACAAGAAAGGGAATCGAACAGGGCTAA
Source organism: Musa acuminata subsp. malaccensis (assembly GCF_000313855.2). Classification (NCBI taxonomy): domain Eukaryota; kingdom Viridiplantae; phylum Streptophyta; class Magnoliopsida; order Zingiberales; family Musaceae; genus Musa; species Musa acuminata. Next base: position 219,684 of record NW_008991763.1, read on the forward strand.
CAAGACCTATGCTCTAAACTGAAACTTTAGCTACTACACATTAGATCGAACTACTGCCAAACAGGCTATATAACCACTACGGCGAACTTACAACGAAGACTCGAGCCACTGCTATAGGGATTGGTACCGCACCTAACCATACAAAAAAGAACCCACTGCTTCTCCGACTTAACTACATAGCTTAGGCTTTCCCTCCTGACATAAAAGCTGCCCCTATACTGATTATTCTTTTCGCGTATATTTCAGATTCTGTTTACCCATACTGATATGTATTGATATATGTTTTATCTATTGATATATCTTATTCTATTTTCTTAGGAAACTCAGTCTAAAAGGGGCGGGCCCGAGCTCCAATTACATACAGAGTTCAAGATAGGTAGGGCTGGCAGGGAGATAGACTGATCTAGGACGGTAGTAAGAGTTCCGGTCTAGGAAGGTTGTAAGAGTTCCGGTGCTATAATTGATAGTTGAGTTATTATTTCTTAGCCACATTCCCGCTTGGTGAAGTGAGTCTGTTAGTGCGCTGTTGCATTACCTTCTTCTTTAGAAAATCCGTATTGGTAGCCCGAGTTTAGTTCTATTCTCCTTAGTAGTCACTTGATAAAGTAAAGGACAAGCAAGGATGCGAGGAAATCAGTAAAGTTTCAATCAATAGATAAGGAATTTAGACAGGTAGAGACACACTTAAGCCGGAGATAGAGAATGCAAATAACGAGTAAGACCCGGGATGCGCCCTACATCGCCCTTATTCTAATAAATAGATAGGTAGGTTGATTCCATGTTCTAATACTGAGCTTGATTCTATGTTCTCGAGTTGGATCTATCAGAGTGGTGCGGCAGCCTTTAAGGCATTAGTTTTCAGAGTGAAGGCAAAGAGAGAGTAGGCCTATAGTTTGTAGTAGAAGAATCATATGTTAAATCCAGGGGGGCTCATACATCGTATAAAAAGTAAGGATCCAATCCATACAAATAGTTAGATAATTAAGTAAAGGCGTCGTGTATTCCCATATTCTGTAGCGGGAGTCTTTTCAGTAGTAGTTAGATTCTTTCTCGTAAGTGAGTATTGGTAGAGTCATTCTATATTCCTGTATTTAGTCCTGTAGTTAGTAGTTCAATTCAGGCTTACTTTGCTGTTTCCCAGACGGAATTAATACTATAGGAACTCCATTACCGATAACAATAATAGAACTACTAATATAGACCTTAACTGCTCTATCCGTAAGAATCCACTAATGTTTGCCCAGGGAATCCAACAAAGAAGTATGGCCCTACCACTAGATACGAGCTAAGAAGTAAGGTCAGACCTACCCCACATAGCAGAACTAGGCTAGTTATAGCAGAATCCAACTCGAATAGCGGATTTCAGAGGTGCCCAACAAGACAAAAACTCATAATCAATAATTTCATTGATAGGTGTGAAGAAGCCCTTTCTTAGTTGCTTGGCCCATTCCTTTGAGTATTAGTGTGGTTCTGATTGTATGCACTAGATCATATTCTCAATAGAAGTAAGTAGCACACCTCTTTGAATAAGAGGCAGGCAGGAGCAGCAGAGCTTGAAGTCAGGGTGGATTCTTGTATACCAGAGTGACATTCTCTTAAGTGATGGTTTCGTCCAGAAGGATACCTTCCTTGTTTTCTTCTTGTTATCATTTACGTAGTTGTTTGTCCCGTTGCTTCTTTATTCTTAGACTCGTGGCTCATATTCTATGCCCGGTATCCTGACTTTGCAGACAAGGGAGGAGATCAATGAATACAAGGGCGGGGCGGGAACCAGACAAAAAGTAGTGAGCGGCAGACTAACCTATAAGTCAAGGTGTGAGATCAGTAATGGTAGTTTTGGGGTTCTTCTCACTCCCCCGCAAGGTAAGGCTTCAATATCACCTTAACAAGCCAGATTGGGTCCACCCGGGGGTAAGCCTGAGGAGACCGGAGTCAAAGAATGGAAACACAGAAAGGTAGTCTGATAGGCGAAAGCAAAGATCCGAATCAGTAATGAAAAGTCATTAAAGGATAGAAGATAGGCAATGCAGACTATAAGCAAGTAGTAGCTGTCTCATCAGTTGTAGTTCACACCTTGGAAACAGCAGCTCAAGAAATCAAGTAAGCGGTGTCAGTCTCATATGCCCAGGGGTCTCTTCTATCAGGTAGTGCTCAATTCCCAGTTAACAGTTTACATCTGATTGATAAGTTGTAGTTAAAGTGGCTGGTGCACAGTTGGATCCTGTGTTAGCGGTGTTGGATTCCCTGTTTCTTGTTTGAGTCTTTTCTTTTATAAGGAGCAGTTAAGTGTAAAGGTGCTGAAAGCCAGTTTCCAATCGAGTTTCTTTGTTTGTTTGATTCGATAGGAACTAGTTCATTCTTTTGTTTCTTCTTCGGGCTTATACTAGCTCCATTGGTATTGTAGTCCGGTATCCTACTTTCTGTAATTATAGCTTTTGAGCTGGATTCTTTGTTTAAAGTTAAAGCCTTGAGAGCAAGCTGTAGTTATATAAGCCTGACTTCTTATAGTGTTTTAGTATGAGTTGAGGCATTGTTGTCAGCAGTGAAAGCCCTAGTTTCGAGTTCAAGTATTCTAAGTGAGTTTGCTTCTTGTTAGCAGTGTCTTGGCTGTGATTTGATTGTTTTTGTGATTTGATTCATAGTACTGGCTGGGTCTTCTCCTTCTCCTGATGAAGAGACTTCTCCTTCTCTTGCTTCTCTTGTAGGACCTGATTGATCTCTTGCTTCTCTTGCAACACCTGATTGAGTAGATAGGCGGAAACAACTGATTGAGAGTCGTAGCCCAGACAGACTTACTGGCTAAAGGGAGAGTTGACAGTTAAGTCGATTCTGAATCTAGTATCAGAGTTGCGGTAAAGAGAAAGGAAATTCCACATGGATAAGGGTTGGTTGAACTTGAATGCCCTCGCCTAGCTTACCTTCCTGTTAGAGATCCAATGCCAATTGACCAGCTCTTCGTATTAAGTAGTAGATTATGATAGTAGATTCTGATCCATAAATAGCAAATATAGAAACGAGACCCGCAGGTCAGTACAGAGGCATAGGAATATTGATTAAAGGAAGCCATCCTCGCCCGTTCGAAACCCAGCAGAAGTTTACCACAAGGAAGCGGATCCCATTGTAGTTGAACCCATTGAAGATGAAATCAGAGATCGAGATCCGGATACACCCGCAGCATAAAGAGCAAAGGCGGGGCCGGTTCCATGTTGAATTGAGAAATCCATTTATAAGGGTCGGAACATTCTAATGCCTGAATTGGGAATACGGGGTTGGTTAAGATCTGGCTCGGATGCTACTGGGAGCTAAGCATTTGGATCTGCTACTCGGATTGCAAATAGTGAAGAATACTGGCCGGAATCAAAAAAACGAATTGGTAGAACATCCAATGATGAGTAAACTCGGTTGGTTTCTACCTTCCTGCTCCCTGTTCTTGTGGAATACCGAGTTTCATCCTAAGTAAAGTCCCATCCTATCCCGTAGCAAGGTCAGAAAAAGAATCATGAGCTATGCTATGTTGAGCTATGTATTTATTATATAATAAGATGACTGACCCACCTGATGCTCTTAACTTCGCGGAAATGAAATGATCACTTTCCTACTAAGGAGGTTAATTCCCACTATCGAGAAGGAACCTAGACTTCACTCGCCCCCAAAGAAGGTCGATGATCTGGACTCGGAACTGGAAGAATTGATTGCTACCCGGACTCAGAACTGGAAGAATTGATTGCTACTGGACTGGATACCTTTGCTTGTCGAGCTAGACTTGAGACAGCTTTCTTATCCCTATCTAATTACCGGCTTGGCTTAACGGAAATCAATCTCGTAAGACGGGCTTCAATCTATTTCTCTAAAATGACCCTTTATTATACTGACTTGTTCATATCTTCCCTTGCCAATATTATAGAGGCCTCCATTTATTACACTCGCCTCTCCTCTCAAGTAACTGAGGATATCCCTTGACTACCTATGTTGGAGAGTAAACCAGTAACAGTACAGGCACCCTGCGGATTCTATCTCTCGTTGACACTCTTCTTTTATGCCCGGGCTTACCTTATTAAGAACAAGTCCATATTTCTCCCGACCAAGCCGATCAAGGCTAGGTAGCGAGCGATAACCCTCTTTGCTTTGATTCTATCTATTTCCCCTGACTTGTTGGGTTGACTCTACTGCGG